>JAQFVV010012482.1:2937847-3312261 GCA_028023455.1 Epiperipatus broadwayi | reverse complement strand
TATATATATATATCAACAGGCACCCCTGGTATTAATTTTTTTGTTTGTATAAATATCTAAAAAATGGATATGTTTATCATGTAGAGTCGTAAATGCAAAACTATGGCTGTATAGTTGCCATAATACCTGCAGATAGGATTTGAATTCCCTTTCTCAAGAAAATCTTAAGAAATAAAATCTGCAAATCCTATATAAGGATATAAGATTAAAAATAAGAAAAAAAAACAAAAGAAAAAAAAATTTGCCTAGTGGCCATTATTTCATTAAAAAGACAAATAAAAATTTATTTGGACAAAGTATATTTGTGAGCATCATTAATAATTGATCTCAAGTGCCAATCTTACTAAGACTGTAAGAATTATACTTTTCCTATCTAAATAATCTTAGAACTATCGCTAATTAGGTGCCCAGACCTTTTAGCTAGCTCTAATCCCAGGCTGTGAGGTAACAATACCTATCGGGCTGAATTGAGGTAAATGGATAAATTTACATATTTGGAACAATCTTTCCCTGATTTCTATGCTTCCCAAATTAGATCACATGCCATTTAAAATTAGCAACTTTGAAATACCTACTTATAAACATTCACTCCCTCAATACACAATCTATTTTCTCAGCAAATTTATGGTTTGGAGTTTAAAAGTACGTTTAATATAATTGCTTACTCGGAAAAGCATACTCAATTCATTCTGAGAGATATACTGCCAGGAAGGCAACTAGACCAATGTAAGTGATAAATATGTTCAATAATGATAGACAAATAATTTTTTTTAAAGTAAGTATAAAATTTTATTATTATTCTGTCTAATTAAATATTGAGAAAAGAGAAAAATATATATAATTTATATATCAAGTGATAACATAAAAAGAAAAAAAAATTAGTTAAATATAAAAGAACATATAATTAAACAGCATATGTCAGAATGCATTTATATGTTAAAAATTAAATTATATAGTTTTACATAATGATTAAACCTGTAGAGAGTAATGATAGGTAATTTTGAGTTCACTTAAGCCAATAAAAATTGTCATATATACCTTGGAGTACCCGGGATTTTATTTTGATTAGGTATAAGTTTATTTCCATGTAATCTTGTATCAATGATCCTAACGAAATCTATGAATTCTTTATTGTCAACGAATAGAAAAAAAAATTATGTTAATGACAAAAGTCTGGCATTACCATCCATTTTGTGGTACTGCTTGGATATACAAAATAATGATGTCTTATTGGAAACTTTCTTAGGGTATACAGTTCAAGATTCATTACTTCCTGGATTATTGTAGTGGCACATCAGTAGGTCCTTTGGGTTTTTGGACAGGCAGGCACTGAACAGAAACAGCTATATATATTTTTGAGCTTATGCTGCTCACCTTACATGTATTTGTTTTTCTCCAGCATTACGATCGTAGCAACTGTATAAGTTGATATTGTTAAATCCATTTTCTTCTCAAGATGGTTGATTGAAGGACTTTTAATATTTCATTTTTATAATGCAATCATAGCCATGTCACTAAATTTAGCAAAAAGAAAAATATATTAATACAACAATTCTGTCTGGAAAATAAACTCTTGCCCTATTTTTCCTTTTTGTGTACTAATTAATTTAATTCTTTTTATTTCCCAAAATTGTTTACCAGCATTGAGATCTCTGTTTCTCAGGCATGCTTTTAACATTTCTTTTAAGTTCCTTTTCTTTCTTTAGCTGTACATTTATTTAAGATTTCCTGGAAGTTAGAGTGGCTAAGTAATGGACAAAAGACACAAAATTGCCTCAAGGTAGATATATCAATTTTTTTTGTTACTCTCATTAAAATACTATATACAATAAATCTAAAGGAAAATATACATTTGAAATAAGTAATAATACAAAAAATATATATATTTGCATATAACTGCACTCCCACAATTTATTAACACATATTTTTCTGAATGTTTTCTAAACTAAACAACTATAACTATATATATATCTTTCTCTTTTTTATTTATTTTTAATAAAAATAAAACTTTTGAACTTTAACTTTCTTTGAAATATATTTATATGATTCTTTATATATGTACTCACACATCGAGGCTAATTTGTTGGCCTTACGCTTACCTAGGCCATCGGGGGATATTATGTAACTCCCCTGTAACTGGGTTTGAGCCTGGATACTGTTACAATGTCCCCTGTTGGAAAAACTTCAAAACTAGGTATACTTATTTTGAGGGCTAACATAATAATATATATAAAAAAATTCCTGCAGTCTCTCCTTTATATATATATATATATATATATATATATATATATATATATATATATATATATATATATATACATCCCGTGTCCATGTTTACTTCCCATATATGTATGTTAAATGACATATCAACTTAAAACCATGACAAAACAAAACTTCTGGACAGACCAAGACAAACAAAAACAAACAAACAAAACAAAAAAATATGCACACCTCCCCTTTATTTTAACCACTCTCTACATTTTAATGTTGGTGATGGGGGACACAACCTTTTTCCCTGTACACCATATAACTTCGGTAATGCCCGATGGTCTTCCCTTTCATATTATGGATGGTGTGATGTTTCCTTATCTTCCCTTTGGTAACTCTTTTGGATCCTTCTCAGATGTCTATCTTTATTGCTCAGCTTTCTCATTTGAACATTTTCAACTTTTCTCTTATCCAGTGGTTCTTTGTAGTCCTGCATGCTCATGTCTACAGTATATAGTAGTTCAGCTACTTCCTCAACAGAGGCCTTTCCATTCAGAGCATCTGTTCAATTTTCACTGGTAAGTTATCTTTAACTACCTTAATAATGTTTTTTCTCATGTTACACACATCTATGGTATGCAATTTAGGTACCTGATGAAAGAAACTGTGAATAGCTTTCCTGACTAGTTGTCTTATATTTTTCTTGCATTACATAATATCTCACCATTTCTTGTTTTTCTTCAGACCAGAATGTGTCCCTTACCAATTCCCTATACTCTTGATACATCTTGGGTGGATGAAAGACCAAATCTCATCATGACTGCATGTCTAACACCAACTTGCTACAGGCAATAGCCAATTTCTTTTTTTATTTATCACGTTAATGATAAAATATCTTTCTAAGCCTTTTAAATGTTCAATTGGCACCTCTACCATTTGCCCGATGAACACTCTAATCTTTAGAAATTGGTTTAGCTGCAATGGTGATATCGAGCATCTCATTGTAGCCTCCTTATCTTTTACTATACTATTTTGCTTTATTTGGTCTTGTCCCCTTTTATTCCCTGTTTATTTTCTATCTCAGCTCTTGTTTGTCCTTCCTCTAGGTCAATTTCTCCTCAGGTTGTGTTTTCTTCTCCTTTGCCTTCACCTATCTGCTCGTAAAGTTTCTTTTATACTGCTAGTACTCTAATCTCATGGCTTTTTGCATATCTAACAATATATCCTGTCTTTTTCTCATTTTCTCAGATCTTAATTCCATTATTTCTTCCATCTCTTGCAACTTTCTCATAATAATATCCATCCTACTAGTCTATCCTGCTTTATCTGTGCTCTCCTTGTTCATTTTTTCTTTCTTTCACCCCCCTCAATGGTTTTTCTTCTATTTTATTTCTACTTTTATTCTTATGTTTTATATTTTTGCAAAAACTAATTTTTGTTTCTGAGTGAAATAATGAACAATTTATCTATTTATTATTATTATATTTTTATACAATGTGCTAGGATTACCACCCATTTATTCTTCCCTGTAGTACTAATGAGACAAAATAATCAGCAACTACAACAACAACACACAAGAAAAAAATTGTATCAACCTGCCATTTTCCTACTTTCATAGCCCATTCATTGGAAAGTCATTTTAACAGGCAACCCTGATATCAATTCTGATGTTTGTATAAATATCTCAAAAAATGAATCTGTTGACCATGTTAAGAAGTAAACACAAAACTATGTCTGTATAGTCACTATAACACCTGCAGATTGAATTTGAATGCTATCTACCATATTGGGTTCGAATACAAATTCTCTTTCTCAGTGAAATCTTAAGAAATAAAATCTATGAATCCTATATAAAGATGTAAGTTTAAAAAAATAAGAAAAGAAAACAAAAAAAATCTACCTAGTGGCCATTATTTCTTTAAAAAGACAAACAACAAGTTTTCGGACAAATTATATTTATGAGTGTCAATTAATAACTGATAGCAAGTGCCAATCTTACTAAGACCATAAGAATTATACTTTTCTATCTAAATAATCTTAGAAATTTTGGTACTTAGGTGCCTGGTCCTTTTAGCTTGCTCAAATCCCAGGGCCTGGGAGGTAACAATAGCTTTCATGCTGAATGGGTGTAAATGGATAAATTTGCATAATTGGAATGATCTGTCTCTGATTTTTATGGTTCTCAAATTAGATTGTGTGCCATTTAAAATTAACTACTTTGAACTTTCTACTTCTATACATTCACTCCCTCAATACTCCATCTATTTTCTTATTAAGTTTATTGTTTGGAGTTTAAAAGTATGTTTAATATAATTGCTTTTTCAGAAAAGCATACTCAATTCATTCTGAGAGATATACTGCCAGGAAGGGACCTAGGCCAATATAAGCGATAAATATGTTCATTAATGATAGACAAATAATTTGTTTTAAAGTAAGGATACAATTTTATTATTATTCCATCTAATAACATATTGAGAAAAGAGAAAAATATATATAATTTACATCTCAAATGATAACATAAAAAGAAAAAAAAACGAAATTAGTTAAATATAAAAGAACATATAATTAAACAGCATGTGTAAAAACATTGCAAATTGAATTATATAGATTTACATAATGATTAAATCTTTAGAGAATAATGATAGGCAATTTTTAGTTCACTTAGGACAATAAAATTAGTCATATTTACCTTGGAATACCTGAAAATTTATTTTGATTAGGTATAAGTTTATTTCCACATAAGCTTGTTTCAATGATCCAAATAAAATCTATGATTTCTTTATTGTCGATGAATAGAAAAATTTTTTGTTAATGACAAAAGTCCAGCGCGACCATCCAATTTGTGGTATTGGTTGGATATAGAAAATAATGATGTCTTAGTGAAAGCTTTCTAAGTGTATACTGTTGAAGATATATTCCTTCCTGTATTATTTTAGTGACATATCAGTATGGTCCTTTAGGTTCTTGGATAGGCAGGCATTGAACAGATACAGCCATATATATATATTTTGGAGCTGAGGGTCCTCGCCTTACACATACTTGTTCTACTCCAGCATTACGGTTGTATCAATTGTATAAGTTGATAATGTTAAATCCATTTTCTTCTTGAAATGGTTGATTGAAGGACATTTAATATTTCAATTTTATAATGCAAGCATAGCCATATCAGTAAATTTAGCAAAAAGAAAAATATATTAATACCACAATTCTGTCCGAAAAAGAACTCTTGCTCTCTCTCTCTTTTTTACATACTAATTAATTCATTTTTTTTATTTCCCAAAATAGTTTATCAGCATTGAGATCTCTATTTCTCAGGCAAGCCTTTAACATTTTTCTTTTATGTTTCTTTTCATTTTTTAGCTGTACATTTATTTAAGATTTCCTGTAATTTAGAGTGGCTAAGTAATGGAACAAAAGACACAAAATTGCCTCATGGTAGATATATCAAAGTTCTTTCATTACTCTCAATAAAATACTATGTATGATAAAACTAAAGGAAAATATAATTTTGAAATAAGTAATAATACACAATATATATATATATATATATATATATATATGCATATAACTGCCTTCCCACAATTTATTAACACATATTTTTCTGAATGTACTCTAAAATAAACAACTATAACTATATACATCATTCTTTTTTTTATGAAAAATAAAACTTTCGAACATTATCTCTCTCTCTGACATATATCTATATGATTCTTTATATACGTACTCGCACATTGAGGCCAATTTAGTGGCCTTATGCTTATCTAGGCTGTTGGGAGATATTATGTAACTCTCTTGTAACAGGGTTTGAATCCGGCTACTGTTACAATATATATATATATATAAGTAAAAAAATAGAAAATATATATATATATATATATATATATAAGTAAAAAAATAGAAAATAAAGGCACACATACATTTTTGTAGATATTTTCTATATTTCACTTGAAATAATAACTACTATACAGGGTTAAATAATATTTGTCTAAATCACATGTTGCTAATAAATTGGTAATAATTGAAAGTTTGCTAGTCTTTCACATGCGTGATTGTCTCTCAGACAGCCAATCAGATTTTAAACAGCTGTCTCAAGAATGATCAGGATTTGATACATGACAGATTTTGATAAGAAAAGGATGATACCAACCCTTTCTCAACTTAACTTTATATATATATATATATATATATATATATATATATAAAGACTAGCTATATATATATATATATATATATATATATATATATATATATATATATAAGCTAGTCTTAAGCATCTTGGCCTGAAAGCCTGAATATATAAACATTTACACTTATCATTTATTGTGTTATTAATTTAAGATATTACAGCACAAAATCTCAGATTTACTACACCACAATTTTCTACATGTTAATATAATTTATTAGCAATGTATATATATATATATATATATATATATATATATATATATATATATATATATATATATATATATATATATATATATATATATATATATATATATATAATTTTGTCTAAATAACATGTTGTTAATAAATTGGTAATAATTGAAAGTTTGCTAGTCTTTCACATGCATGATTGTCTCTCAGACAGGCAATCAGATTTTAAACAGCTGTCTTAAGAACAATCAGGCTTCGATACATGACAGAGATTTTGATAAGAAAAGGATGATACCAACCTTTTCTCAAGTTAACTTTATATATATATATAAGCCAGTCTTAAGCATCTTGGCCAAATGCTTGATTATATAAACATATACACTTATCAAAATCTCTATCATGTATCGAAGCCTGATCATTCTTAAGACAGCTGTTGAATATCTGATTGGCTTTCTGAGAGACAATCGCACATGTGAAAGATGATCAAACATTCAATTATTATCAATTTATTAACAACATGCGATTTAGACAAATATTATTTACATATGTTGCTGATAAATTATTTTAACATCTAGAAAATTGTGTAGTAAATATGAGATTTCACGCTCTAATATCTGAAATTAATAACACAATAAATGATAAGTTTATATGTTTATATATTCAAGCTTTCAGGCCAAGATGCATAAGACTGTCTTATATATATAAAAAGTTAAGTTGAAAAAAGTTTGGTATCATCCTTTTCTTGTCAAAGTCTCTGTCATGTATCGAAGCCTGATCATTCTTAAGACAGCTATTTAAAATCTGATTGGCTGTCTGAGAGACAATCACGCATGTGAAAGAATAGCAAACTCTCAATTATTACCAATTTATTAACAACATGTGATTTAGACAAATATTATTTATATACATTGCTGATAAATTATATTAACATTTAGAAAATTGTGGTGTAGTAAATCAGAGATTTTGTGCTGTAATATCTTAAATTAATAACACAATGAATGATAAGTGTAAATGTTTATATATTCAGGCTTTCAGGCCAAGATGCTTAAGACTGGCTATATATATATATATATATATATATATATATATATATATATATATATATATATATATATATATATATATATATATAAAAGTTGAGAAAGGGTTGGTATCATCCTTTTCTTATCAAAACTCTGTCATGTATCAAAGCCAGATTGTTCTTAAGACAGCTGTTTAAAACCTGACTGGCTGTCTGAGAGACAATCTTGCATGTGAAAGATTAGAAAACTTTCAATTATTACCAATATACAGGGATAAATAACTCAATTTAAAACAGAATTTTATTAATAATTAAACCTTGTAAAAAAGTCTAAATAAAATATTATTCTGATATTGAAATTTAAAAATAAGCATGTTTTCTGATAATTGTAAAAATATATATTATCTATTTTTTTGAAATCTTTTAATTAATTAGTAAATTATCTCTTTCAAAAAATCTTTATATATCCCATCTTGATAAAAGTTTAAACTTGCTTTTGAAAGGATTAGTGATTTGAAAAGAATAAAAAATGTAGATGACACTTCAGTAAAAATTTAAAAGTAGCTTCTGATTAAAATTATTTTAATAAAGATTGGACAAATTGAAAACAGTCTGTGATGTATTCATCCCCAATTCGAATCTATAAAAGGTTGGATAAAAAATATTTTAGTCTGGACAGTAGGTTTTGAAAAGAACACTTTGGTTTATTTTTTTGAGAAGCAGCTGACTAACAGCTAGATGCAAAGTTTTGGATAGTAATTTATTTGAAGACATTATTTGTCTACATAGTTTTGTGAAGCAGTTGGCTTGCAGATTTGGTTACAGCTGTTTAGACAGATGTCTGGCAGATTGATATAGAGCTCCCATGAAATATAACTGAAATCAAGGCAGGAGATCGGGTAGCAAACTATTCATTTGAGGAGTTTATATGCACATAGAATGAAGACCCACTTTTCAGTCTCTAAAGTTTTAAATGTGGACAAAACAGTTTTCTGGCCTGAAGCTCATTAAATCCTAGACACAAGAGAACTGATTGAATGCCAAAATTTTACCTGAATTATACCTTCGTGATTATGACAATCCTGGACTATGCCTGTATTACCAAGACCAATTCACAAAGAGAAGCACATATAAATGTACATACCATGATGATTAGCGTTACATATAAAAAGAATAAAATTTCAAATATTTTTTTGGTTAAAATGACATTTAAAAAATATATATTTTAAAAGATAAAAAGTAAATAATTTTGCTTGAATTGAATTAAAATCTAAAATTAATGATGGATGCAGGGACAATTTATTATGAAAAAAGAAAAAGAAAATTGCATTTTTAGACGAATTTAAAGGTGTAATTAATTAATTGAGAGTAACCTGTCATAAAAAAAAAAACTTTTGAATTCTCTGTCAAAATGAATGACTTTATTTTTTTTTAAAAAAAGGAAAAATAAAATACATTTATTAACTAAAAAGTTTGTAAATAATAATATTAATTCATATCAGCTACATGTTCATACATTATGTATAGTTAAGAAAATAATTATGAAATATATTTTTAATAATTTTATTTTGATATATTCAAACATGTTCATTTTATATTAAGCCACATGCCAGTGTGTTGACAGAGTTTTAAATAAATGTATGTGGAACATATATTTAAAGCATAATGTAATAATTTTGAATTTTGTCTAGTAATTTTGTAAATCACAAATGTGATAATTTTTACGGTATATTAATCAAAATAAGAATGCATAATTGATATGCATAGCCTTATTCTAGACCTTTATATTATTTTTTTGGTTTTATTGTTAATAAACTTGTGTTCAGTTATGAAAATTATTCTAATGGTTTTAAATATTTTTAGAATATGTTTCTTCCATCTCTTGGCCACATACATTTATAGAGCTAGTGTTCTCCTTAGCTGAATTCATGCATAATTGTCTGATATATGAATTGTACCGGTCGGTTTTGTCTGTTCATATAACAAGATCTAGCATCTAGGCAAAAGTACCTCAAATCCAATCCTGTGCAAGATATATAAGTCAGGAACATTCATGAACTCTGCCCTATTTGCCTATTTTCCAGATCTACCCACTTATGAGCAACAATTCCAATGATACTGATCTAATTTATTCCTGCCCCGCCTGCATCACAAAGTCGTGACACAAAAAGACTCTTATTCGAACTTGGTTCATGTCTAGAATATTATAATTAGCGACTTTCGATCATCTAGTAAGTGAAACCTTTTGATATTATATTAAAATTATTTCTATTCAATGAATGAAACAATGACTTAGATATTTAGAAAGATATAAAATTTATTAAATCAACTTGGAGTATATATGATTGCACACGTTATTGGTGTTACAATGTCTATAAAATGGGTGTTTATCTCCCTTGGACAACATTAACCTCCCTTACAATACTATACAATGAACATATTTAATCATCAATCACAAATAATTCATGGCTTTATTCTAGTGCAGCTATTTATATGTCAATAACTTATCGATTGACTGGGATACATAAGATTTTTAATAATAGCGCTAGACTACGGTACCCGAAGTTATTTGAATCCACCAGTAATAAAAACAACAGCATTCATACCAATACGTAAGTTTATTCAGTTGGATGATAAGGGTAATTTTATTTAATTAATATTTGCATTTTGCTATATAAGAACGTGTGTGGGAAGCTAATTTGGGAAATAATAATAATGGCAGAGGTGTCGTATCTGAAAGTGCGAATGAAATATATATAAAAAAAATGGTAATCCATTTAGTATAATCATAACAGTATGGTTTAGGAGAATTAATAGGCTTTTAACAAAAACGAAATATGGGAGAGCGATACGTGTATGAGGGCAATGGAACGATCTATTCTAAGATCTAAGAAGACGCTTCAATTCACCGTTAAAGAAATGCGACTCTCTGCAAACGTCGGCAGGGTCGGGTTATAAACAACTAAGAAGGCACTTTATTGAATTGCCATAGGCTGGACTTTTGCCAGAGCAAACCCTATGCAACAATATCTCGTGCTGAAGAAATCCAAAGAGGTTTGCCAGACCTTGTCCTAGGTATTAGAAGTAAAAATGAACGAAGCACAAAGATATATGTATCACGAAAGGCCGGTATACACGTAACGCTTGCATTAATATAAATATATAGATATTTAGCTAAGGAATAAATAATTTTCACCTATATTTATGAATAAAAACCCCTCATACCGGTATGATTTGATTACTACGTGGATGGGGAAGAATTACAGTTAATGCTAATATAATGTAGCTCAGAGAACTAAACGATCCCCCCCTTATGTATTATTTTAAACTACACGTAAACTTTCCACAACGTATAAATATAAATCTTTGGTTTTGAATGCTTTAATAAATAAATACTTTTCATATTATTAAATATATATAAAGTCAGTGGTGGCTATTGATTTCAATAAAGTAATATTAATTTTACTCATATAAATCTATTTGTGGATTTTAGAAGTTAGCGCTATTATCTAATTAACCAAATAAACACATTTCTAAGAAAATAGATTTTGACTTAGTTTTAGAAAATAACACTGTATAATAATTATCAAATTCTTATTTTATTTCCCCAGACTGGCAGGCACCCACTATACTAAGAATAACAAATTTGTTTTCAAAACTACTAGGTTAATTACCCTCTGAAAAGTAAGGAGGGTTTTCTTTTACTAACAGAGATAGCGTAAGCATTTGCGATTCTGGGGGAAAATTATCGACATATAATTTAGTATCTGAAAGTATAAAACATAATAATGAGAATAAAATATTGCTGCATAGACGTGACATTGAGAACTAATAATTATTCAGGAGAGGTTTAATGTAGGAGAGATTACAGCTAAGTTATATAGAGAGAGAACAAGGTACAATTAACAAAAAGGTAAGAACTTTACAAATTCATTCATAACTAATATTACATTTTACAAATGAAAGATTTACAAAATGTTTAAAGTAATAGATAGGTGAAAGTTAAAATTATTCATGGTAACTTTAAGAGTCTAGCAGCATTTGAAATGATTACCTCTGTAACACATGGCGGTTCTTTTGGTGGTTTCAATTCCCTTGGAGACTAGATCTAGTTTATCAAACATAGTTATTCAGGCAGGTAGTAATTTTATGATTTAACGAACAGGCATATCAGTATAGTCTATGAGTATCGGGATCCATGGGCACAGATTGCAGGGAAAGCCGTCTCGAATGGTGAGAAAGGCGATTTAGATTTACTCAGTACACATTGAAGTTAACGAACGCAAACTTTCTTGGTGACTGCTCTCCTTGACTGTCCTAGTTAATCTCTCAATTAATTCGTAATTAATTCCATGCCTCAGTATTTTTGGAATCCCTTTCTGATTGGTCATTGCAATCTAATATTCAAAAGAATTCGTATACAAGATTTTACCTATTGTGATGGAAGATGCCATTGTTAGATAAGCATTCAAACTTTAATTAATTTTGATAAAAGAAAATGTTTGTAACAAAAATAAATCAATTAAGTTTAGTTTCTACTTTTGATTTTAGAGAAACTTTTAATTAAAGTTATGTTAGAATATTATACAAGATTACGCTTCTCACCTTTAATTAATTTTGACTAATTACAATCGCATCTTCCATATTGGATTTAAAAGAAAAGTATAGTTTAATGGCAAAAATAATTTAAAAACACAATTTTATAAAATTACATATAACGAACTTTTCCACTAAATATTTGCTCAGTACTTTTGTCTCTACAATATCTATAGATATCTGAGCTGCAATTAACAAACAATTATTATAACTTTTATAAAACAAATTAATACAGAAATTATAATATATTTTGATATTATAAGTCCGTTATAATTAATCCCCCATTCCCTATTGGGTATACGAATTTTCCGACGCTACATTTATTAATTTTATTTTGCATGTTTAAATTCAGATATTTATGCCAATATCTTCGTTAATAAATATGTTAGTTAATATAACTCATACAAAAGGATACAAACAAATGTGTTAGTGAGTGGAGTATATATGCAAGCATAGGGTTTGAATTTAGGTTGGTAGCGGAAAATTGGAAGTGGGCTGTGAAGCGCAATCTGAATCTCAGATTCCGCTTCAGAATGGGGATGTATATTAGTGCTTTTGTGCATCTAGAGATGATCAATGATCATCCTTGTTGCTACAACAAACAATACACTTTAAATCCATGATCTACATTTTATTTTAGTTTACTTTTCTTAGAAGTTAAGATTATAGCTGGACAGGACAAATGGACAGATCTATGATGATGATAAGCATGTTTTAATGTTCTAGCATTATTGTTTTCTATGATTATGCATTCTAATGATTTAGCACTTAAGATGGTAACATCCAAATTAGTGTTTAAATAATCTGCCACAAGATTACAAGGTCTAAATAGTTTACCTGCTCTATAAAAATTCATTTTCAATCCAGTCACCAAATTGACTATTGTATTATATTTAGTATTGCTGAAACCGAGTCACCTAATTGACTGTTGGTTTTATTTGATGTGTTATTAATCATTCATAATGATGAATGGTACTTAATCTTACTTATTATAATGCTGGTGGATTTATAGTTAATCACAACTGATCTAACTGAGCTGATCTCTCAGAGAATTTTTTCCATGGTCTCTTTAATATATAAAATTTCTTATATAAATTTTGGATGTTAAATATTACTTTAACATTTTTTTAATAATATCTTACTTAAGTATTATACTTTTTGTAAAGTTTAAATTTAATTTACTTGACAGTGATATTGATTTGCTATCACACTAAGTACAACCTTGTTTTCATAGTTAACAATTTATCTCTATCTTCTTCTAGATGACTTTATTATCACAGCTAATACTTTGTATGCTTGATGCTTGTATCCAAATTAATTGAATGATGAGATTATTTAATTTCATTTTTTGCCTTACATATGGTATAATTTTTTTCATATATTAGTTTTTCTTTCTCACCAAAATTAGTTAAACCGTGCCTAAGCTGAAAGTGAAAACTAGCATTCCACTACTGTCATTTTTTCAGGTGCATACTCTTAAGGTTATAGCCCTAATAAATATTACTTTAAGTAATGAGTATGCACTTTATAAATATAATTATTACATCAAGTTTAGTAAAATAAATAAAAACAAATAATTATTAATTGTTTGTGTCTTTAAATAACCCTAAAGATTACTTTGGTTTAATTAAATAAATTATTTAATTTCTTTTGAATTCATGTATAAAATTTAAGATAAACACAAAGTTTTTTTCTTTTTTTTTTCTTTTTTCATTTTTTAACAGACATGTAAATGAGAAGAAATTTAAGTGGGTAAGAAACAACATAGAACTGCCAGAGATTTTTTAGAATGACTGTAGTAACTGTGAGTCTAACTGCTAATAATCTTTCAAGTGTCTATAATTTAAATATAACCATGATAACAAAAGTAGCAGTGTTAAGGGTCAGTCTACTTGAAAATTCATATTGACTATATTTTATTCTTGGATAAAATATTTTACTTTCATAATTTTAACACATATAGTAGTGTTGTATATGTGCACAATGAAATATTATATTTAAGTTTGGATAAAATGTTTCACTTTCATGAACTGTAATGCATATAGTGTTTTTACATAGTATAAAATGAAATACTATATTTAATTTTTAATAAAGTTTCACTCTCATGAATTTAACACATAAAGTAGTGTTGTAAATGTGGAATGAAATACTGTTTTGATATTTTTGTGTGCTAATGTCTGAATGACAAAAAAATGAATTATAATCCCACTTTGAACTTATATTAGTTACAACATTGTGAGTTATTTTATTATTAAAATTATAATTTAGTTGTGAAAGGAAATAACAGATGATCAGGAAACTATTTTGACTGTTTTGGCCAATTCGCTCCCTGGTGATTTTTTTCATAACTAGTATATGTTAACTGCATATTTTACCATCTATTTTATTATATAAAAATTTCATTCAAAAAATTATGATAGATGGCAGTTAAAGCGAACAAACATACTTATAATAGACATAGGCCACTCCCAGATATGTTCAGCCATTGTCCCATTGATAGGTGGTAAATTGTTTGGCATATTAATACATTGTTTTAAAGAAAATAGTCCCAATAACCAAAAACGTGTTTATTTGTGAATTGAATACTGCTTTAGATATCTTTTTTACAATAATTATATATTGCCTAGATTGTGTCAAATATAAATTATTAATAACTTATTTTGACTGGAAATACTTTATTTTCAAAAATATATTGTTATATTACCAGCTAACATGAATATGGTATTCAGCTATTTACAAGGTTAGTTTGCAGATTAGTGATCTATTTTTATATTTATGTAAGAAAATATTGCAATTTTGCAATAAATACTCAAAAATTTAAACTATTAAAGCATAATTTGTTATATATAAGAGAAAAAAAAATTATTCATTTGGATTTAAAAAAAAGAAATATTTTTATGATTTTGTAAACTGAAAATAATCTATCTAGAAATAATGAAGTGTAAACCTTTGTTTTGTTTACGATCTCATTTTTTAAATATTTATAGAAAGAAAATGTGAACATTTAAAAGTTATTATTATCTGATAATTACAAAGTGTCACTTTTTTAGTAATGGAAGCCCAGTTTTTTTATAATGTATTTATTTCACTTGCCTTGACAATTTTTAGGTAATATTGCCTATATTACATACATCTAGAAAAATCTGAAACTCTCTTATCTGTAAATCATAGAATATATTATCAATATATTTTTAACTTCCAAATCCTTTTGGCATTTTAAAAAGTTTTAACTATAAATTAGATCTTAATATTGTTTGAACTTCTTATAATCATTGAGAATGTGTTAGTCTAGTTCATTCTTTATGTATATAAAAACAATTCAATTTTTGGTAAAAAAATTGAAAGTGAATTTTTTAAATTGAAATTTAGTTAAGGCTTTTGAATGTTTTAGTGAATTTTTCTATGAAAGCACTAATTCCATTCAATACATGGATGTTTTGTCCCTGATATGTATATATAATAGTATGATAATTTTTGAAGATTGAGTGTTGTTTTAAAAATCAATAAAGAAAATTGTTTAAGTGTTATGAAAAAATAATTGATATAAAAATCTCTCCAAACAACCAAACTAATTTCACTACACTTTGCACTTCAGATGAATATCCTAATCCAAATCAGAAAAGACATGGAGTAATTGTGTAGGATTTGTAATATAACCTATTATATTAATTTATTACATGGAGATTTTTTTTCATTCTAATTATATTATTATTTTTAATTTTATATAGGCAAAAATAGAAAAAAGATCTCAAACCCATTAAAAATGGAAAAAATAATTATCTAGATTCAGGATACTCAAATTAAAGTCTTGATTATGCTTATTCAGTAAAAATAAGTATTAATATTTATTACTTGCAAAACAAATCAAATGATTCATTCTTATGGAGTTGGTTATAGTTTAAAACATGGTAATTGGCTAACTTTAACTGAGGGTTCATTGTTTTTTTTAGTTTACTGCAATACCAATGTACTCTAAAAGTAGCATGTTATTGGCTTCACATCAAATTTGTGTACAAAATTAATTTCAAAGATTCTAATGACTCAAAGGCTTAGTGAGACCCAAGCTAAGCTAACTACAAGGCTTTACCAGCATAATAATCTTTGAAATGGGGCCAAAAAAAGCAATGAATACTTTTTTTATTTTTGGGGATCATCAGTTGTAGTCAGGGCACAACTTTATTCTCTCTATGGTTGGCATTTTTTGTTCCAAAAAAGATGACAGAAATAGAAAGGTGAAGGAGGCAATGCTACTAACTAAAGATGATAACACCATCAATAAAAAGGACTCTAGCAGCCCTTTTTCTAAATAAAATGGCATTGGTAACTTCGTGTTTCATTATTAGTATGTAAATTTATTACTAAATATTCAATTTTATGATAATTTATTCTTTACTATTCAAAAGAGACTTTAAATTTAGTCATATTATATACTATTATTATAAAACTATTCAGTATTGAAAGCACTTGGCTTTTAATATTTTTTTACTATAAATTCAAACCTCTTAAATGTTTTAACATTTTTTAATTCATTAAAGTAGTGCAACCAAATGCTAAATTGAAATTGTCATTTGTTTAAACATTTTCACTGTGCTTGAAATTGAATATATATGGATAGATCTGAGATTAACTCTGTTGCTTTCCATACTTCTAAAAGAACAATTAATATAATTTTCTGTTTATAATCTATTATATATAATATTACAGTAATAGAGTGAGACAATAAAAACTAAAGTTATATATAGTTCAAAACTCAACTCCTTTACTTCTATTATTATAATGTCTTATGATTTCTGAATATTGTGCCAGTCAAAATTGTCTATTCATTCAACAAGACCAATAATCCAAGCAACAGTACCTTGAATCCATCCATGCACAAGATACATATGTCAGGGCAAGAATGAATCCTAACCTTTTTGCCTGAACTATTGCCTCTCTGACTAATGAATAACATTTGTGATGACACTAGCAATCATTGGTTTTATTCCGTCCCAGCTGGAGGTCATGGTTCACAAAGAGATTCAAAATAATAATGGGTTTATATGAGAAATTAATGATTTAATGAATTCTGATGATTGCAGAACAGTGTAGATATGGTTTGATATCGATTAATAATGGTTTGAACCGTAATAATTGTAATTCGTTCTGGCAACATTACAAAGAAGTGAATTTAAATCAAATAAATATTATAAATAAATAGAGTAATTAACCTTAGAGATTTGGAGTGATAACAACGTAAGCTAATTTAAAATAATAGTATTATAGGAATTTATTAAGAAATTGGTTATTGTTATACAAAATAATTCGAGTTATGTTTATACAACTAGGTTATTTTCTTGAATTCATTTTGATGTGGCTTAATGCAAGGCATTTGATAACAAAGTAACAATTTGTTAATTGGTCTGCCAAGAACCAATCAGCAATAAAATATTATTAGCCCTCTTTAAAAGATTACAAATATATATATATATATATATATATATATATATATATATATATATATATATATATATATATATATATATATATATATATATATGGCTGCAGAAAGGAGTTTGCTATTAACTGAAAGGAGACCCTTTGATTCCTCTTGGAGGCCTTAAAGGAACCGAGCAGGGCAAATTCCTAATGTCCACTCCATACGTTCTTGTCATTGCAGCTGTTATTACTATATGATTATTCATATAGTATACGAACATGGATGGGCTGCTCACCAACACGCATTAGCCAGCGTGGCGAGTTTATTGGCTTTTTGAGTTTAAGATCAAGAAACACCATGGTCTTTCTTCTCAGTGCCTGATAAGGCAGAATGAATGTTTGTGTAAATGATAAAGATTTTTCCCAATTATACAATTATGACAGACAAAAATAAAGCATGGCCCTTAATCCCAGGAGGCTGTAAAGTCACCAACCAAGGCAGCGGTTGGTGGCCGAAGGCGTAGGGTGCTAAGAATATCCTGGAGGCGGACCCAGGCTGCCATTTGATGACGACTTTTTATTTAGGTACTTACAACTGCAGATCACTTTCAAGTGAAGGAAGATTGCAAGAATTAGAAGAAGAACTCTCTTATATTAAATGGGATATTATTGGACTTTGTGAAGTTAGAAGAAAAGGTGAAGAGACAATTGATTTAAAAAGTGGACATATGCTCTATTATAAAGGCACAAATATTGGAAATACAAGTGGAGTAGGATTCATTATAAATAAAAAGTGGAAGAACAATATTGTGGAGATTGATGGTGTATCAGACAGAGTGGCAAGATTAGTTATACAACTTAATAGCAGATATCAAATGCAGATAATTCAGGTTTATGCCCCAACAAGTTCTCACAGTGATGAAGTAGTAGAAAATTTTTATATGGATGTACAAAAGGCTTTTGATCAGAGTAAACAACATTTTAAAATTGTTATGGGAGATTTTAATGCTAGAATTGGTAAACAAATGAAAGATGAAAGTGTTGTAGGTAATTTTGGTTATGGTAATAGAAATGAGAGAGGACATAGACTTGTGGAGTTTGCAGAGAAGGAAAAACTTTATATTATGAATTCTTTTTTTGAGAAAAATGTTAGAAGGAAATGGACATGGAAGCATCCAAATGAAGGTACAGCAGAATTGGATTATATTTTGACTAACAGGAAATACATATTTCAAGATTGTAATGTTCTTACTAAATTTAACACAGGAAGTGATCATCGATTAGTAAGGGGTAAGATACATGTTAATGTAAAACTAGAGAGACAAAAATTATTAAGAAAAACTATATTTACAGTTGATATTCCTAATCTTCAGAAACATTCTAATGAATTTAAATTAGAACTTACAAATCGGTTTCAAGTATTAGTAGATTTTGAACATGATTCAGATTTGAATGAAATTAATATGAAAATAACTGATACACTTTTAAAAACTGCAACAAAGATAGCTGGTAGAAAAAAGCAGCAATTGACTAATAAAATTTCTACTGAGACTAGAGAACTTATGAAGAAAAGAAGGAATATGAAGATATGCAAGAATGATGCATTAAAAAGAATTGAATATCTCGAATTTTGTAAAATGGTGCGGAAAAGAGTTGAAAATGATATCAGAAAGTATAACTGTGAACTAGCAAGAAAAGCTGTAGAAGAAAATAAAAGTCTTAAGAATGTAAAACAACATTTTGGTATTGGTAGGAAATTTATATCTGCAATAAGGAAAAAAGATGGAATTATTACTAAAAAGAGGGATGACATTATGAAATTGGTAGAAGATTTTTATCAAGAATTATATAGTAATAAAGAACAAGTACCTCCTATATCTATTACATCTTCCGAATTGCCCAGAATTTTAAATGAAGAAGTGAGAAATGCAATTAAATGTATGAAAAAAGGAAAGGCTCCAGGTAATGATGGAATTATAATTGATATATTAAAAGAAGCAGGTGAAGAAACAGAAAAAATATTAGCAAAGTTATATACCAAATGTTTAAAAGATAAAGATGTACCGGATGATTGGAAGAATGCAGTAATAATATTAATATTTAAAAAAGGTGATAAAGAAGATATTAGAAATTACAGACCTATCAGCCTTTTATCAGTTTTATATAAAATTTTTACCAAGATAATTACAACTCGTCTACAGAGAACCTTGGATTTTCACCAACCAAGAGAACAAGCTGGATTTAAAAGTGGTTTTGGTACAGTAGATCATATTCAAGTATTGAGAGAAGTTATAGAAAGGACAAATGAATATGAGTTGTCATTATGTTTTGGATTTGTAGATTATGAAAAGGCATTTGATTCTATAAACATTTCTTCAGTGATTAAAGCATTGGATCATCAAGGTATAGATCCAGGATATTGTCATATTTTAAAGAATATTTATAAAAATGCAACAGCAACAATTAGATTACATAATGATACTGGGAAAGTCAACATTGAGAAAGGTGTAAGACAAGGTGACTCCATATCTCCAAAACTTTTTACAGCAGTGCTGCAAGAAGTATTTTGTGGATTAAAATGGGAAACTAAAGGAGTGAAAGTAAATGGAGATTATTTAAGTCATTTAGATTTCGCAGATGATGTAGTTGTTTTTGCAAATAATGCTTCCGAGCTGCAGGAAATGTTGCAGGAGTTATCAGATGAAAGTAGGAAAGTAGGACTAAAGATAAATGTTAAAAAGACTAAAGTAATGTTTAATCGATTTGCTCCAAATATGAAAATAAAGATTGATTATGATGAATTAGAAGAAGTTAAGAGTTACAAATACCTTGGTCAGATTATTAATACAGATGGAAACATAATGGAGGAAATTAATCATAGAATTAAACTTGGTTGGAGTGCTTTTGGTAGAAATAACTTGATATTAAAAGGAAATATGCCTATGTGTTTGAAAAGAAAGGTTTTTAACAAATATGTTTTACCAGTTCTTACTTATGGATCTGAGACTTGGACACTTAATAGAAGATCAATACAGAGACTTCAGACCACTCAAAGAAGTATGGAGAGATGTATGTTGGGAGTAACAAGAAGAGATCGAAAATTCAATGTATGGGTAAGAGAACAAACAGGTGTTACTGACCTCATTGAAAAAATTAAAAGATTGAAGTGGAGTTGGGCTGGACATATTGCTAGAAGAGATGATAGTAGATGGACAATTGAAATTTTAAACTGGATTCCAAGAGATTGTAAAAGACCCAGAAGGAGACCACATGTAAGATGGATGGATAAAATAAGAAAATGTGTAGGGGTGATGTGGAGAAGAGAAGCTAAAGATCGGAGAAGATGGATTAAATTTGGAGAGACCTTCATCCTGCAGTGGATTGATAATGGTTGATAATGATATATATATATATATATATATATATATATATATATATATATATATATATATATATATATATATATATATATATATATATATATATATATATATATATATATAACAAGAGATGAAAGATGTGCACTTTTACATTTAAATTGGTTGTCTCTACTGAGTGTGGAAAGCAAGATAGTTCATTTTAAATAAATTAGATAATCATATTTAACTAATTAATGGGATTGGTTTGTGAAAGATGTGCCATCACAGCAGAGAGCATTCCAGGTTTGTAAATAAATAAAATATATATAATGGTGAAGGCAGTATGCTATTATAGATTACAACAAAAGAACATATGAGGTCTGTAATGAACCTCTAGGTGGCTTTGCTAAAAGAAATCCCTGATATATACAGGTAGATAAGAGAAATGATGTCCCTCCAGCCAAAACATGTCTCCAAATAATAATAATAAATTTGATGTACTGGTTTTCCCATACACATCTTAATGGCAATGCCCGAAAATGATCCCTTGGTATGAACTATGTCTACTTTGAGGGAAAGTGAAAGATTGGACTGGTCATATTTAAACTTCTGAAGGTCCTGAGAGGTATGTAGCAAAGCAAGAATAACAGTAATAAAGAAATGGTTGTAACTATAAATACATAACGCCTCAGACATATATAGATAGATAGTGTATCCCTAACGAAAATAATAACTTAAATCCTGATTAAATTAACCAGCTCCCTGACATAATAGAAATTCCCCAGAAACCTTAGGTCATTAATGAATGAATCATAAAACATAATATAAAAAGGGAAGGTAAGTATTACAATTTAAAATATAAATTGTTTTCCACATGTTCCAAATATTTCATTCATTAGTAAGTTATTAAATAGTTCATCATTGAAGATTACAAAATAAATCTGTTTTTTAATTAACAAAAACAAACTGGGCATTAAATATCAAACTCACCTCTGGTGAATTTTGACAATATGCAGCCTAATAAATTATACATCACAATTTTACTATTTTTCTGACAAATAAAATATATATGTATGAAACATATACTGATAAAATGCTAAGTTAAATGTGCTTTCAACAATTTTCTTTCAAGACACTTGTTTTACAGAAATCGTAATAGATTTTACTTCACTGATTTAATAAAATTCATTATTTTTTCAGAAATAATTATGAGAGCACTTTGAAGTTGGAGATAATAATAACACATCTAAATTTTAAAATAATTTTTATCATTTAAAATAACTTTATAATATAAAAGGTACAAAACGAAATGAGCTTCTCTATTAATTAATTTGAGGGAAATAAGTCTCCTGTAATGATTTTTAAATGGAGAAGATAAGAGGGAGGGTTTAAAGTTAGTTTCTCATTGAGTTTTATACTTGGCAATTTCAGTAAGTCAATATTCTAAATAAACCAACAAAATTAATTTAATTTGCCACATCAAAATAATGTGAGATTTTTAGAAGAATTGGTATTTTAAATTTAAGAGAAAAATTAAAAGACACATTTTAAAAATAAATTGTATAAACATTACAGATATATATAATGTAAATTAATATTGATTTAGAAAATAAGTAAAATAGAATCAGTGGCTTGCGACAAATTAGATGTTACTTCATAATCAATTGGTAGACATTCCATGGCTTGAAACAGGCAGTTATACAGTCAGATCATTTAGCAGGCTTCCTTGACACAGTAGTCTCCAGCCAGGTGTTAAGAGTACTGGAAAGGCATTGATGATCTGGTGGAAACCGAGCTCTGGAAAGTAAGGCTGATCTTTTACCCCATCATTCATTAGGCAGATGTACTATATATCTCTCTTTAGTGAAATGTTTTTCAAATAATAATCCCTTCTTATCAAAAACTTCCACTATTTATTTGATCTGGCTTTATCTATAGAATTGAATCTACAGTGACAACTGCCAATTGTCATTGCTATAAGTGTTTCTCTAAGGTTGGTGCCTGCTTTGGAGGGAAATCTATCATCCTGCATTAAACATGCCCTAAGGGTTCATTTGCTAATTAAAAGAAAACAGCAACAAGCATATTAAGTTTATCAGTCATTGTATTAACAAAGCCTATTTAATTAAGATTTAGATTAACAAAAATGTAAATTTTATTCAGAAAAATTTTAGGAATTTGGTACAATAACTTTCAAATTTAATATTTGACATAAACTTAAATAGAAATTTACAAAATATTTCTTACAAATATTACATTGTTAACATATTTGATCCTTTAATGTCCATTTATCAAAAGATACATATAAAATGTTACCAACTGATTAATTTAAGAAAAAAGAACTTTAATAAAAGAATTTAAAATATTTATAACATTTTATAGTTATCTAGGATTCAATTACATATCAATGCCAATTTAATAAAATAAACATAATATACAGTTTTACAAATATTATAAAATACATAAACAATTATAAAAGGTTAGCTAATCATAAAATATAAATTAATTAGATAAAATATTATAATATTAATTATAATTATACTACAACCTATTATGAGGTGGGTGTCAGTTAATATAAAAGTTTAGGTTCAAACCCATACTAGTGCTGATCACATTGGCACTAGGTGAAGCAGAAATATGTGCTATATTTCCAGCTTCAATATATTGCATTTTATTTTTTATAGCAGTAAATGGTTTACTTGAGTAAAATCTAATAGTGAACTTGAAGCATCAATGTTCTCATTAGAAAGTTATCATTGCCAATCCTGTATTTGAAAAAAAAAATTGCAAAAGCAAATCTAACAGTGAACAAAATTTGTTTCATTTTGTGCTCTGTGTGGTTTTGTGTAATTGTTCAATAGTGAACTAAAGGTCAAATCATCTAATGATCACAACTAAAGCTTAATATCATGTACTTTTTTCAATGATAAAGTCATTAATATAATGTTATTTGCTCTGTGTGATTTACTGTAATGATCGTGTAACTTACTTTTGAGCAAAAAATTCTGAACAAATGCTCAATTGTTTTATTATATATGCATATGTCTGGCGATACTACTGGAGCACACATTGATCTTATATTTTCTTCCATTTATATCTCTATATATTTATCTAAATCATATCTATATATCTATCTATCTATCTATCTATCTATCTATCTATCTATCTATCTATCTATCTATCTATCTATCTATCTATCTATCTATCTATCTATCTATCTATCTATCTATCTATCTGTCTGTCTGTCTGTCTGTCTGTCTGTCTGTCTGTCTGTCTGTCTGTCTGTCTGTCTGTCTATCTATCTATCTATCTATCTATCTATCTATCTATCTATCTATCTATCTATCTATCTGTCTGTCTGTCTGTCTATCTATCTATCTATCTATCTATCTATCTATCTATCTATCTATCTATCTATCTATCTATCTATCTATCTATCTGTCTGTCTGTCTGTCTGTCTGTCTGTCTGTCTCCCTCTCAACATAAATAACTTCTTAATTAAAAGAAATCGCAAAATAAATTATGAACAAAAAAGCTGTTAATACATAAGCATTTGATTTTACTGTGAATAATAATTGTTTACGTCATTAATTTTCTTTGAAATGATGTTAGTGAAATAATTGTCTGGCTTAATGTTTAATTTATATTCGCATGTGAATACTACCAGTAAAGAAACGTGATAATACATTAACTTTAATCAGTACTATAAATGCAAATTTTTGGTTTAGTTCTTTATATTTCACAAGTATTTTGTTTCCATTAATATTATTGTTAACTTCATTTATTAATAATATTATCTTATTATTTATTAGAACATAGTCAGGAAAAATCTCGATTTGCTTCTATATAAAAAAATTTCACCAAATATGTTAAATACAGTAATTAAATCTTATAAATAAAACAGTTTAATGGAACTTTGCTCATGTGTTACACTCGGTTTGTACATATACTTTTTGTAATCAATAACGTTGTCTAAAAAATATATATTTCATAACTCTCAAATTACAAGACAAGATATTTTATTATTCTTATCAAAGTAGATTTTATCTAAAGTTCAAAAATTAAAAGATTTGTTTTCGGATAAAGGCAATTACTATTTTATAAGTAACTTTTTTTTTATTTAGCAGGTTTTCATTTTAAGTATATAAAAAGGACAATGCAATTATTATTTGCTTTTTAACAAATGAAAATGTTCTTCAGATTAATAATTACGATCTTATTTGCTCTAAATATTTATCCAGGTATTGTTTATCTTTAGTTTTTATTTAATCTCTTTATATATGTTTGATAGCTTCAGATATTAAATAAATTAGGACATTAAATTTAATTTCATTTCTACAGTTATTTTTTTTTTTTATATTAATAATTGTCAGTAAAAAGAATGATATATATATATATATACATTTATATTATGCTATGTTTAAGTATTTTTAATGATAACATTCATAATTATTATTATTTTAAATAATAATCAAATGTTTATAATACAAAATGTAAGTATTATTTGCCGATTAAAATGACTAAGTGAACTTTATCCTAACAATCATTTAGGTCTTAAATCTATTATGATACCAATAAGCTACGTCATATGATGATCATTAATATATCATTATATAAATATGAATCTACCAGGTGAACTTAATGACGTCACATTCAAAGCTTCTTTCCAATATTGATAATTTATAGTCTAGTTAATACGTTTATATATATACCAATAAACTTAAATGTTTTATTTTAACACAGTTGAAAACTCTTCTATCTCACACACACAAATATATATATATATACAATGATAAATAATATTTTAATATTGATGAAATATAATGCCATGTGAAATTTACCAAGTCTATTTAAAAATATGACTAAACTGTTATCTAGTGGTCGATGGTCCCATTTTACAGTAAAAAATAAAATATTTCTTGTTTATTTTAGATCATTTTATTTAGAGATATCTAGAACAACAACTGCCAGAGAGCAAGCTTAAATCAGCCAATATTTTTTTAATGTAAATTGATTTTAAGGAAATGAAATTAAATTTGTAGAGTGAATTTACTTCACTTATTTCTAAACCTCAATAATAAATAAACACACTATATTAGTGATGATAATAGTATTTTAATATTGAATAAATATAATGTCATGTAAAGTTTACCAATTCTATGTTAAATAATACTTAAATTTCCCTCTAGCTGTCATGTATAATAACATTTTACAGTATAAAAATTTAGGTGTTTTTATTTAGAAATTGTTCTACTCTTAGTAATAGGATAGAGAATATGATAAGAAGTCTTCCATTATTCACTATCTTACTGTTAAAAGTTATTGAACATGGCAGTGGGAGAACAGTTCATTTAATCAGAATAATTTATTTTTCTTTATTTTTCTTAATCAAGATTAATCACTAATATATATAAAATACATATTTTGTGGGTTCATCTGTGTTACAAACTTTTAATATTAATATACTGACATTTCAACTTGGTCACACAAGTCATCCACAGAGTTACAAAGGGTAGAAAGATGGTTGTAGAGGCGCTACAATCACTAATTGAATAAAACATTAAAATTCCACCAATAGCAAAAATGTTAAATTTAGGAATGTTTTTTAAAAAAAAACTTTCCAAATAGGAGGAAGTTTGCATGTATCATCTCGCTTATTGATACAATCTGGCCTTTTAAGTATCTCAATGGCTTCTCTAATTTTGCACTGGTAGAGATTATCACATCTGGATATGATCCTGGTACGAGAAAAATCAATGTTATGAAGTGAATCTATAGTATGAAGTGAGAGTGCTGATGATGATGAGTGTTGTTTAACTGCAATAGCATGCTCATCTCTCCTAACACTGATGCAACAATTACTCATACCTATGTAAGAAGCTTTACAATTTTTACATGAGATTTGATAGACACCATGAGATTCAAAAGGGATTGAATCTTTAGGCTTGGTTATTATATTGCTGATCTTTTGATGAGCAGAAAATGCTGTATCTATATTATAGCATTTTAATATACGTCCGATACTGTCTGTAGTTCCTTTTACATATGGAACAAAAATCCTAATACCTGATTTATCAGCTTTTTGATTCCTATTTTGTCTATTTTGGGCTTGAAATAAGGTTTTTTTTTTATAAATTTGTAATTATAACTATTTGCTAATAAAACACTATTAATATGATTTATTTCTTCTTTAAGATGTGTCTTTTCTGAAAGGTTAATTGCTCTATTTAAAAGAGTTTTGGCTACAGAAACTATCTGAGTTGGGGGATAATGAGAATGTAAATGTAAATATCTGTCTGTGTGTGTATCCTTTCTGTAAATAGAAAAAGATAAACTATTTGGTGTTCTGGTGACTAGAACATCAAGAAAAGGGAGTTTTCCACCAGACTCTGTCTCCATTGTAAATTTAATATGAGGATGCATATTATTTAAATGTAAGAAAAAATCATCTAATTTATTTTTTCCATGTTGCCATATGACAAAAGTGTCATCTATGTATGTGAGCCAAATGAGAGGTTTTAAAGATAATGATTCTAAAGCACGAGTTTCTATATATACCATGAATAAATCAGTTATTACTCCTGAGATAGGTGAGCCCATAGGAGTACCAAAAACTTGTCTGTAATGCTGTCCATTGTATACAAAATATATATTTAAGAGACAATGTTTAATTAAAGCAATAATATGGTCTGGTAAATTGCAACATTGTGAGATTATATTTAAAGCTTCATCAAATGGAATGTTTGTAATCAAAGACACAACATCAAAACTGAACAGAATGTCATTAGCATTATTTTTTAAACTTTTTAAAACAGAAATAAAATGAAGAGAGTTTTTAATATATGATTTAATAGATGGGATTGTAGGTTTAATGAAATCCGATAAGTATCTGGCTAAAATATGAGTTGGAGAACCTATTGCACTTACTATTGGATGAAGGGAGGTATCTGGTTTGTGAATTTTCAGAAGTCCATAAAATTTTGGACAGACACAAGATTTTTCATGAGGGATTATTTTATATTTTATCTCTGTTTCAATAGGTGATTTATTAATAATTGCTTTTGTTGTTTTTGCCAAATATGTAGTATGATCTCTTTTTGATAGTTTATAAGTTTTATCATTAAGCAGATCTAAAATTTTATTATGGTGAATGTCACAATCCATTACAACTATGGTATTACCTTTATCAGCTGGAAGTACAACAATTGATTTGTCTGATTTTATATTATTTAATGCTTGTCTTTCTTTCTTTGAAATATTATTTTTTGGAAGGTTAGCTTTTTTAAAAATATTACAATTATCAGCTCTAGCCAAATCAGCTGATGGAGAATCAATTTTATCGAGTGCTGATTCAACATTACAAACAATTTTCTCAAAAGGTATCCGGGAAGGTGTTAAAGCAAAATTGAAACCTTTTTTAAAACCGAAATTTCATCTGCAGAGAGGGCTTTCTTAGATAAATTATAAACGTTTTTTTTTTTTTTTGATTTGCATACATAATGTTTGGGGATTGTGTTCTAATTAGCATTTGCAATTTTTTCTTTTGCTTTGCTGTAACAAATTCCGAATCTTTAAACGATTTAAAACTTTCAATACGATCAAAACTAGTCCACAGTAAAGGATGTATTTTCTTACTAAGGAATAAACGTAAATGTAGCAATACTTTATCAATTTTGTCTAAATTTTTCCAAGTTTCTTTAATAAAAGAGTTTAAAATAATATTGCTTGTTTTACTTTGAATTTTACTAACATTATAATTGTTCTTGTGAAACACAATTTTACTAAAAACATTCCTAAATATAACATTTTTGCTATTGGTGGAATTTTAACATTTTGTTCAAATCAGTGATTGTAGCGCCTCTACAACCGTCTTTCTACCTTTTATAACTCTGTGGATGACTTGTGTAACCAAGTTGAAATGTCAATATATCAGTGTATTAATGTTAAAAGTTTTTAACATGGATGAACCCGCAAAATATGTATTTTATATATTTAACCCATGCAAATCTTCGTTTTAACATATATATATATATATATATAAACTTTAAATTAAACCTAGCTCTATGTATATGTAAACAAAGATGGTAATTCATCCTATTTCAGGCTATGAATTAATAACACTCTAAATGTTGGTCATAATTTCACAACAGAAATATCAACAATGTTGAGAATGATATACACCGGAATTAGAAAATAAGTGAGTTCATCAGGTTTCAATCTATTCTTGATCTTTTTTTCAACATTTAAAGTGCTTTTACATCATAGCCAGGGCATTGGGGATTTGTTTATTTAAATTGTAATGAACCAGACTTCACACTGCCAGAAGAGAGAGAGAACATCTCATTACAGTCACACCTAGGGTCTTCAGGTAGGAAGCAAATATTGGTTTGATGAAGTACCTAATCTATGATTGTATCTGTTTCAATGAGATAGCTTTAATTGACAATTATATTCAGACATAATTTTGGCAGATTCATCTAGATATCACCTCTCTTTTAGGTTCCATTATGCCTGAAAATTCAAACCCAGGAAGAAAGTTGCTTTTGACTTTCTTCAGGAAAGAATTTTATATGGGATGACAATTATATAACTTCTATATAGGTTCCTAATTACTTCTATTCAATTAATCCCACTAGTGAATCATCATATACATATTCAAAGTGTGCATGAGTATATATGTATGTATGTAAACAAATAAGTCGATAGATGGCAAATGAATGGTTTTTGATAAAGTAGAGACCAAATGAAAATTTGTTTTTTAAACCCAAAATAGCAGTTTTTATTAACAACAGGTGAAATTCAAAATCTTTTAATAATAATAATAATAATAATAATAATAATAATAATAATAATAATAATAATAATAATAATAATAGTAATAATAATAACAACAACAACAACAACAACAACAACAACAATAATAATAATAATAATAATAATAATAATAATAATAATAATAATAATAATAATAATAATAATAATAATAATAATAATAATAATAATAATAATAATAATAATAATAATAATAATAATAATAATAATAATAATAATAATAATAATAATAATAATAATAATAATAATAATATAATTATGTGAATTGAGCATGCAATTCTACCACATCTTATTTAAATGTACTTAAAATTCCAACCCTTCCCATAGAAAAGTTGCATAAATTAACATTCAATATTTACAAAGCAAATTAAATGAGATAAAGCAAAAAAAAATCAGGTCAAAATTAAGTATGAAGCTAGCTAACTAATTCATTAAATTACGTGAGTATATACGTATAATATAATAGTCTTGTTATCCAATTTCAGTTGTAAATGATTGATATGTCATCCACCTGGGTTCCCTACCTAAGTGATTGATAGTAAAAAGTCATTCATAAGGGGGTTTGTCAATTACAGACAGAATAAAACAAATATAAAGATTATTAATCAATAGTAATTAAACAAGCAACTATACTCTGTAAAAAGTATCTGCAATTAATAAGGAATAGTATATAAACTTTTATCTTCCCTATTACATGATAGCAATGGTTCAATGTCAAGTCAATATGAGGGAAGCTGGCCTAGATTTTATTTATGTAAAAATAACTTTGTTCTGATTTACCAACCCATCCCTTTTTGTACAATGTTACTTTAAGCATCATGAACTATTCCTGAACTTGATACATCAAAATTTCCAAGTGCAAAAAAAAAAAAATTAAGAAAATTATAGTTTTACAAACATAAAAAAAAAATTAACATGAAATAAAAAAAAGGCATCTCATACCTTCTTCAATAATCTTGATTATATTTGGTGAGTGTGGCAATCATGTCTCTTGTGAATATAGTCTATCACTTCATCTCATCACACAATAATGACTCTTTCCTTGATCACTTGAAACCTTCAGCAATGCATTTGGAATGGTGTGGGCTTTGGCTTTGCAGCTGCTTTCTTTTGAATCCATGTAGACATTACAGTGGGATGTGTGATATTCTCTGAGCATCAAGTATATCATCAAATTATGTGATCATCACACTTCACTCTCTAAAAGAATAGCACCTTGATCCTATGGCAATTATATATTGTAACCAACTATTTAACTTGGTCATTCTTAGTTTAATTCATTGTAACTAAATAACTATTAGTAAATTCTTCTCTTAAAATTCAGGCATTGGAGAATCATTGTAACTAATAAAATATGCTAGTCCTTTTATGGTTAACTAATAAAAATATCATTAATTGAAACTGTATAAATACATAATAATTGTGGTAACTGAATAAAACGATGATAGTAAAATCAATATGATGAAATTATATTTATTTCTAATAATATATTCTTTCAACAAAGATTCATCTCTTTTCCTTTTTTTTACATATATTGCTTTCATAGTCACACACTGGTACTATTTGTAACTGATCAAAATATCAAAATTATATATATATATATATATATATATATATAATAGCTGAAATACACAGGCCTATATATACCTGCGTCTATATATGTAATAGACAGGGTATGAGCACAGACTTTCACATGACCCACCACTCTCCACACTATCTCATAACACTGATACACTTGAACACATATACGTTGAAAAGATAAATAATCACCAATATACATATGTCATGCTAAACCAGCAATCATCAGTTGGTCCAGATTACATCTCTACACATATATCTTTTCAACGTATATGTGTTCAAGTGTATCAGTGTTATGAGATAGTGTGGAGAGTGGTGGGTTAGTTTTATTCTATTATATATATATATATATATATATATATATATATATATATATATATATATATATATATATATATATATATATATATATATAAAGTTAAAAAAAAGAAAATCAAATGATTATTTGTCTTTTATTCAGTTTGCTTATGTGTTTTACCTGGGCACCACTAGGCTGTCTCAGCCTAGATAAAGTTATATCATATATTTATTCATAGTGTATCTGGTTCAACCCCACTTTGTACAATACTTATAATACATGCACTTGTATGAAGGAAAAAATGACATCCTTATACTCTAATTGTGCAAATAAAAATTATAAGTTTTTAAAAGTATAAATTCCCAGTAATATTTCACATGTGTTTCTAGCTCAGTTTAAGCAAGATTTATCAGATTTATAGATTTATCAGGTGGGTCAATGGTAATCATATCTCTGTATTTCTCACATACAACATAGTGAGAACCATTACTTCTATATATGGTCATTAAACTCATTTATTTAATCTGTCTATTCATAATAATAAGAACAATAATGATGATGATAATTCTATCCACAGCTTTACAATTAACTCACAACACTAAAATTTCATCTTTATAAATCTATAATTATTTCTCTAAATATCATCATATTTAAATTGACTTGATTAATATACATTAGTGATGATGAATGATCATAACTAACTAGACAATGAATAACTCTTAATAAAGTTATATGCCTCTTTTAATAAAAAACAACAAATTAACATTTATTAATGACTGATGAAATAGACATAATATTAAAAGTCATATATAAATATTTATACAAATAAGAGTGATGAATTGTTTATATTTAAATCCTAATATTAATACTGCCACCCCCCCCTTTATCTTTAATGATATGTATTCAATGTTTATATCATAGTATAATGTGTGTGTGGTAATTTCTACAGTGAATAAGTAAAAAAAAATATCCTAAAATATTTTTAATTTAAAAAAAAAAAATTCTATTCACACACATATTTGCCTATTGCGTATAACATATATATTTTCACCTTTATAACTTTAAACATAATACAAAAAACTAATTAAAGAAAGAAAGGTTAATCATATTATAATGTGATCAAAGCACTTACAGAAATAAGCTTCAAATTACCTGTCTCTCTTTTCACCAATGTAGGTCACTAATTATTATTTTAACAAATTTAGCTCTCTTAATGTTAAACTTTGTACTGACTTGTGACACTCATATTCAACAACCATACATGTGAGTCAGCACAATTATATTACTATGTGTGTGTAAGTGTTGATCCCCATTATGAATAAATTATTATTAAACTCTTTTGACATATAATAACAACATATTTCATACTTTTGAAATTAATATACAATAACACATTTTATAAAAATAAATACATCAATAAATGGATAGTAAAATAATTTCAGAATACATAATATTATAAATAAAGCAATATCTGTTAATATTGAAAATCTTTTTTAATTAATCTTCATTTTAAAATTCAGAGATTAAATAAAAAAGATAAAGCGATTTGTTATTAATGATTTGTTAATAGTCACTGATATAAAAAAAATATAGGTAAAATTTATATTACCAGTTCTTCTTTCACTTGAGGCACACACTTTCCAAGATTTTAAATTCAGCTTCTTCCATAGGAACCATTTGGTACCAGAATTATTTCTTCATTCTCAGTATAATTACTTTTAACAGACCCTAGATATTTGGCGCTTTTCATATATTTAGAATTCTGCTTTGGGTTTAAACTCAGCAAATGACCTAAATTGAATACCATGGTTTAACAAATTTCAGGAATTTCACTTCGTATTTTCAATTTAGATTTAAAAATACAGGTGTGCAATCAGTTTCTTTTTTCTTATTTTCAGCAATCAGTCATAAGATGTTTAATACATTACGTTCAAACTCTTCAGATGTGCATTGGTGTCTTGGATGGTTTAATGGGACCCTTGGACAAAATATATTTTTTCTAGTCCCTTATTATTTATGTAAAAACAAAGTCTGATTTCTCTCTTCAGCAATTCAGTTTATACTTCTCTCTGCCATCTAGTTTATTCTCTTCAAAAATTTAGTTTTTCTTCTCTAGAAAACTTATTTTCAGCTTTTTATATCAGATAGTATGTTTCTTGATCTTTTAACTAGAAAATCATATGGCTTTTACCAATTAAACCATCTAATTAAAGTCTTTCAAAATTGTCAACTTTTTAAAATTAATTGTTGAGTCTTGTCCCCAAAAGATCTTTATTTCTAGTTAATTCCAATGGCTGATTAATGATTCTTTGTTTATACATTACCCCATGGCCCCCTTTTCCCAGCCTAAAATTGAAGGTTATCTATTTTAATTAAACCTCTGACTTTGTTGGACATTCTTGTCAAAGGTTAAGTGAAACTCTAATATTTTCAGACAAAATGAAAATAAATTACTTGTTAAATAATATAACCTTTATAAAAATTATAACAATAATTTAGAATAAAACTTTTTTTTAATATATGTGTAACTGTAGGTCTATATCTATGAATACAAACACACACATATATTAATACAAATATACAAAGCCTGCCTATTACAAAATAACCTGAACAACTAAAAATTTAGAAAATAAATTAGTCGGATTAGTAGAATTAAATTATTATTATAAAAAAAATAGCAGAATTTATTAAATATAACTAAGTAATTTTGAAGGTTAATAATCAAAATCATACAAAATATTTATTGAGTAGTCTGTATTCACAGACAGTGTTTTTATATGCCTAATATATAGCTAATATATATATATTTAAAATGTGTGTTGTTTTGTCTTTAATTAATAAACAATTATATAAGGAGATATTTCTCCATCATTCTGAAGTATTTATGGGAAATAGTTATGTAGGTCTTGAATTCAATACCCTACAATATATATATATTGTAACGGGATGGGGATATCAGGAAATGGAAAGAAAATATGTGAACCTGGGGTGATGGAAAATCACCATCAGTCCCAATTCATCAATATTTCAAATAATTTACAGAAGTATATATAAGTATAAAATATTTAATGGATCATGAGATCAAGCGATCTCCATGATCATTGAGAGACCAGCCAACTACTAAAAGCATAATTAACTATCAACCAGCATTATAATTTAAAAAATAAATACAAGTAAATATTCGAGAGCAATAACCATCCATCATCATCACTGATGGGAATAAACAAATCAGTACAATATATCAGAATAAAATCAATAGTCCAACTTGTGACTGGATTGAAAATGGGTCTTCTGTAGACTAGGCTAACTATTGAGTTTTTGCCACCTTGGGCAATTATTTAAACATAACTTGGATGCACCATTTGAGTGCCCATCCATTAAAATACACAAAAATCAAAAATTGAAACAATAATGATGGGACATTAAAACATGCTGATCATCAACAATGGTCTGGCCATTAGTACCATTAATGTACTGGCCAACTATAAACTTAAATTTTTAACAAGACTGAACTAAAATAAAATATAGTGCATAGGCTTTAAAGAGTATCCTCTTTTGCACCAACCAGGATGATGATTGATCATCTGTGGATGCCCCAAAGCACTAAGTACACATCCCCATTTATATATTCATCCCGTGCTTGAATTTATCTCAGAGAACATAAGCTCTATTACTGTATGTGACCAAGAGATGATGGAAACAATTTTTAACAATTAAATAAGTTTATTAATAACAATAAAAAAAAACAGATTAAGGTCTTATAAGGGTTCTGATTTTGAAAAGTACACAATAATAAAGTCATCACTCTGTAATTTATAAGATTACTACAAAATTCAAATTATTACATTAGCTGCATTATTTCTTAATGGGTATATGTAAACACATACATATATCCATACACAGATGTGCATTTTATAATATGTGATGAAGACATTTCAATTAAACATAAAATAATTATTACATTTGTGATTTACATAATTACTATTCAAAATTTAAACTGTTACATTAATTTACAAAATTACAAGTTACAATTCATGTTATTACTATGGTTTACATATATATGTGCACAGATGCACGATTTATAATTTACAGTTAATAGTTTCAAAAAATGAATTGACATTTAATCAAAAAAAATTAAAATTTTACATATATGAGTGTGCGTATATATACGCACACTGACTTTTACCTATTTCAAATTGTTACAATAATATTATATTTTTTCATAATTAAGCAGAGACCAAAACTAAATGGATGATCAAGAATCTAATAAGAGTAGCAAGTGATGCAGATAAATGGATTTATATATAAACCAGGCATTTATATCAATGAAGTATAAAATATGTAATGTAACCAAAAGATTCACATGAGATGACACAAGTTGGTAGGAAATCCTATGGATGTTATAAGTATCATATAGAAAAGAAATACATTTGCATTCATAGAATAAATATTCCTAGGAGAAATATTATTTTATTTTGTATGTTACTTAGAAGTGGAAAATATATAGTAAGTATGGATAAAGAATCAAATGTAAAGCCACAGGATTTTAGTAGCAATGAAGTTGATAGTGACCGTGATGTGGGACAAGAAGGGTCTGTAGACATATATGTATCTCAGGGGTCAATGGTGGGAACTGAGCATTATTTGTCAATGCAAGAGGAAAGGTCAATGATATCTCAAATTCAAAAAACTCTAATGAACAGTCCACTCAATCACCTTGAATTGGACTAGCACAGGCTATAGAAGATAATTTAGGCATGATGCAGATGCTACAAAGGATATTGGATCAGATGAATAACATGAGTGGCTGGATTGATAATTTGAGTTTTCATACAGGTGCAGTCAAGACTGAGATGGATAACATGAGTGATCAGAAAGGTGCAGTCATGACTGAGATGGATAATGTCAGTGATCAGATGTTTAACCTAGTAACCATGACTACTATTGACAGAATAGAAACTGAATTAAAAGAAATCATATGTTGTTTAAGAGAAGATCTAAAGAAAGATATTGAAAAACTAGATTAGAAGGTTGAAAAAGGAATTAGTGGCACTAAAATGAAATTGTCCATAGACATGGAGTGGTTATCTTCAAAGATGTATTAAATGCACAACAGTAATAAGGAATTGAAGTGAAATGTAGAAGAGCTGAAAAAAGAGATAGACATAGGGAGCACACAGTGTCAAGAGTGATTCACTGGGTTTACAGAAAGCATTACTATCTGAATTGATAATTTATTTAAGGAGGTTCATCAAGCTCTGTAATCCACAAATATAGAGATTATGGAGGTTACCATTGCAACCAGAACTGATATAGATAATTTGGAGATCAAAATAAATAGTAATTTGGAAACAAAAATTGAGTGTATAAAATATATAGATAGTACAAAAGCTAAAACTGATGATATTAATAGTAGGATGGCTAGTATGAGCAGTGATATTAATGATATGAATGATATACCTGGTTTCATTTTTGAATACAATCGAATTATTAAGCATCCTTTTGCTGCAAAAACTTCTCTTGAACCTGAATCTTCTGTTAGTTTGACTCATCAAGTACCTGAAGACAGAATAGAAAATCATTCCATCAATTTTACATTTGGAGAATTCCCTAAAACATGATGGAGTGGTGCTGATTCCTATAAATTAACCCTGCCCATGAAGAGTATGGCAGCAAGTAAGGTATACGAATGAAAAATGCAAATTGGTGTGAGTCTCCAATGTTCAAAACATAAAGTTTGCTCTAAATACAAGGTCTATGAGTATAGTTGCAGAATCCAAGAAAAATTACTATATGCTCAAATGCTTTCCACAAAGGAAAACTGTCCCATTAGTAAAGCCAACTTTTGAGGGAAAAATGAAGATGATAGGCTTATTCATCATAAATGTGTATCATGGTACATAAGTTCTTCATACGACCAAGCTGATGACCACAATATAGAAAATTATTAGGTAGTGATAAAAATCTATCACTTAAAAAACAATTTTAGGGACATAGGTGAAATTAACACAATTAATTATCTTATCTGTGCATTATGGCAATTGAAATTTTTCCATAATCCAAAAAAAACATTCGAATGTGGAAGATTATTTTGTAATAATGGAAAGTGCCATCCCACAATGTATTAAACAAAAAGGTTACAAGTTCCACAAGCTTTGCAACACTTATGAAGATCTCTTCACATCCATTTAAACATGTGAATGAAAGTTCATAAAGAGGGAAACATATTAAAGATTGGACTTCATAAATTGTGACCCTGGAATATGAAAATGGACCTTCTTAATAATTGAACCCACTAAGATGTTATCATAGGAAAAATAAATAAATGTATATCTATGTATGAAATAATTTGCAATGACATTTACACAGAAGGGAGACTTTCAATGTCAACTAGATGATGAAAGAATGTACCCACATATTCCATGCGAAATAATTGCCGGCTATCTAACCAAACATAGGATGTAAGCCAGATAAACAAATCAATATTGTCATGAGATATCAACACTATTTGTAAACTATATCCTTGTTAGAAAATCCAGAAGTGGTAAGATAAAAAGCCTATCATCAGATGATTAGCAGAGCAAAGCAAAGGGATAACAATGAAAGAAATGCACAGTTTTAAAGTAGGTGATAAAATATTAATAAAGACTCCTCATAAAGCAGATAGAATTGTTAATGAATTACATTAATTAGGATGCAAATGAATCAACTGGATCCACACCCATACAAGTAAATTTTGACCAACCTATTTCTTTATTATTTCTACACTACCATCCTCCAATTGAATGTCATCTATATGACTTAGAAACAAAAATTCAAATGGCTCACCAACAGTTAATTCATAAAGATAATATCAGGAATAAGAATAAAAGGAAAAGTAGACATCACTTTAAGATTGTGGACAAGCTTTCATGAGAACACATCACCCAAGTAAACCAATGGATAATGTTTATCATAAATTTTGTCAACAATATGTTGGATCAAACACTATTGTAAAACAAGCTGGCCCAAATACATTTTGCTTAAACTTTGAGGAAGAACTAAAAGGCAGTTAGAATGCATAAATATTGAAGCCATACTTTGGTTATCAAAAAGAACCATCAAATGCAGAAGCTCAGTTGTCCATAAATGAATGAATATGACTAATGTAGATGAAAGTGGAATTATATATATATATATATATATATAATATCCACTTTCATATATATATATATAGTATATATATATATATATATATATATATTGTAACGGTATATAAATATGCCGTTACATTAATTTAAAATAAAATCTTAGAGTTTGCAAATAAAAATAAAATCTATTAAAAAACTAAAAGCTAAAATGTTTGTTAAATGTACATATATATTCGCACATATGCAAAACTTTAAAAATATTTTTTTTTATAAATAAAAAAAAGTATTTGAACGTACTTTTTTATAAAAAAATACAAGATTTAAATATAAAAATATGTTAATAAAGAAATACGTAAGTAAAAATGAAAACAGGTATTAATTAATTCCTGTAATCTGTAAATGGAAATGATTGTTTATTAATTGAAAAGCAAGCTAGCCTTGGGGCTCTTGTGTAATTAAAAAGTCAGATGAAAATTAGATAAGAGAATAAAGAGAATTTAGCTTGACCAATGGAAGCACCAAACATCTTGGACCTTAATGAAAATTTGGATTAGTGGCATCTTTGTTTGTTCAATCTGGAGATTTACTATAAAAAGAAAAATATTGAGTTTCAGTAAGTTTCCATCTTGATTTTGTGAGAAGGACGATGGGAAACACATATATTGTTCTCTCTCACTTATTTTAAAAATGAAAAGACTGTGATACCAGAATGAACCAGCTAAGACTACCTCCAGAATATCAGACCGGTCTTTCATGAAAGTCTTCATGGGAATTGCCAACAGGAGCCTGAGCTCTTCTACTGTAAGCTATATGAACTAAACCATTTTTAAAATCATAAAAAAAAGAATAATTAAGAACTTTTGTCAGGGTTTGACAAATTTAATAAACAAGCCAACTTAAATGTTAAAATGGACTCATCTGATTTTTGTAAGTTTCAAATCAATTAATAATGTTTAATTTTATATGTTTTACATTTGATAAAAATCATTTCCATTTATTATTTTATTTTTATTAATATTTATTGTTTAAATTTTAAATGAGGAAATTTAAGTTGGGTATAGATGTTGCATAAATTCATTAGCAGTTGATTATGTTGCTGTTTCATAGTAGATTGGAATAGATAGGTCATTGATGTCAGTGCGTCATCTTAAGACGAATGCTATTGGGTTTCTTGTATTGCCTCTGCAATTGATGTTATCAATGACTTTGTATTTTGATCGGGTGTGGTTATTTTGAAATGTTTTTAACCATGGAATCTATGCAGCTGATCAATACTCAACATTATAAAACAAATTTATAAATTCATCTGTGCGAACGTATATAAATGTTAAATTCAAGTTGGGCATGAATGGATGTATAGATTTGTGAAGTATTATTAGGGAAGGGTAATCTTAGGTTATTTGTTTCAAAGTTAAATTGGATCAATGGATTAGATGTATTGATGTAATTAATAACTGTAGCATGAGATCCGCTACAGGCAGGAATGCATATATACACCTCTCGCTTTCTTTTTGCCTATGGATGGGATTTAAGTTGGGAATAAAGTACCGTTGTCCCTTCCTATGGAGGTTTTATTTTATTGTTCTTTTGCTATACAGATGTGACATTCCTGTATTGGACAAAAGTCAATGTCTTTTCTAACTATACTGTTCAGATGTCCATTCCTGACAGTATAGTATATTTTGTGCTGTTGTATTTTCATGCTACATTGAATACATTAATGTATCAGATGGATTGATGCCAGTTTGACTGTGAACTTTTGGACTAAGGTTAAATAAGGGATAGAATATTTTCTTTTCAAATGCAGATCTATGTAGTCTATTTATACTCGACCATCTAAATAAATATTAAACTCATTATTGCAATCTATTTAAAATTAAAGGTTAATATAAAAATATAAAATGTTAAATGCATTACTCAAAAGTTATTTATACATGCATTAATAAATGTTTGTTTGTTAATACTGGCAGTGGCTTTTATTTTTTTATATATACAAACTAAACAAGTTATTTCTTATCTCTGCGTCTCCATGAGCTAGTGACAATGGGCTAACAGTCTGAATATTTAAATAAAGTGGACTCTTAACAGTATTTATCTGCCTGCTATATACATTTTTCTAGGTTCCAATGCCTAGATGGCACCCTTGTAGTGCAGATATCGTAGATTGCGGTTGAATTCGATCTTCATTTCCTTTTGGATTGTTATAATATGAAAAACAAAAACAAGTTATAAATCATGTAACTTGCCATCACTTGCATTTATGATCAATAGATGGAGCTTTACGAAAACCTCTGAACAAGCATATCATTTGTTTACATAAACTTCAAAAGAGTCAGAATTCACTATCTCTTTTATTGGCTCCATCTTCAGATCAGCTGATTTCAAGCTAATTTGCTATCATCAGTGAAGGGTAGGGACCAGAGAAACTAGATCTAAACACTAATTCTCATCATTTATGAAACACATTCCTACCAGTTTGCAAGCATGAATTTTTCAGACACATAATGATAAGAGATCAATTAAAAAAGTCATAGTAATAAAATCTGATGTTCTCCCTTAAAAGTGAACTGTCCAATAAATGATGGAAATGACAATACAGTCCACAAAGAAAATTGTCATTGCCAATAAGATCAGTGCGAAGCCAGGCAAGAATGAGCCTGGAATTTGATGATAAGGAATGTAAAATGATATAAAATTGAAGAAAATTAAACTTTAGTTAAGTGGAATTTTATTGTTTTATAAAGCTCTCATTAATTATGGTAATTTAAGCTTATTTACATGTATTGTGAACCTCAAAATGTAGGGTTTATGCAATAAGTTTTTGTTTTTTCCATATTTGCACCAACTGAGGCAGCCTTCAGAGTGATGGTTCCCAAAAAGCATCAAATGACAAAAAGGTCTTCCCAAAAACAATATTAATACTAAATGGACTTTGATTGGAATTGTGTGATGCATCATGAATGACCAAGATAGAATTCAAATAAGCCTACAGCCATGGAAAGTATAAATTTTAATAATCTGAAATAATAACTTTTCAAATACTTACATCTAAATGGTATCTAACCCATAAAGTCTCTTTTCTAATTAAGCATAAATTTAAATTATTCTTACATTTTTATTTTAATATGTTTGCTATTATTATTATTATTATTATTATTATTATTATTATTATTATTATTATTATTATTATTATTATTATTATTATTATTATTATTATTATTATTATTATTATTATTATTATTATTATTATTATTATTATTATTATTATTATTATTATTATTATTATTATTTGCAATCTCATAATTACTTTTAAATTAATAATTTAAAAATAAGCATAAATGGCTGCATAGATTCAGAAAATTGTGTTAGTTTAATGTGTGTTAATTTTGGGCTATATGTTTCATAGTTGAATCAGTGCTGGTGGAAAGATGTACAGGTGTTTTATGTCAATGTAATCTCGGAGGCACATTGCATTCTCATTCCCCTTGTGTCACATTACCATACAAGGCATTGTACCCAGCTAAATGCATGGCTCAAAAGTGTAGCCATTGCATTGTCAATGGTCGTAAACATATTTCCTATGCCATTGATCTTCTTACACTCTGGCTGGAACAGTAAGCTGACAAAGATAATTATTCCCCATATATATATATATATATATATATATATATATATATATATATATATATATCTGAGAGCTCGCGAATATATATATATATATATTGTAGCCCTTGGATTTTCCCAAGACTTCATTTTGAGTTAACTATGCAAGATAAGACAATATAAAATTCTCCTCATAGTTTATATATTTTTTTCTTAATACACAAAATTTTTAGCCAAGACTAGGTTCGAACCCATATTTATAGGAATTGCGTACATTTTACTCAGTAGGCAATCTGAAAATTTATCATTAAAATATTTCTAACCAAAATATTATTTTATTTAACAATAATTTATGGGGCAATTTAGTATTAAAAATATATTTTTAGAAAAGCAAGATTTATACATCATTTGACAGTTGAGTGAAAAGAAGGAGGAAATGTGTGACTCATAAAACTACCTTAAATAGTGATAATGAATGGTCATAATTTTATACTATTAAATTAGAAATAAATAGTTCATGAGATTAAATTATAAAAAATAATAATAGTTATAATAATTAAAGATTAAAATATTAAATATGTTTAATTAAAGAATTCTATACATGCGACATGTGTGTGTATTTAATCTAATTGTGGATTTTAATTGTAAAGTTCACAATTAAAAATCATTCCTTGTCATTTTGTAAGGAAATCTTTACAAAAGGAAATTAAGTCATTTTTAAATAGTTTATTATTAGCAGCCCAAAATTAGTACAAAATTCTAGGTTTGAAGCTGGGCTACTATATATATATTATGAAAAAAGTAAAAAGAGAAGAGATAGAGCTTTCTCTCTTTTATTTTATTTTACCATGTGTGTTGTATTACCAAGTAAATTATCAGAGTAATTTAAATGATATATACATAACAAAGGAATTTAATGGTTTAATTAACTGGTGATTGTCTATATCTGTTGAATGTAAAATTAATTGTTGAGTATCTGTTAGAATGCAGAAGTGAATTTGACTTGGTTTCAAAAAAGATCAAAAGGTTAAAATAACCAGAGAAAAAAGGAAACAAGAGTCAATTAATTAAGAAAGTAAATTGACCAGATCTCAGGAGTCATTAAAAAGGTCATGATGGGGCTAAGCAGAAAAGCCAGAGACTAGACTCTATAAAAATCTCTGTTGTTTAGCAAGGGGGGTAGTCTATTTGAAACTTTCTGTTTGCAAGTTATCTCTCATTTGGTTTTATAGAGAAACTTTGCTATAAAGTTAAAAGAAATATTTTTTTTTTCAAAAAAAATATTGTTTATTGTAAATTATTCGTTTGTCTCTTGAAATAACTTTGTCAAATTTAATATCATAAGAAGAAAATAAAATGTTTATCGAATAAGTTTTTTAATTGGGTACACCTTTAATCTCCTGAAGTTAACCAATGGTCCCGATTGTCTAGCAATAATTGATGATAAATCGGCAAGTGGTAAAATTTAAACCACAGAAATCAAACTCTAAATTTGATTTCGTATATGAAGTGTTCAATTTGAATATTAAATGAATTTAAAGAAGGAAAAAGACAACAAGAAATGGACTTATATCTTGAGAAATTTAAACAAGTGCTGTTCAGTTGTAATCTACATAAAATCAAAAATGAAGAAATCATTTCAGCAGCATAAAATTTATATATCTGATGGCATAGGAGAACTTTATTCCAAGAATTTTTTCTACCTAAACTCATGTGCTCATACAAACAAATCCAGGAAAAAAAGGAAAAGGAAAAATGGAAATCGGAAATGTGAAGGAAACTTCCAATGAACTCTTTAAGTATATTTTATTTTATTTTGTTATTCACTATTCATGTAGAATCTTTAATATAAAAAAAGAAAAAGAAAAATAATTTCTTTCTTTATGTTTTCTCATATATATATATATATATATATATATATATATATATATATATATATACATCCATTTAAATTTAATTCATGTCAGAATTATACACGTTGCTATTTTGGGGATAGAGATATTGATGAGAGATCATTTTGTATGTGTTTATTATAAATGCTTTTGCTATTATTATCATTTTGGGGGTAGGTGAAATTATCATGTCAGTCAGTATGTGCCTTATTTTAAATGCTTTTACAAATATTTAAAAAAAAAGAGAGTAATTAATATTAAGGGAATTGTTTTGAATGAATCGTATCAGAGGTTATTGTCAAATGCTTAGACTTATAAAAATTGTGTGACTATTGAGCTAAAACATCATTATCTTATAAAAGTGCAGGGAAATAGTTTTAAAAATTTAATACACATTACTTATTGTTTATTATTATCATAATTTTAAGGACAGATACAAGCTGATTAATGCTTGGAAAAATTGTTGGCTCATATTCCGGTGCACTGACTTGCAAGAATATTGTAGATATGGAAATTTTACTTGCAGAGGTTGATGTTTCGATCTGTATTTAATGTGGATGGACAAATAGTCTCCACCAAGCCAGTGAAGCCGTAGCTCACTAAGATATCTATGCTATATTTATAAAGTATTTATACACAGTGGAAGTGTTTTCCCACTTGGTTATTCTCTACACCATATTTCTTTACTGATGGCCAGAGGTAATAGGTACACCTAAGTGTCTTTGTATGACTAGCGATAAAAATCCTAGCATATCTCAACCTTATTGAAAATGTTTTCTTTTATTCGGGTCACTGCCTGCCTCATGTTAATGTTTGATATTCCTTACGAGTGTATGAAAGATAGTCATTATTATCAATACTTATAAATGTCGATACATGGTTGCGAACTCAATTTGATGTCTGGATGAATGCAGATAATGTATGTGTGGTTGGTGTACTTGAATATTCTTTTGTTGATCTAGTTTGATTTATTAATTAGGGCCAAGAGCAGTAAGGTTAATAAATGTTAAATTAAGGATTAAATAAAACCTACGAATGTTTAAGTGTAAGCCGTGCGTATATAAAATTATCTCCTAAGTATTTCCACAGCCAGCTGAGAACTTCACTGGAGAGGTAATATTATTAAAATATTATTATGGTCATAAGAACATGAGTATAGAGTATGTGCACTATGATGATGATTTATCTAAATACTGATTTGTTAGCATTAACTTAATCCTATCATACATAAGGTATCTCTATTGTAAAGATTAGGGCAAAAGAATGTTAGATTAAAGTGATGAAATAAAGTTAGTAAATTTGCAAAGGAATGTTAATTTAAAATAGTTAGTTAAAATTATTAAATTTTATTATGGGAAGAATTAGCTCTCAAAACAATTAGTAATTTAAAACCATTAAACACACGGGAAGAAATTTGGTATTCGCTGTATCTAGGATAAAATAAAAGCAAAATATAATATATGTGAAGGTAAATAATATATTTTTTTATTTTTTTTTTTATTACTCCATGGTAATCATAATTCCCTGATAATTAGGAAATGAATATTGATATTTTGAACCTATTGATATTATCCATTGATTTAAAAATATTTATTTGTTTAGTTTTATACGGTTGTAAAACAGGTGAAAGCCATGCGAGTCATCAAGAATGTGTATATTCGGTATTGAAGTATAGTCTGTCAATAAAATTTGTTATTTGTTTTAAATAAAATTTGTGTATGTCTCAATGTTTTGTGGGTTATTATGATCTAGACATCTCAATCCAATCATACATCAATATATTATTATTAATATTTGAATCTTTATTTTCGTAAATAAATACTATTTAAAATGGTTAACTTCCAATACTTAGAATTACCAAATAATGTAAAATAGTTGAAGTATAAATTGTGAATATGGATAGTTATTGAGTGATAGTGAGTGCAGGGGGTGGGCATAAAATCCTTTCCCCATCCATTGTATTCAAACACCTCTCTAGACACACTTCTCTATAATTTTGTTATAATTGTGAATATGTTTATAACGTGTATATAAAAGATTTACTACGCTTAAATTATTCCGAGCTTTAATGTAAATAGATATTAAACGGCATTAAAGACAACCCAAGATCACCCTGGAGGTGATCATGAGAGGAGTGTTTATCACCAATAATCTGTTGCAGCTTATTCGATTTCCACACCTAATTGTTCTAAAACAACCCTGAGAAGAGATTATAATTGGGGAAATGAGCTAGCAGAATGTAAAATTTAATGGTAAAATAGATAATAGTGTAATAGACCTATGGATGTAAAGCTGATGGAGGAGTGGATCTGGAAGGTGGATATGGATATAGAACTTTGTAATTAGAATAAAATGTTAATTGTAGCTTTAATGATGGTAAATGGGGAGTGTGCTGAGAATAATGAAGAATTTCTAGGAATATTAATATTATTAATGTTAATGCATTCTCAGTGCTCTCTGAATTGATTGATTAATTATTAACCCATTCATTAAATATTATTACTGAAAATTATTGAAGTAAAATTTAACCTTTATATTTTATTAAAGTTGCAATTTGGTGCCCTGGCAATTAAGATTATAGATGATCTATACCATAATCATCATCCCAGTAGGCTTTAAAAATAGTGTTAGCTGGGAATGATGAAGAATCCATCGCTCCATCCTTAAAATGTTACAATTGGCATGTAATTTAGTGGCAAGTGTTTAAATACCATATAGATTTAAATATAGTACAATTAATTCATAATGTGGATGTGCGACCATTTGAATAAAAATTCTCCTTTGTTAGAATTCAGTTATAATTAGCTTAAATGGTCCAATAATATATCTGATATTTGTAAGCTCTCTCAATCATTTCAGTTCTATTTGAAATACAATGTGGATGACCGATTGAGAGATTGCAAAATATGTTTATATCAATTTGATAAGTTTTTATAAAATTAACAAAGTAAAGCATAACTTTTCATTTGTTAGAATTGGCTTGTAACGCGGTCGCACGAAGGAGATTGTAGTTAAAAACTATTTAATTTATAATTAGGAAATTCATTTTACTAACAATTGGCTTCTCACTGAACTAGTGACTGGGGCTTTCTGATGGATAAATGTTGAACCTCACACATATGCATCTGCCACCTTTATAAATTATCTAGGTTTGAATAGCCTGAAGTTTCCCTGGGATATCTGATAAGGAAAGAATCTCTTTCAACCATTATAATTGGGTATGCAATGTGGCTCGATACACTTTAATACCCTGGGAATTTTAGAAATTGTGCCATTGACAAAATGAATATTTTCTTTGTTTTTATGAAAGTTCTAAATTTGAACGTAATATAAAAATACTGCCAGAAAGTAAAATGCAAATATAAGCATATGTGTGAGTGAGAAAACGTATAAAATATAACATTGAAAAGTAATTGTTAGAAAAACTGACTAATAAAAAGAAAAGGAAAGAAATTGGGAACTGTTGACGGGGGTGTGTGTGCTCGAGTGATGTAGAAATGTGGAGAAATAGACAATTTTTTTTTGTAATTACTAACCAAAGAAATCATTAAAATTGTCCTTTCTAAACATATGATTACTAACATTTAAGTAATTTTTTTTTTTTTGTTTTTGTTTTTTTAGGAAGTTTGGTAATATGTAATAGTTGACATATATGCCACTACGTTGCTTTCAAATAAAAGAAAGAAAAAAGATCAATAAATATAAAAGTTAATAATTTTATTTAAACCAATATCTATAATTGCACGATGGCAAACTGTTCAATAATTACTTAAAAGTAAGTTAAAGTAAAAAAGGAAAAATCTAAAGATAAAATATTATTTAATTTAAAGAAATGTAAAAAAAAATAATAAAAACTGTTAATTATTTTCTATTCAAAAAGTATGTTTAAATCTTAGTAGAATGAAAATGATTTTTTTTTTATTTATTTAAATGAAATGGTTTAATAGCAAATAGGCCCTTGAAGACATTTAACTGATCAGTCATATAAAATATCAATTAAAAAAATTCCTAGTAATAATATATGATGTTCCTACTCAAAACTGAACTGCCCCATAAATGAAGTGAATGAACACATAGCTCACAAAGAAAATCATCATTGCCAATAATAATAGTGTAAGCCAGGCAAGATCAATCCCGGAATTTGATAACAAGGAATTCAAAATGATATAAAAGGGAAGAAAATAAAACATTGGTAAAGTGAAGTTTTGTTCTTTTATAGTGATCTCATTGATTACATAATTTAAGCATATTTACATGTATTGCAGACCTCAAAATATAGAGGGTCATGTAATAAGTTTTTGTTTTTCCCATATTTGCATCAGCTAAGACAAAAACAGCAAATGACAGACTGGTGTTCCAAAAACAATATTTGTACTAAATGGACTTGATTGGAGTTGTGCTAGAAATCATGGACCACCAAGACAGACTTCAAATAAACCTACAGCCATGGAAAGTATGAACTTTAATAATCTAAAATAATAACTTTTCAAATACGTAAACCTAAAAATGGTACCTAAACCATAATGTCTTTCATCTGATTAAGCAGAAATTTAAATTATTTCTTATATTTTTTTATGTGTTTGCTATTATCATTTCCATTCATGTAATTTTTTTAAAATTAATAATTTAAAAATAAGTGTAAATGGCTGCATAAATTCATAAAATTATATTAGTTTAAGGTGTTTTAATTTTGAGTTAGTTCTTTTGTAGTTGTATGGGTGCTGGTGGAGGGATGAACATGTCTTTTATGTCAATGTAATCAGGGGAGGCTTATTTCATTCCCATTTCCTTCTGTAATGTTAGCATACATGGCATAGTATCCACCTGAATGCATGGCCCAAAAGTGTAACCATCACATTGTCAATATATATATATATATATCCAAATAATTACCTCAAAAGTGTAACCATCACATTGTCAATATATATATATATATATCCAAATAATTACCTCACTAGACAGATGTTCATTCATGTACTGGACAAGGATCATTATTTCTTAACTAATATTATACTACAAATGCACATTCCTGTCAGTATCTTTTTATGTTAACAGCTTCATTTTGCATTGATCACATTGGTATATCAGTAAGCTGGTGGTGATTTGGATAGAACTTGTAATCTGGAGTTAAAATAATTGAGTTAATTATATGCATATTGTATGCAGACTATTTGTGCTAGAAAAATATTAAAATTGTATTAAATCTCTTAAATATACCTGTCTGTACATATACATAAATTAAATATAGTTAATCATTAACCAACATGGGCTGAACCTGTCATAAATGACAATTTACTAAATGTTTTGTTATTGTTTGAAAAAAAAATTTTTAAGAAAGCTAAATTATGTATGTTAAAGTGGTTTCATTTTTTTTTTTTCAAAAAAAAATTGAGTGAAAACATTTTTTCTTTAAATGAAAAGAGATTTTGACATTTATGCTATTTACAATAAATTATTATTTTAAATTAAAGACAGTTTGATATTTTGGGTGGAACGAAAGCATTAAGAATGGGTAGAGAAAAGGTCAAGGGGGTGGAGTTAGTCGTATGATCCATGTAAGAAATAATAAACAGCTCATATTTAAATTTTGTTTTAAAAATGGAAAAAGAGAACAAAATATCTGAGATGCAGATGATGATGAAAATGATGATGGATATGATGAAAGAAATGCAAGAATTTAAAGATGAAATGATGGGAGAAATTAAAGAACTCATTGTGGAAATAAGAGAAATAAGATGTGAGATAACAGGAAAGGTAGAGAAGAATCAAGAAATTATAAAGTTAGATTTAATCAAAGAAAGTCAGGAAGTTGAGGTGATAAAAGACACAAAAATTAAATTAGAATCAGATAGCATTGAAACCAATAAAGTAGAAACAAAGGTAGATCAAAAGATAGAAATTAAAGCAGAACAGGATTGTGCTAAGACAGAGAAAAATATAGATCAAGAAATAGAAGAGAGACATAAGTTCAAGGTCGAAAATAGCGTAGAAAAGTTTCCACAAAAATTTAAAAAGGTTAAGATAAAGGCTCGTCTTAAGCAAAGGGTTAAATCAAAAAGAAAGTGGAGGAAAAAATATTCACAGTTAGGAAAAATATGGAGGTCTGTGAAGCTTAAAGGTTTTCTAATTTACAAAGTTGAAAATAGGACAGAATGGGAAAGAGATAAGCAACAAATTTTAATCAAGGGATAGATGTGAGGATATGGACCATAATTTATGTTAGTTAATTAGTAGAAAGAAAGAAGGAACTGCCTGACATAGGTTAAAAGTTAGTAATCAGGCAGATTAGTAAAGGAAAGAAACAAAGGACTGGAAATGAACAATGAGCACGAATATGATTATTCTAATGTAAATAAGTCTGAGAAATTAAATTTAAAACTTCTATTTAAAACTAAAATAATAAATCTGAAAATAAATGAATAATAATAAATGAAATGTTTGAAAGTAATAATAATAACAGAAGCTTCATAAAATAAAAGATTTTTCTCCACGCACATATTAATAAAGAGAAATGTTCGTAAATAAATAAGTCAAATTAATGTTTTAAATGTAAAGTTTGTAGGATTAAATAAATGAATAAGATAACAGAAATACACAGAAAGAAATCAAGTTAAGTAAATGGGTGTAAAATAGTCGTAATAAAATAAAATAATTTTTGAATATACACAAGTTAGTAAAAGTAAATAAACAAATGGTTTAAAGTAATCAAGTCCAATAAAATCTCTGTATAATAATGAAGAGCAGTAAAATAAAATAGTTTTCTAATTACATGCATGTTAATATATAAGGTAAACAAATGGTTTAAAAGTAATACTGTAATATAAATAAATATGTTAAAATAATGTTTAGAAGGATTTGAAAGTAATATTGTAACATTAATAAAATAATAGAAATGGGATTCAATCTAAGTTATATTAGGGATGTTTGAAGGTTTGAAATTAAAAGGAATGAGGGTAGTAGTGAATTAAGTCTTAGATAAGGATAAGTAAAAGCTGTCAACTGGATAAAATTTAGTACCTGTAATGGACTTATCAGGGATCATTCTTCTTTTAAAATGCACACTGGGGACAACCAGTATAAGAGGCAAGTCACTTCTCGAGGGGAGATTCCTCATATCTCGTACCTCATTTTCAAAGCGTAATATGAAAATGGACAGTTGATAAATCCTGCCATTCACAGTGACCTTTTCTTTGTCAAAGTCCGGTGAGAACTGGCACCCAAAGCTTCGGTTTTTATATGTGTTAGTCATTATAAGCCAGCGAATCTGCATCCACATTGTTTACAAAAGATCTCTGTATCACAAAATGATGCTGTCCTCATGGTCGTTATCCAGGACTTAGACCATTGTTAGCAATGTTGCCAGCATTGAAAGAAGTAAAGTATAATTGAAGATTGCCCTTAGCATATAAAGTGAAAAATATTAAAAAGCAAACTTAGAAAAGTAATAAATATTCAGAATTAAGAGTTAAAGTTGTCAGAGATAAAATGGTCAAAAATAAGGCATTTTACTCTCAAATGGAGGGCAGTGTAATGTACCAACATTGTGTTGGCACATAATAATTTTGTTTAAAAAATTATTAAAATAAAAATCTTTCATAAAAGAAAATATGAGATTAAAAGTCTAAAGGTTTTATAACAGAAGTAAAGAGTTTTTTCTTATTATTATTCGTTAAAATGTAACGTAAAGTTTAAAAATAGAAATCTATTTTCATTCAAGTTAAAGGAAAAAAGCAATCTTAAAAACTAAATACTGAATTGATCTTAAATTAAACATGTGTGTAAATGTAATCTTGTTAATAAAATATATATGTGCTAGGGAAAACAAAGAAATGATAAATGCGTGTATATGTGCGTGTTAAAATTATATTGAAAAATAAATGAAAGTTAAGAAATTAAAAAACACTCAGCAGTGGCTACTAATAAAAATATAAAAACAACACATTTGCATGGCTATTAATTAAACGATCTTTAAAAACACTTAATTAAAAGATTATCAAAGGAATTTCTACAGCAGATATTGCTGGAGGATATCAAACTGACAACATGTTGTATGTATAAGTAGTCATTTTTTTATCGGATAGTTAGTGGAATTTGAGTTGAGTTTGAGATAACAGTTCAGTACAATCTATCAATGAGTTATATCAGTCAGCTTATGGTATATCCAGAATCAAGAATGCAGTATTAAAACCTCAGCAAATTTATGACTTTCTCCAGCCTGAATTCCGATGAAAACAGCCAATCTACCCAATAAAAGTGATGCCTGCGTAACAACCTGAAGACACTCAATATCTAATTGTCTTAAAGAAAATGCCTTGGAATAATCAGAATCAAATCTCCACAAGAAAACTTCAAATCTAATTGCATAGAAATACTTCATTAGAAGCAGCAAACAGCAAGAATTATCCACATTCAAAATCCTAGGTAATAACATTTTTATACTCATTTCTAAAGTAGCCATTGCATTTGTAAAGCCTCAAGAGTCAAGTATAAAAGCTCTATAGAAGCCATAAATGAACTATTAATATGTGTGTTTAAAATGTTGTGGGTGTTTATGCATTAGTATATTGATGTCATTGTATTTTAAATTTCAAATATTATTTAATGCTTTCTCCTAAGATATTATAGTATGTAAATTATAAATGTGCATGTTTTATATTAGTAAATAAGATTTATAAAATATTTAAAATTAGTTTAATAAATGTTAATTAAAATAAATTGTCTTTAAATTTAAAGCTTTATTAGTCAGGCAATTCTTTCACCACCAATTGAAACTCTATTTTGTTATTGAATTAAAAAATAGATTGAGCTAGTTAAGGGATTTTTTGAGCACTGGATTATGGGCCTACTGTCCAAACATGTTACTTCTGAACTATCTGGTGCCTGGAGTTTAATCTGAAACAAATAAAGTGTTTGGATAGTAGGGGTTTGAATCTAGCAATTGAGGTGGGCCACGATCTGGAAATGTGATCATGTTATGTGTTGCATAACTCAGCCTGATCATGGGTAGTATTGACAGCTTTGCTATCAATAGTATTCTCCATTTTGCACAAATGTGCCAGTTCATTCATGTCATATTTATAATTAAATAAGATTATTAATGTATTATAAATTAAGGTTTTACACAGCTAAACCATTGGCAGAAGATGAAGTGTGAGCAGCATCGAATCGAACCCGGTACAATATATATATATATATATAATATATATATATATATTATTTTAAAATGGAGAGTTAAATTTTGCTATTAAATATAGAACATGATATTATAAACTCAAATTCTCTTTGAGATAGTGACTGGGGCTTTTGGTTAGATAAAAAATAAAACTCATCTCTATGTATCTCCACCTTTATACCTTTTTTAGGTTCAAAGACCCTAGTGGCAAACTGGCAAAGCAGATAGAGTTTGAATCTCCATCAACCATATAATAGCCTATCGATTGTTACACTAGTTTATAAAAGTCAAATATAGTCATAATATAGGAAATTTTTAATTTTATATTACAGTTGCTTATAATATAATATTTATGTATTTAAGTAGCTCAAAATTAATGTTTATTTTATATAAAGTAAATTTCAGCTATTTTAAAGATAATATTATTTAAATTTAATAACAAAGTTAAGTTATAGAGTAATATTTATAGTTAAATAGTAGAAAATAATCATTAGAGTGATCTAGTATTATGTTAAAGCTATAATCTGAGTCATAAAAATCACTATTTTATAATTGTTAACAGTCTAATTAAAAAAAAAAATTTAATTATTTTAAAATTAGTTGATGATATAATGACTATGGTATGCAATGTTTGTTCATTTGTGTGCACATACATTCTTGCTAAAATTAATTATTTTTCCTTTCTTGTTAGTAAAATTTATTATAGGTGTATCAATTTTATGTTGCAATTTAGATGTAACAATTTTAAATGTATCAAAAGAGATTATTATAATTACATAAACCATAGATTTAATATTTAGCAAATTTAAGTGTAATTAAAACTGTATTTAAAGGTAGTATTTAAGTAAAGTTTAAAATAGATTATTTAATAAGATTTATTAATTAAATTACTTTTTAAAGAAACCTAGACATAATAATTAGTATTTAAATTAGTATCTGGGATTTAATTGACAAATCAGATGAAGTCAAATATGTCTATCAATACAGGTGATAATTGAGAAAATCAATTATGTTATATTAAATTTTTATAATTCATTACGTAAATTTGAGAAATAAGTTGTTTTGTTAGAGTTTAAATTTTAAGTTGTAAAGTTATTTTAATTTTATTATTTTGCTAGTAAAGTGTTGACAGTAATTTATAAGGTTATGAAGAATAATTTAAGAAGTTTATTGGACTTGTTTAAATTTTTCTTGTCAGGTTCTGCACAAAATCCAACTAGAAACTATGATGATGGATGATAAAAATATGTGTAATCAGACACAAATGTCATTAGTCAAAGGAATATGCCAAAGTGGTGTCATTTATACCAAAGAAGAATGTGAAATATTTGTGAAGAATTTCATTTTAGTTATATTAATGTTATTTGTTAAAAACAATTTTACTTAATCATAACAAGTAACCCTATTAAAAAGACTTTCCTTTGATAAAGTTATCAATATTTGTTATTGGAAATATATTAAAGACTTTTTCTGAATTTTTATTCATTTTAAGCAGAAAGAGTGAATGCTAATTAATTCTTTTGATGAAAATAGATTTATTGTCTACTATTCATTTAATGCATAATTCACGAATATCTTTAGTGCAAGAAATATATACAAATCTGAGGAGAATTTTATAATTGAATAATATTTTTTTTTTTTCATGTGTCAAAGCATCATCCAGGAAGTGAACCCACAAGTTATTCAAATAATAAAAGTGAACTATTCTAAGAAGAATTATAAAAGTTATAAATGATCTATAAATAGTGCTAAATTTATGCTAACACATGACAATGTTCTAAATTTATAATGATATTTAAAAAAATATTGCAAATTATTGGTGTGCAAATGTGTATACATGAAAGAAGAATTATAACATTGGATAAACTTATTATTGATGTAGTTAAAAAAAATTTAATGTCTTTATGTGGATATATTTGGAGTTTTGTTTGAGAAATGAAATAACTCTGCAGTAAGTTGTTAAAAGAAGACTGAGAAAAGACCTTTTAAATGTGATAATTATTTTAATGAATAACAATTGCTTATTATTAACTTTTGTGAGAATTTGCTTTTATCAAATCAAATAAATTGAATGTACTTTTATTATATGACTATTTTTTATTCTGCATTGATGAACAATGCTTCCAGTGGATTTCTCTTTAATGCATTTATGTTGGGTGCAGTTTAGAGTATAAAAAAAAGAAGGTAAAAATCTCTTTAGTTAAATGAATGCTGTTGTTATGGTAACAAGAACTTGCACTTGAATGTCAGCTTAACCGTTCGATTCCTCTTAAATTGTACACATTATTATTGGCTGAGTGAATTAAAAATTGTAAAATTTGATTAGTCAATTAACAAACTCAGCAGTACAAATATATTCATCTTTTAATATTATATTAATTTTAGTTTTGTTTGTAAAAAGTATATTAATAATTTGTCAGGTTATGAAATGAAACAGAAGTTTTTTCAAAAATAAATTTTTATTTATAATTATAAAAATATTTGGTAGCAGAAAAAAATCAAAAAAAGTATTTTAGCAAATTACAAGTGATGCAAATATCATTGACTTCCCTCCTCAATTTACGTTATTATAAAAGTTATGAATTTTTTAGTAAAATCTTATCATTTTTCGAAAAATAATTATATTTTTGCATATTTTGCCAAAATACATTATAATAGATAATTATAAATTTATTAAATGCACATTGATTACGTAAGTAATATTTACTAAGGTTATAACCTCGACAATATGCGTATAAAATGTGATAGTAGAGACATGCTAGAAAAATATTCTAAAACTTTAATTTTTCTTTGAAAATCATAAAAACAGCTTGGGGCAATTTAAACTTTTAACAGGATGTCAAAATTGTTGCTATCGCTAGTTTCTTTTTCAATTTACATTCATGTAAAGTATACAATTTTTTAATAAAATCTTACTATTTTTGTAAAATAACTATATTTTCAGCATATTTTTTGAAAATAATTTATAATATGTATGAAAAATAATAAAAAAATCACTCTAAAACATATATTTTCATTTTGAGCAGTGAAAATTATTTATCGGTGATCTATTTTGACTAAATAATCATCAGCCAATCAGCATTTAGAATGGACTGTTCCCTCCTTTTGTTAGACTTTTAATGTCATAAATATTGATTTTTTTACTTGTAAAATAATTTAAGAGAGGGCAGTATTTTACGGGACTTTTAGTAAGCTTTAAAACAAGTGTAAAAACAGTACCGTTGCTCAAAAAATGGCCGATTTCGAATGACCTAAAGCCATTGACATTTTATTTTAGTTAAGAAAATGTATGTACTTAATATAATAATTATATATATCATTAGATTTAAGATATATTTCTAATATTTATATTAATATTTGATACATTTATATTTAATATTGGGTATAAAAACTAATATTTTTCTTTTAATAATAATAAATCTATAACATCAGGGAATTCAGTCAATGAGAGAAAATTGCCATAATAGTCATAGTGATATGATTAAAGTAAAATTTTATTTAATGTATTTAAATTTCAATATTGGAATTTATTTATGCCAACCATAAATCAGATAAACTGAATATTATATTTATTCTGTTTATTCATGTTAGAGTAATTTATTTTAGAAGTATGAATATACATGTTATATGCTGAATCTGTTTAGACACAATATGAAGCTATAAATAGAAATTTATAAGCATGTGCTTAGATATTATATGTATCTCTTTAGATAATTCATATATAACTGATCTCTGAATCATTTTATAAATAATTTAAATGAATGTATTAATTATAAATTAAATATCTGAAATCGTTTGTTTTTACTATTTTTAATCTTCATGATGTTTTAATGAATGCTATGTACTGAAGTTTAGAAATTATTTTACGAAGAGATGTTTTATAATTTCTTTGTTATGTTGTAACGAGTTATATAGAGGGTTTATGATAGATAGTTGGTGGTTTGGAAGAGTAGTATTAGAAATTTTGGTAGTGCAAGGGATCTTTTAAATATTAATTATGATACAGCTAATGTAGGTCTGTATGTTTGCATGAATCATGAACAATAACATTTCTTTCTGTAAATTAGTAAGTTTTCAGGAAGAAGCCATGATAGTAATCAAGGAAGGCACAAAAATATATAGCCTTAAGTTCTGCATTTTTGTTTTTATTGTCTTTCCTAATTCTTGTAGTTTTAACCGCTCACTTTTAATCACTACTATCATCATCATCATTGGTACTGTTAAAATGTATGAACAGTAATACCTAGACTCTTAAATGATATGTAGAATTTTTGTAAGGCAGGAAGAGCAAAATATTAAACAAATGATGTATCAATAGAGTATTAAATAAAGTTTTGCAGAAAGTTTTGATATTCCAAAATAATCTAAGAGATCAAAAAACTTATAGTGTGTAAGTTAAAGCCATATAAAAGATATGAATAAAAATACAATGTGAGTATGAGAACATCATGAAATATGAAGTGAATAAATGTCATATATTCTTCTTTTTATATTATTAAAATAATTATATGTTTGATTTGGTTAAAAAAGATATGGAGTTATTATAAAATTATATTATGAAGAAGTATTGGAAAAAGAACTTATTATTGAAGAATGATTTTTTTTTTCTTAAGTGCTTACTATAACATGTAATATAATTAAAAGATGAAAATGAACATTTTGTAGATATGTTTAGGTAAATAAATGTCTCATCATCAACGAACATTTTATTTGTGAACCTGCAATTGTTTATAAAGATGCTTATTGTAGTAGTAGTGCTAAAATGTATTAATGATTATAGATTTAGAATAGGTATTATCGATTATCATAGAAGAGTATTTTTGATTGTGTAATCTACAAAACAGATGCTAGAATATTTAATAATTGTTAAGTTTCAAGTTATAAATATTATTATGTCATTATAGTAAATATTTGGAAGTGAAAATTACTTATTTTTTATGTAAATATTTATTGAATGTAATTATTTTGAATTTTAAATGATTTCTTTTGGTAAATATGATAAAAGTCGCTATCTTGTGTCGTCGTTTGAAAAATTCCTCTATCGCCAAAATATGCTTGATTATTGCGAATTTTAAAAAGCGCATTTGTGCCTGTTCAGACTATTTACATAAGCTTTCTGTGCACTCTATAAATTAATTACTACTCTTAAATATGATATTTGTAAATTTTAAAAAAAAGTAAATTTGATATAATAAATTATTAATGTCTGTTTCGAATTAACTTAAAATCTTGAGAGTTCTGTTCTTGTTGTGTCCAAGTCATTAAGTATTATCGTAACCACACACATTCTTTATAAGAATTGAATATATATATATATATATATATATATATAGGTATAATTGTACATAACCTAAAGAAAATAAGATATAATTAGTATTTTGATTATTGAAGATATTACATATTAAAAATTAAGAATGGTATATTTTTTTTCATTGCCAGAATTACGATAAAAACCTGAGATTAAGATTATTGTTATGAATTTTTTTATAGAAATGGTATATTATTTTATTAACTAATTAAATGTAAAATAGTTTAATGCTTTAATATAATTTTAGAAATATTAATTATAATTCATTTATTTGTAATATGTGAGTCATGGGAGTAATACTTATAGTAGGTAGTGGTGATATTTCTACATGCCATTGGGGATATATCTTATTGTGGGGATATTCTTACAGTTAAACTGTGTATCTTACTAGATACTTTTAATTATGAGTCTTGTGTTTTTAGTATTTAACTGAATCATTTGTAAGAAGACTGAGCTGGTATTTAAATTAATTAAATTGTTAATGAGCTAGTAGTTAAATTAATTTCTTAGTTAGTTAGTAGTTAAATTAATTAGTTATTCAATAGACTATTAACTTAATAGTAGTTTACATGATTTAGGGTCAATTATTAATTAATTAGTGAGAATTATTATCATATTCAAATAAGCTAGTTATTACTATATTTGAATTAGTGGATTCCATTTATTAATGGTTAGTAGATGACTTGATTGATTAAGTGGTAGTTCAGTAGTTAATTGATTAATTGATTAGGAGTAGCTTCCAGATAAAGGTACTATATATATATATATATATATATATATATATATATATATATATATATATATAATCCCTTGTTTTGTCGACAATGTTCATAATTGTAATAAAGATAAAAATTATAGTTGCAATTTTAATAATAATTATTTACTTATCCACAACAAAATTATATGAATCAATTATTTTACAGAACAACTATTTCCATTTTCTAAAGTTTATAGTTTATATTGTTTTACTATTATTATTATTATTATTATTATTATTATTATTATTATTATTATTATTATTATTATTATTATTATTATTATTATTATTATTATTATTATTATTATTATTATTATTATTATTATTATTATTATTATTATTATTATTATTATTATTATTATTATTATTATTATTATTATTATTATTATTATTATTATTATTATTATTATTGTTGTTGTTGTTGTTGTTGTTGTTATTATTATTGTTGTTGTTATTATTATTATTGTTGTTGTTGTTGCTATCATCATTATTATCTTGGAATTATTTGTATAACTATTACAAGTCATGTTTTTCATATTCTTTTTATTATTTTGTCTACCTTTTTTCTGTAGGAGATGGAATGGCTATCTTCATTGGCCAGTAGTTGTTATTTCAGACTAATGATGTCTTACATTTAGTATAAATAAATAAAAAAAAGTATATCTAGTTTTTAAATTATTAATAAATGACTGATAAAGCAAAAATCTAGAAGAAAATAGCAAACTCTGCATTTACATTTGTATGAGAATAATGAATGAATAACATTCTGGTATATATAATCTATTCTATCATATGCTAACATCAGCAAGAATAGACTTATATCGATGTGATATGACATCTTGGAAATAGGAAAGTTCACTATAAAATATAGATCACTATTTGAATGAAGGGACATTTATTTTATCTTATATATTAATTATAATAAACAAATTACATTTATAATATAATTGTCATAGTATGTATATATAAAATTTGATAGATCAACAAGTCTTACCCTTTTAGTCTGTACATAGTCCCAATGGTGATTAAGTTAACTTGAGGGCTTTACTTTTATATTTTATTAATAATCACTAAATATCAATGACTTTAAAATATAGTTGAATAAAGCTTGCTCTATTATTAAAAGAAAGAAAATAATAAAAAAATATAAAGAGAAAATCATATACATATATATGATATAACTGTATAGTCAAGCCTAAGATTAATTTAGAAACAATTTATATTGATGAATGAAATAAATTTTCATTTTAAGGATCCTTTTTTCTTATATTATTACATGTTTTAGTGCTGTTTGAATTTCCAGATAGTGACTCCATTCCTTCATTCATGAGAATAATTTCCATCTAAGAATTTTCTAAGGTTTGTAGTAGTTCATTCTTATCTGATGTTTATCATTAATGGGTAATAAATATTATTTCTTTAGAAACATATTTGACTTAGTAGTTGTATGGTTAACATTCAATCTCTATGATGTTTCTTCCTTTCTAACTGGTCACAGCTATGTAATCATGTTAGAATTTTATTTGAAGTTATTAGTTTGATTCAAACTTAATAACATAGTTTTATTTACACAATCCTATAAATAATGAAGTGATTGTTTTTTTTTTCAAAATTAAGCATCAATATGATTACCAAAGAAATTTTTTTTGATACTTGTAAAATGTATTTTTAATACATTAAGTCTATTCATAATGCTAAGCACAGTTTCTTCTTTATCTTCCAAAATTATTTTCTTCTTTGGAAAGTGATAATTTACTGATTGTTGTTGAATGACTTTGAGCAATAGATTCAGATTTATATTTTACTCAAAACATATTGAGTTATATTTTAATCTCTCTTTCATTTTCAAGAAGAGAGAAAAAAAAAAGTATATTTCTCTTTTTCTGTCAACTGTTCTATACCTCTTGTTGATTTAATTTCATGTTCTTTCTTGTTTCAATTATGATGTCATGTTTTATTTGTATATTTAATGAGTAGATGACAAACCAAAATTAAAATTTAATGGTTATTTCTTTTCTTTAATAATTTTAGGGCTTATAAGTAATTTTGTACAATGTGATTATCTACATGTCAGAAACGTTAAGAAGTCATTAAAGTTATAATTTTTAAATGACCAATTTGTACACAATAATTAATATATGAAATTAATAATAGAATTTTAATTGATTTTTGTTAATAATAATATTCAAATAGGTGGGTGTGTTGCATTTATATATATATATATATATATATATATATATATATATATATATATATATAAGAGAGCGCACTATCCCAAAGTTGATGGTGCCAGATATACCAGAATGACTGGGTACACCATATGATGACGTGAATATGACTAAGAAGTTGGGTGATTTGAATGAAATGTGTCAACCAATCTACAACAAGTCATATTTAAAATTTATGATATGGCACATTTGGGTGTGTCAGATTTTACAGAATCAGTAATGGCATATAATAAAAGAAGTGCATCTCACTACTGTCAGACCTAGGCCTTAGAATAGGATGCTAAAGATGTCACAATGTATTGCCCAGTTCCAAATCACATCTACTTTCAATATAAAACTTATAATTTACTAACTAAATTTCGATGTAACTTAGACCAGTACATATTCATTACATCTCCCTTTTTAGGCCCAATTACACCATGGAATTCAAGCTCAGTGAGTTCTTGCAGTCAGCTCTCTTCAGGGATGGACTTACTCAATTATTAACCAAAATGCTTATATATAAGCATAGATATAGAAAAATAATGATGATGATCAATTATTATTAGAGCAATATATAATCATGATGATGATCACCAAACCTCTATCATTTTAAATGCACAATAATGATGGTGATGATCAAACATCTAGTAGACTCAATGCATAATGGTGATGGCGATGATCAAACAGAGATCAGATTGATTTAAACAACTTAATTTATTAAGAACATATAAAATAAATATTTATTAATAAACAATAATAAAATAAATAAATATCCGGTTATCAAGAATGGTTTTTCTTTTATCTTGATGGCTTCATACAACAGAAACAAAATAATTTGAAGTATATTATATACAAAATTATACCATATAATTGTTAAATATATACATGAAACAACAAAAAGAAAATCACAATGAGAGTTCACTAATTCTAAAACTACCCCAATAATGTAATTATTAGAATATTTTTAAGATAGGATAAATATATTATGATTATAATTTTTTTTACCAAATATATAGCCCCATTCCCATATATTTCTATGTATAAGTCATTGTAGAAATTTATAATAGATACAAAGAAGACCTTTTACTCAGTAGGTATTTGTGCACTCAGAAATAAAACAAAACTACAAGGAAATATTAGTAGATTATTTAGTCTTGTTGTCCTAAAATTTTGCCCTCAAAGTTAAATATATAAAAAACTTACTTGAGATGAGGTCATCTTGATGGATCAATGTTGAATTCCAGAGGAATCTGAAAATTTAGTTCTATTAAAAATTAATACATATTAATTGAAGAGAATTCTTTTTTTAAATTTACATCAACCTGACATTTATCCATCCATTCCTTCCACTTTTAAATTTCATGTGATAGAATTTGAAAAATGAATCTTAAACACACAATAAAAAATTACAATATATAAACTTTCAAATAAAAAAATGACAAAAGCAAAAAAAAAAATATCACGTGAATCAAAATAACATATATTTCTCTTGAGTAAAGCAAGCATTTTATCTCCACAGTTAAGAGTTTATAAATATAAATATCAATCTCCATATGTAGTGTTTCTGTTTGCCAACTCTATTAATATTCATACAGTTCATGTGACTTAGTTAAACCAACACAACCAAATTATATCTCCTGAGTGAATATAATTCCATGGAAGATTTCTATACACCAGTGTTCTACAAGACAATCATCTTGATGAAAAAATTTATAATTTCATAATTCCATAATGAAATTGAGCTAGCTTTGGAAAGTCCCACATCATTAGTTTTTACCCCAAACACATCATAATGTTTCCTTTATTACAAACTATTATTTATAGCATGGCTTAAATATATATAAAAATAGCTTTTAAAGACAACATTTAATTTTTAGTAGTTTCAGATTTCCTTTGTATTATTTCTATTATAATGAATTTTAGCTTGCAGAATAAATTAAGTCACTAGTTCATTTCAGCTAATTATAAATTAAGGTTTAACTTCTTGAAACCACAAATAGTAAAATTTTACTGTTTTTAGATGCCAAAAAAGTTTTTTTCTTTTTTTAAAAGAAATTAAAACTTAACTTTTCTGCTGTCAGTTCAATTCCAGATTTTTCCAGGCAAGAACCCTACTCTGCTGTTGGTTCAATTGTAGATTTTTCCAGACTAGAGAAATGCTGCTATATTGTCACATGCTTGCTAAAAACCTACTGTTACAACTTAATAAAAAAAATCCAATTATAAAATATTATTTTTATTTAATTTTCACTATTGAAACTTGATCATTTAACAACAATTTTGACCTCACATAAATCTTAATCTAAAATAGGCTTAACTTATCTTGAAAAATGGGGGATAGGTTCTGTCATTTTCAGAAATCACACAAAATCAAAGCAACAATAAAAAATTACTTTAAAATTTGCATTAAAAAAATAAGGTATTCAAGTATGACTAATAAGAAATTTCAAATATTTAAAAAAAATTAATGCAAGACAAACTTTTTTTTTACTTTTTTTTATTAAGTACAGTATTTAATTCTACATTTTTCATACATATTTTAATCATTACCACTACTTGACAATATGCATTCATTGTGAACTTGTAAGAAACCAGATTCATGATGTGATGTACAACTAGTGCCTCTTTCAGTCTTGTGCTGTGTTAATGGTTTTATTTTTCTATATTAAAAAATTGAAATCACAATCAAAACAAAAAGATTATACATTATCATTAGAAAGATTATTTTCAGTTTACAAAATCAATAAAATATTTGTTACTATTTATTTTAAAAGTCTAAAAAATTAATTATTTCTGTTTTATCTAACAAAATACATTTTAAAAGTTTAAAATTTTTGAATATTTATTATGATATTTTTATATATAAGTATAAATTTATTATTACTATTTACTCATTAGTATAACTAGGTTATTTATATAGAAGCTAAGATTCTAAATACAGCTTCAGGCCATATTCACATTAGCTGCTACTATAATGTTATATTTTTGTAAAAAAGTATTTCAAGTCAAAATAAGTTATTAATAATTTAAATATCTTGATATCTAATAAATATAGTGAAATATGAAAATATTAAGAAAAAAACATGAATCACATAACTTCAAAATCACATTAAAATAATCCGCATAAAATGAGACCTGGATCCAGGTGTATAGTGAATTTGAATACAGACTTTCAAGTCCCTTGACCCATCCACTATATCTCATACAACTGATATACATGACCACATAGATGTGAAAATGATAAATGATCTCCAATATACATGCATATTTGATGATATACTAGCACTCATAGGTTATTCCAGATCATCACACACACACACACACATATATATAATCAGAGCTTGTTTATATTAAGTATAGCAAATCTTCCCTCTTTAATGGATAGCTTCACTCTACTCCACCCTCCAACTCTACAGCCATTTAAATCATTAAAATCTGATGCTGGAATGTCCATGTTGACATTAAATGACTCTGACCCCTCTCATATAGGACCATAATATATCTATTTTAAGACAATATACAGGCTGAATTGTAAGATTTTAAACACAAGTACATTTTATAGGCCTGGAGTTTAAATATAGTATAAAGGATTTGAATACAGTTCAAGTCCATCCATCCTCTCTATCTCATACAATCAATACACATTAACAACACACATATGGAAATAATAAATTATTACTAATTCACATACTTTTTGCTGAACCAGAATTTATCATTTGGTCCATATCATCATTCCACACACACACACACACATATATATATATATATATATATATATAACCAGGTGTTTAGTTTATATTAAGATAACAAATATTGACACTTTAATTAATAGCCTAGAATCTACTCGACCCTCCATCCCTTAAGCCAGTGGTGCCCAACCTTTAACTTGACGCGAGCCAGTTGAGAATTTTAAAAAAATTTGGGGAGCCACAATTATATATTACATTTTTCATATTACATTTATAAACATGGTACTTGGGTACTAAACCTGTAATGTAGGGAGATAGGTGGGGGGGGGATGGCCTATTCACATTGGTATCAATCCGCCGTTTCTAATGTGGCCAAAGTAACGTGTACATGGATCTTTCTCGATGAAAACATCAATATATACAGCAAAATATATATGTGTACACGAATCTATCTCGATAAAAACAACTATTTACAGCACTAAACATCAATATATATATACAGCAAAATATATACGTGTACACGGATAAAAACAACTGTTTACAGCACTAAACATCGATATATACAGCAAAATATATACGTGTACATGGATCTATCTCGATAAAAACTATTTCCAGCACTAAACACAATATTGTACCGGTATAAATCCACCACGCTTACTCATACACAGTACCCGAGTTCAAACCCAGTCCACGTTTAAGAATAAATTCCAAAACGTCAACTGAATTCAAACCCAAACCCCGGCATGACCAACCGATGATGACTTTACACCAGCACAGGGTTATCCCTTTTCTAGCTCAGCTCAGAACATAGACTAAATTCTTACAGTTAATGATACATAAGTTTATTAGACTCTAGATACTGGACGGTCATTCATGTAACGTATATATTTAAGTTGCCAATACAGACAGTAAGTGGCTAAATAGACTTAGAGAGTAATAAGGTGGAGGACACAAAGATTAAGATTAAATAAAGTGTTTAATAAGCAAAATATAAAGCATATAAATATAGTGTTAAATAAGACAAATAGAAAGCACATGAATATAGTGTTATATAATAGAAATATACAGCATATAAATATAGTGTTATACAGTACGGTAAGACTTCATACATCCTCTTGCATTTGGCTACTAGTCTTTAGTAAACGTTTTATTTAGTAAACAAACTTATGCCAATAGCTGGGTAGTTAAATAATTGACAGGTGGTTAAGAGAATCAGAGTATTAGAGCAATGGAAAAAATATTTATCTAAAGATTTTTTTTGTTAACTTATTTTATTTGAATAGGCTCGAGCCGGAACGTAGACGAACAGTGGAGATGGTTTTATATAAATACGACATAAGAGATAGATGTACTGGTGGTTTTATATAAATACGACATGGAAGATAGATGAACTGGTGGTTTTATATAAATACGACGTGGAAGATAGATGAACTGGTGGTTTTATATAAATACGATGTGGAAGATAGATGAACTGGTGGTTTTATATAAATACGACGTGGAAGATATATGAACTAGTGGTTTTATATAAATACGACGTGGAAGATATATGAACTAGTGGTTTTATATAAATACGACGTGGAAGATATATGAACTGGTGGTTTTATATAAATACGACGTGGAAGATATATGAACTAGTGGTTGCCTATATTCAAGAGCCCTACAGTAATCAATTGCGGTGCATTAACGGAATACCGGGCGGCTTGTACTTTGACAAGGCTTAATGCCCCCAAGTAGTTCCGGGACACGACAACCAGCCGGGATCATTTCGAACCCCGGTGATCCAAGAGATTACCGGGAAAGAAAACTGCTTTCATTCCCCAATGGTAGAATGGCGAGACGCTAACTTCAGCGAAGGGAAGGCATTGCCACAGACGTGAAGGACGAATACTTGAAGCGGATTTTTTAAGAGAAATTATATAAAACCTGGAAACTATTTGTCTGTTTCTACGCCACAGGCTGAGATCCTTATCCCAATAAAAACATAGCGAAATTAAACTGAAGGTGAAAAACAATAATTAGTTAATTTTACTCTGGGACTCTTAACCCTTCAGGTTGACAGGCGGTAGCGACAGTATTAAATTATACAGGGAGTTATTTCTCAGATCAGACATGACATTACGATAACACTTTGAAACTATTATATATATTTAATATTGAACCTTAGATTGTAATTTTATAACAACTTAACATAGAATAATAAAGTGATTTAACATTTACTAACTTGGAATGTGAAAGAATATTTAATTCAGAACATGAAATTACTTTTAAATTAAATCGATCATTATTACACACTAGTTTACACCGGGTTGGAAATATTACTATTGGCATTGTTTGTTCATGAAATAAGCAACATAAGAAAATATAAATGCATTCATTTAAATGATTATTACTATTAATTACAAATGTTATAAATTATTTCTAAAGACTAGAGCAGAGGATTAAAAAGAAAAGAAAATTTACTGACAGGTTAAACAATAGCATTATAAACGACATAAAAACTTACATGTAATTTATTTGATTGATAACATTAAGCTCGGGAGAAAGTTAAAAGTTCGTGTAACACAGTTACTCTTCTTTCTTCATCCGGCTTGCTTTTCCCGATTGATATTTCCGACGAACGTAGGCGCGCATTTTGAAAGTTATTTGCAAGGCATTGTCAATTTGGAGATTGGAAGCTGGAAACTACGAAGCACATACAACATGATCAGTCAGCGGCACGAAGATTCAATTTGGCAGGACAGAGATCAGCTCCTGTCACTTAGCCCATCAACATTGCGGTTTACAGGTAAGCTTCTTAATAAGATATTTGAATTATTGTTAACTGCTGTGTTGTCTCGAGACTACCTCTCTCAAACACGACAAAAGTTAGAATGTAAGTTTTTTCTAGAATTTGCCACTGCTGACCTTTCCGACTTGTTTTTGTTTTAGGCTCCGCCTACTTTCTCTAGCCTCTAGCGATGCAGCTTGACCAACAATCAATTATCTGTTTTTAGCAATCTTTTAATTTAATATCCTATTTTTAAATTGACATAATAATTACATATAAACATTCCTTACTAATTTTGAATACAACTTAATTGCTCTGAACATTTGTGCAATTAGATTTTAATTAAAAACACTGATCAAAGGAATGTGATTTTTGATCAGTATTTTTAGACGACTTTATACAATTTTAAAACTAAAATTTAAAACAAATACGCCCCGCACTGAAACTTTAAATTAAATGATATAAATTCACAAACCACGCACACACGAATATTATTTCATGGTTTGTGACATTTATATACGGAAACTTTACATATTTATTTATAAACTATAGAATATATAACTAATTTATATTATAACTTAAAATAGACAAAATCTCACTGCGGGCGAACAGTAGTTTGAATTACCGTACATAAAAACACCTGAAACGAAGATCGGTTCTCCGATCTGTCTGTTTCAATATATATACAGCACCAAACCAAACGTCTACAAGGATCTTTCTCGATAAAAACAACAATATATACAAGAGCACTAAACACAATATATATATATATATAGCACCAAACCAAACGTGTACAGCAAAAAAAAAAATGGTGTAATATGTTAAAAAGAAAAAAAAAATGTAAATACATTTTATTTATTAAAAATTTGGTAACATACATATAAATTACAATTACAGGAAAAATATATTTTATTTAATGTGAAACCTGACACTGCATATCGTTATTGTTTGTATTGTAAAAATGTTTATTTTTTAGTGTGTGCATGTGCCATCAAGGAACATAAAATATTTTATCAATTTTTTTGAAGAGTGCAATTCGAGCCACATTAAACAGTTACGCGAGCCACATGTGACTCGCAAGCTACGGGTTGGGCATCCCTGCCTTAAGCCATCCATTTCCTGCCCATCTTTTTTTGTGTATTTAAATGGACAAGGGCCTATATATGCAGGGTCAAAGTGACTTAAAATTCAATGTGGGCGTAACAATAATATTGACATCTACAAGGAATTTGTATGTTCCACCATTAGATTCTAATGATGTGTATTGATGAGAGGGTGGAGGGTGGACTAGATTGAAGCTTGTCCATTAAAGTTTGAATATTTTCTCTATTAATATAAACTGAGCATTTATTGTATATATATGGGGAATGATGATCTGGACTAACAGATGAGTGCTAGCTCAGCACAATGTAATTGGATAACAGTTATCTTTTCTGTGCATGTGTGATTATGAGCATCACTTGTATGAGATAGAGTGGATAGTTGAATGGAATTGAAAGTTTATGTTCAATTGTTTGATATTACATTTTGATTCCATATATATATATATATTATATATATATATTTTAATTCCATATATATATATATATATATATATATGAATATGTGTATTTAAAATATTACAAATTCAGCTTGTATCATGTCAATCCCTCTTCTGTGTATGGAAATGGACATCGTCATATATATGAGGAAGGAGAATGACTTAAATTCAACATGGGCATTAAAATAATATTAAGTATTAAAAAGGGATTTGGGCATTTTGTCATCAGATTTTAAGGATATGAAAAGATAAAGACATGGAGTGTGGAACAGATTGAACCCTGTCCATTTAAATATATGTCAATAAAGACACCATAAAATGGCATACAAATGATAATAATTTCCCATTTATCTAGGATGGATTGTGTCAATGTTGTGGATGGACTAAGTTTGATCTTCTAAATCAACATGTAACAATTTACTACTAATAAATACTGAACATATAATAAAGACAAAAAAAAATAATAATCAATTATAATAACATTGAAACAAACAATTATTATTAACTTGGAAATGAAAGCCAGTTTGATAAATATTATAATATAGTTATTAATATTTGTTTATTTCAATCTTATTTTGAATGATTGTTTTTATGTATTTGTGATAACATTATGGACAAATAAATTGTATTGGATATTTAATCATTAAAGTAATATAATAAAGATATGTGGGAGCAATGATGACCTGGGCCAAAATTATCTATACTGGTTTAGTGCAAAATGCAAAGTTATTTGTGCTTGTAAAATGGAATGTGTGGCAATATTACCAATAGGAAAATAGAAATGTAATTGAATAATTCCAAGTATGTGTAGTGTGGTGTGAGTGAAGTTAATTTTAAAATCAGATATATGAAACTTTAACTCTAATAATTATTATTGTATTTATCTAGAGCGGATTGTGTCAATGTTGGGAGTGGAGTAAATTTGATACTTGCAAATCAAAATGTAACAATTTATTATTCAATCAGATGTACCTAGTCTTTGGAGAGGCCATCATTATTTTTAATTGGCTGGATTATTTTTTAAGATTTAATGTAATTTAAACAAATATTTTAATGCCATCTAAATAAATACAATAAATACTGCTGGCCTAAAAGGTTGTCATTTTTGTATTATGGTTTATTAATGAAAGAATTATCTCGCTTTATATGCTTTGTTAATTAAACAAAAGATTTTAATATTATATAAATAAATATAGCTGGCTTGAAATCTTGTCATTTTTGTAATAGTTTTTTAATTGGTTGTTTTAACAATTTTTTTAAAGATTTAATCTAATTTAAACAAAAGATTTATTTATAAAAACAAATTTAAAATTTAAAAAATAATAATAGTAAATTTGACAGTGTTATGCACCAAACAAAATAGTTTTTTTAATTGGTTGTGAAGTAGATACATGACAGCTTATGGAGAAATATACATTTACCAATCAGAAAACAGAGCAAACCTATGACAGTCATGCATACAATGATTCACATGGAATTTATATATGTAGACTGGATATACCTGGTGTTAATGGGCTGTGTTTGTTAATTGGTTGCCATAAATTTTTTTATTTAAGATTCAATGTAAATTACACAAAAAGTTTTAATGTTTTATATATAAATGTGAGAAATGTAAACATCCTTTCATTCATCTTCAATTATATGCTAACCAAAACTAAATATACATATGGTACTATAGCATTTTTTTCTCTCACTAAATAACACATTTCAGACATGAATTTATATGTTGTAATCACATATTATTCTTTATTTAAATACTATATCTATTCAGTTCTGTACTGTAGTTAAAAGTATATGTATTGCCTTTTTTTAATAATGATAGTATCCAGCCTGAAATATCATTATTTTGATTTAAATTATAAGCTAACCAAAATTAATGCTTTTAAGTTCTATAGCATCTATTTTTCCCCTCAATAAATATAACCTTTCAAACATGAATTTTTTTATTGTAATCACATTTTCTTCATGATTTAAATAGTTAAAAGCACATGTACTGATTTTTATCCCAACATTTTTTATTGATAGAAGAATTACTTCTTTCACATAACATGTATTTTTTATTTGGTTGTAACTTGACATTAATAGCTTTACAAACAATCGTTCACATAGATTTTTATTATATTTTATATATATATATATATATATATATATATATATATATATATATATATATATATATATATATATATATATATATGACAATAGATGGCATTCTACCAAAAAACACCATCAAGCATATGTTTTGTTTACATAAATGTCAGAGCAAGCATTCACTATCTCTAACTTTAGTTCCACCTTCAGATCATGATTTCAAGATATTTGCTATTGTCAGTGAAGGACAGGAATAAGAAACTAGATCTAAACACAAACTCTGAGCATTTATGAAACAGTTTCCATTCAGCTTGCAAAGTGTGAATCTTTTAGACATGTAATGTCTTCAAACTCAGCATAGCAAGCCAGATAGCTACATGGGTCTGATATCAGTTCAGCATCCCACATAGTGGAAGCCTCTGCAATATATATCATTGCAAGAAAGACCTCAAAGGTACATTTATAAAGATTGTTTATATATATATATATATATATATATATATATATATATATATATATATATATATATATATATATATATATATATATATATATATATATATATATCATATCTAGGTTTTTTAATTTTTTATTTTTTGTTTATTTATTGGTATTTTTTTTTTTTTTATCTTTCATGGTTTATAATAATATGAATATTTAATTTATTTAAATAATTGATGTTTTATTTTTTGGGGAATATCAGTATAAATTTCATATATCATCCTATTAATCTCTGACTAGGCTTAATTTTATCAGGTATCATATCTCTAGGAGTTTTATTTTAATACATGAGTGATTCTAGATTTAAAATCCATTTTTGTCATTTCTAAAGTTTATTTTTCTATTGACCTCAAAAGATTCACTTTCATCATTGACTTTGGTAAAATGATCTACAAAGTAAGTCGAGGTGTGTTATTGATATCATTTTTGTTTGAAAACCTTTGTTTATTATACTGTATCACTGATGTATGTCCCAAGTCTTGCAGATTTTGTTAGTCTCTGAAAGCTTTTGGCCAATATTAAGATTTAGAATTTAGTATTTTTGCCTTTATACATTGATGCCTATTGAATTAATTACAAATAAAATTTGAAAGCAAAAAATAAATTCTCTTGTAATTTATACGGAATATAACCAGGAATTAAACATAAGAAATTTACATGAATAACTTTATACAAAAACTAGATGGTGAAAGTACTAGTAATAGAATTTTAGGTAATTAAATTAACCAAACTTCACATTATAAAAAATGTATATAGTGGTATTCTAAAATGGAGATGAAGTCACCAGTCTTTATATTACACATATACTTGAAAAAAAAAACAACAACAACTGTTTTTTGGTTTCTAGTTTGGGTTTAAAAAGTCCATTTGCCAATCAAGATCTAAATAATAATTACTTTATCGTTTATATTTGCAAGGTTAATAAAATTAAATATGTTGAGCATTTTATATCTTTTTAAAAGATGATAATTACAAATGAGCTGTAGCAAATATTATTAATGACATATTAAAGTAGTAGTAACAATATATTTTTCCTTTCCTATTAAATATTTTCCATTATGGAAGTCTATTAACTGACTTTCAGTTTTCAGTACAACAATCCTTCCATATTTTTGCAACTTACAAAATTATTCTATATCAATTAATAGAATAGACTGTCACACATACATTTTGATATAGAGAACATAATCCATGTCCTTAAATAATCAACAAACTTGGGAAGTTAAAAAATAAACATAATATGCTTTGTATTATACCATAGGTATTTTATACAAAATTTAATATAAAAAATAGTGTGTTTTCATCAGCAAATTTGTAACATTAAATTTACAAATAGAAAGTATTTTTCTTTAAAAAATTAAACTGCTCAAAGAGTCAATATTGTGTAGTGGTGATTGGATTATGAATGAAATTTACATTATTTTAGTATATTAATACACTGTACAAGCTTACACACACCAGCACCTATATAATGTAATATAAGGGATTCGAACATAGACTTTCATCCAACCCTCAACTCTCCATGCCATCTCATAATGCTGACCCACTTGATAATACACGTGGGTCAGAAATATGAGATGGCATAAAAAGTTGAGCATTGGGTGAAAGTCTGAGTTCAAATCCCTTATATTACATTATTATAGTATGTAAAATATTCATCATATAACACATTTAATGAATGAAGTTAATAGCAATTTTTTACATTAAAACAGAAAGCTTTTCTTCATGCACATATTTGCATTAATTTATTCATTATGTGAAATATAAAATGCAGTAGATAAGGATGGCCCATTACTTATGGTAAGAAAAGCATGCATGATATTATCATTTCCTACACAAAATTATATTTCCATAAACAATTTTGTTTTCTTTACAGATTGCTTTTAAAATAACTCAGCCACATTAAACATCTAAAATTATATTTAATAGAATTTTTTAATGTAAATATATATTTAACTGTATATTTGTTTTATATATCTGATAAAACAAAAAACAAGATTTTATAAAAAGGAAACAAAAATAAATCAATCTTACTTATCAAAATATTTTTTTCTGATTTCTTCAGCACAAACAAGCTTAACTATTATTTTTAAAAAAATCATTTTAATAAGTAAAAAAAAAGACAATCATACATTCATATAAACATTAGATGTAATACAATTTAAAATCAAACATAATTACATAGAATTATAAATCCGCATCTAATACATTATTTAAGACTACTTTAATTATTTTTGTTAGTATTCATATCAGTAAATGTATATCAAATGAACAATTCCACAGTTATCATTTAAAAAAGTAAATTATCATCAGCTTTCTATATTTCAATTTCTTCAATATCAACTATAATTGATTTCATTTTTGTTTTACCCCTTCTAAAGTAGAATCAAGTTCATTTGTTCCCAGACTGCAATGTTACATATTCTATAATAGACTGAAAATTGTTAGTTCTTGTCTCCTATCTAATAAAATATCTTAATGAATAGTTATTTGCTTAATCTGTTTATGAACCAGGTATGGCAAGAGATTTTAGTTTGTTTTATTTAAATATCATGCCACAATTTCATTGGCACTAATTAAATAAATTAGTTTATAAAATGCAATAAGCTTGTAATTGCAGTGTCTTGCCATACTATTAAAAGGTGTATATTTATTAAATCATTATTTTCACTTTATTTAATACTAATATGTTAAGTCAGTAAATCTATAAATTATGAGTGGATGGCAATCATGCTGCACAGGAAAGCTAGATTAGGGTTCTATTAAGTAGATGTCAGTTTTAACTAAGTGTCTTGTATTTGAATTATGATTAATAATAAAATATATGCCTGGTATATGCCAATTTGGGTTATGATTTAAATGTGATTCTCATTATTATGTAATATATTAGTATTAGATGATTGTAACATCATTTGCAACTGCTTAACTTACAATCATTATCTCTTTTAAACAGTGGTGTGAGGTAGATGATTAATTCCTACCACATGTCATTCCTTTTACTTTCATAAATGTTGTGAAGTGATTCCTATGTGACTGCCAGTCACTAAATGCTATACATGCAGTTGACAGTTAATTTTTACCATAGGCATACATTAATCACATGCATTTGCTCTTATATAGATACTATTGTAATACAGATGCAAAGACCTGTATTATATCATTATTTTATTACTTATTGTATTCTAATATCATAAACTGCAATTGATCACAACAGTCAAGTAGTAAGCTCTGCTCTAATTTATAAGTTGTTTTTATAGATCAAATATGTTGATGGGACAGCAAACCTTGACAAGCTGCTTAAAAGGCCATTAATGCTTGACTAATTTATAAGTTTTGCATCAGTTAGCACTAGAACGGCATGTATGAGAGTTGAGAACAGTTAGGTGTTTATGCAATAGATTGGAATCCATTCAAACAATTAATGTTAATAGTATTCTAAAATAGTACAATTATTTTAAATCTTTATCCCACTGTATATTATATTTGTCCATAATTAAAATTCAATAATCTAATACATTTGGAAAGGTTTATTTATCTTAAGTTAATTTATAAATCAATTGACTAGAGTAATACTAGTGTATGTTTTGTGCTGTATATGCATGAATAAATAGGCTTGTCTCATTATTATTGGCAGTTTATAATCTTTATTTGCAACAAAAACTTAGGTACAATAGTTGAGTCTCTTGTTTTTTTCTGTGACCTTAGCGGGCTGTAAAGAAACAACATTATCATTCTTTGATGTCAGGATGTGGAATGCACATGTAGATTGTCCTCAGGTGATTTGTATGTGGGTTGTGCAATTCTGAAAGTTACTATATATATATATATATATATATATATATTCTGAAAGTTATATATATATATATATATATATATATATATATAGTACCCTCACTATCCGGAAATATAATAATAGGAAAAATAAGACTAGCACAGATAAAATGATTACGATCGGCTAAAATATAATAATCAATAGCAAGTTATCGTATGATACTATCCACTATTAAACTAGTTCTAACTGATTAAAAAATAATAAATGGTTCGGTTCTATAAAATTAAATAAATACAATATTAATAAATCATGAAATAATAAAGTGAAGTACAAGCCATAAAGAATTACATTGAGCCAATATCCCACAGAATACAACCTCAATGGCATAAGAATACCACCCCCTCCCCTTATTATTTCAAATAATAATAAATTTATAGCATTCTTACGACTTCAAAATAATAATCAATTTATTATAATGCTACTAAATAAATCCTAATATCTTTATTAAAATAATATAATTATAATCATAATTATTTCAGGTTTTTTAAAATAACTCGAATCAACTTATAATCTTCTGTAGTCAAGTATGATAAGGGATATTGTATCATCCTCAACTACACCTAACTAATAATAATAATAAATAATAATAATTTTCGATGAATAATTATCAATCTTATATACTATTGGAGTCGTTTTGGGGATTATTATCAATTACTAAGGCTTTATTCTGTTATGTATTTTTTGTAAGAAATATTTTCCAAATTATTTTTTTTAGTCATAGACAATTTGACTGAGGGCCCAACATGATCAGTAATGTTGTTTTTAAGATTTCGTGGTTTGATTTTGCTGTTTTATGATTTGTTATTCAGTCGTGTACTTTTAAAACCTTTAAGTTTATAACCATTGGAGATTGAGAATTGTTTTTAGTTCCAGAAATCTGATTAGTATCAACATTCTAATTAATTTTAATAAACTTTGATTAATTTTAGATTTTGATAAAGCTATGCTATTTATTTTTAATGAAAAACTGCTACAAGTTGATGCCTTCTTGGATTTGATAGCGTTTTGAAAAAAATTTTGAAAAAAGAGAAAGGAAGTTTAAATTTGAAATTTGATTGGAATAATAAATAAATAAATTGTACACATCTCTAAACCTACCAATATTTAGGTAATGCACCTTTTCTCTACCAACAACTAAATAAAAGTCCACTTAAATCAGCAGCAATGTTGGTGATGTGATGTGATACACTGTGACTTCTCCTTAAATGGAGTCAAGAATCTCTCAGCAACTATGCCCAGAGAAACCTGTTAGCTATTATTTGTGTCTTTTCTTCTTTTAAGCATTTACATTCTATTAACAGATGTCTAATATTTTCTATGCCTTCCTTACACAATTTGTAGACTAAATCACCCACATTTTTCCATTTACATCTATATTCTCTTGTTGCTAAAGATCCCGTTCCAGCCTTAAACAATTCATAAATTATCTCATACCCAATGTTCAATATACTTATATATATATATATATATATATATATATATATATATATATATATATATATATATATATATATATATATATATATATATATATATATATATATATATATATATATATATATATATAAAGGTAAACGGAACATTGGTATGAGTTAATTTATGATATATATATATATATATATATATATATATATATATATATATATATATATATATATATATATATATATATCTTTTTACTCTCCATACTAGTTCTCCATCTCTCCAACTCCCTATTCTTTATTAATGTATTTATTCTTTTATCCCATTCCTTACCACTATAACACTCAACAATCTTCCTAACACAATCATCCCACCTTTTGTACAAGTATACTGATATGAATTCTTTATGTAATTCTTTTGCATACCACATTACCTTTCTCACCCATCTTGTTGCCTGCCCTTTACTTGTAAACCAATTAAATACTAGTTTGGCTATTCTTTTATTATCCATAAACTGCAACCTACCAAACATTTTTATTTTACTTTTTGCATCTCTCATATAAAAACTTGACCATCCCATTTCTTCTTGAATTGCCTTCCTTGCTGTCCATACATCTGCATCCAATGCATATCTTCCTACTTCCTGTTGTACTTTTTCTAATTAATCTAAAACCCCTTTACTAACACATAACACATCATTACCATATGTTAACCTTGCTACTGCAACTTTCTTCCATACAATTCTGGCTACATTATGTTTATTATATGAAAACACTGTTAATTTCTTAATCAATCCCTTTCTGTTCTTTGCTCCATTTATCAATTTTTTCTCCCATTTATCCAAGCAATTTTTCTGATTACTTAAGATGATTCCCAAATAACTGTATGAATTCACCACACTTAACTTTATATCCCCCAATTAAAATTCTACATCTTCTTTTTCCTTAGTATTAACCATCAATATATTTGATTTTTCTTCACTAAATTTAATCCCCAACTCTTTATCCATTTTTGCACATGTCCTCAGCATAACTTCCATATCTTCTCTTCTTTCTGCATACAAAAAGACATCATCCACAAAGAAAGACCTGACAAAGTATATATTTTCTTACCATCTATTAATGATATCTCTATCCCTCTTCCTAATCCTTCTATTGCTCTCTCAATTTCACTCAAAAAAAAGAAAAAGAAAATGGTGACATAGGGCATCATTGCCTTAGTCCCACCATATTTTTAACTTTAATTGATTCTATATTCCCTAATTGATATGTATAGTAATTATTGTTTCTTCAGCTAGCTCCAGCTTGGGACTTGCCTATAAAGTTTTTTAAAATATAAATATATATTTCCACATTAGCTCATATATTGATAAATTTATTATTTTTAATACATTTATATAAAAAGCAGCATATGGACATCTTTTATTTCCATTTTTGATGATTTAATTTTTTAAATTAAATGAATGACAAAATATCTCGATTACCATTCAAGGAAATATACTTTGAGCAATATTCCGTTTCTTTTTAGCACCCTCCCCTCTTTTAGAAATGTTATAGTAACCTTGTTATATATATATATATATATATATATATAACAAGGTATACAATTAGAGAAACATTTATATATATATATATATATATATATATAAATGTTTCTCTAATTGATTCATGTCAATATCAACTATAAATATATTTTTAAATTTTGAAAAACTATTAGCATTGGAATTTAGAAACCATTTTATTATATAAAATACTGCACATCAAACTGGAAAGAATAATAATGGAAATAATAAACTTTGTATTTTAAATGTAAACTGAAAGAATTATAATATGGTCATGTCCCAGCAGCCATAATGATAACAGCTAGTGAAATATTGTAATATTTATTTCGATTTTTTAAAAAACATATGATCATACACATGCTAAAAAATAATAAATGACTGTTTACACATTACAAAGTTAATGAAGTTTAGTAATTTTAATGCGTTTTTATTTATTTACATTTTAATGTGTTTGTATATGTTTTGGGATAGACATAATGATGTTATGAATATTGAAACAATTAATTCATGGTTTTCCTGTATTCACTAATAAACTAAATCATTTAATAAATGCTATCTAATTAAATTTGTATTAAAATGCAAAAGTTAATTTACATTAAAAAAATTTGCTCTTTCTTTATACATCTGGGTCTCATTTTACATGGATTTATTTAACCTCATTTTGAAGTTATGTGATTCATGTTTCTTCGGAAGTCAAACTCCGATAATGTGCTATTACTTTAAATAATAAATTTAGTACACTTATGTCATATTAAAAGTAATAGCTCATTACTGGAATTTGACTTTCATCTTAATAATTTCAATATTTTCAGTGCTTTATAATAGTACAATTTTATGCAATAATGAAATTAAAATCATGATTTCCACATTTTGTGTACACACATTAAATTTTACAAGATTATAATGTAAATTTGTTCAAACATTGTGTGTGTTAATTTTGCATTTTAAATCACATTCTGTTTTGCTTTTTAAAAAAGAACGTAATCAATTATTAATCATTTAGTGTCCGCAAGTTTATTTTTAAAAGGTGAGTAATAGCCATGGGTACAATTAAATTTGACAATTAAAAATTAAAATCTGATTTTTAATTGTAATTAACAATTTAAAAATTACTTAAGGCGACCTAAAATTAATGTGATGTGAAACGAAATTTGATTTTTAAACGGAATTTAAAATTAAAAAATTAAAGAGAAAAACGAGAATTTAAATTTTAGTTGTTAGTTTTAATTAATTTTTTCCCAGCAGTGTAGAAAAAGATAATGAAACAAAAGTGGAACCTGTTCCTTTCACTGCAAAAATGATTCGAGAAGGTCTTCAATCTTCTAATCAGTTGGTAAATTATCTTCTTATTAATGACACTAATCATGAACGTGCTCTTAAATTCCAACAAGAGCTAAATGGTTGTATGTCTGGATATTGCGAGTTTCCTAAACAATTAATAAAATCATCATCTCAAAGATTAATTACTAATTATGTTGTCACCAGAAAACCATTAACACAACATGAGAGTGAAGTTGGCCCTAGTTGTATTTCCTCTTGTGACAAATCTGATTTTTTACCAGTTTGCAAACGAACTGTTTATCGGCAAATAGTGATAATAATTAAAATGTATATAAAAATGTAAATTACTGTACTGTAAATTATGCATAAAAATATATTGTTTTGAATAAAATTAAATATTATAGTTAAAAAAAGTTTGTCTTGTATCAATTTTTTTTCAAATTTGAAATTTTTTATTAGTCATATATTACTTCCTTATTTTTTTTTGCGTGGATTTTAAAGTAATTTTACATTGGTGCTTTGCTTTTATGCGATTTTTGCAAAATCACAGTCTGTATCCCCCCTTTTTCAAGGTAAGTTACAATTATTTTTGTGTGATTTCTTTTGTGCGTGTTTTCTGAGGAACCTATCTATTGCGTAAAACAAGACCCAGGTGTATACAATTTTAACATTTATTTTGATTCAATTTTTCTCTCAGAAAGAATAATTCATAATATACAAATGCCATTTTTGTGCAATTTCCATATCTTTTTTCTTTCATTTTATTTCTATAAACAAATTGAATAACAACACTTTAGTATTTTACTCATTTTCCATTTCAGCAATAAAAGCTTTCTCTGACAATTTTAATATATTATTTTATCTGATTAAAATATTTTTTTTATATTTGGAGGGACGAGGAGCAAATACTTTATCAGTGTAGAAATTGTCCCAACAAAATGGTGAATTTATAACTTTTAAATATTTAAATTAGTTTAAAATATTTATAAATTTTAAATTTTCCTATATAGTTGCTAATCCCAAGAATAAATATATTGGGCAAGCTAAAGGATTTCTCTTAAAATGAATTTTACTTAGAACATATCACAAACTCTGTTACTTATTATATCATGATCAATATTTATCAATATTAAATTATTATACCTTAATTTAAAGAGAACATTTCTGCATCCGCTACTATACATTCATCTCCAAATATATAACTTAAAGATTAAAGTAAATTAGATTTTTTTACACTTTTTATATTCATAAATATGGTGCATTTATAATGAAGACATGTTAATGGTTTAATATGAACTAAATAGTGTCAGTAGTTATACAAAATGCATCTTGAAATCTATTTGCACTTAAGTTGCTTTGATTAATGTAATTAGAGTTATGTGGTGAAATGGAAAGGTTATGCTTGTGTTTGAGATATTTCATATAATACACTTATTTAATGATAGAAAGCTAAAAATTAAGAAAACTTGGTCCATTGCACAACGTAAACAACTAAATAATGACAATGACAATAGTGTTCCAAGAGGAAAAAAAATCAATTTTTAAAAATTTCTAATGGTAAATTATAGTAGGTGATTATTATTTTTTATTTTATTAACCATAACTATGACACTATGTAGTTAAAATTAATACTTCATTTGCTTAAATAAATTTTATTTGCATTTTTGTTGCAGTATTTTAATATATGTATATGATTAATATATTATTAGTAATAATATCATTGGAATTGTGACATAGATGTGAATGCATGATATTTGGCACCTTTGGTTTAAATTGGTATAATTATTTTTTTTTTAATACTTAATAACATGATATACAAAATATTGCAAATTGATATTTAAGATGTATTAAGATTAATTACATATTTGCAAAAAAACTGTAATATTTAGGCTATGAGTTTTTTATTTTAATATAAACACAATTTACTCTTTTGTTGCTTTGAATGAACTTATATTATCTGTCTCGTTAGTTAATAATCATAAAGAAATCATTTGTGTGAATATTTTAATTAACTTTAAGCATTCTAAATGATATGTTGCATTATAAAAATAGATTATTATTGTTGGATCTAATACATGAAAACAGTATAAATTTGCAAAGATATTTGCATTAAAAAACTCTAAATGTCCATTGGACTATCCAACTCCGTTTTAAAATCTTCTCCAACTCTGCTAAAATAAATAAAGAAATAAATAATGAATAGGAAAATGGAAATATTACTTATCAAGTTCACAACATTTAAAATGATAAGAATATCAGGATTGACATTATTCTATAGTAAAACATATCTCGGTAATGAATTATCACTATCTATCTATCTATCTATCTATCTATCTATCTATCTATCTATCTATCTATCTATCTATCTATCTATCTATCTATCTATCTATCTATCTATCTATCTATCTATCTATCTATCTATCTATCTATCTATCTATCTATCTATCTATCTATCTATCTATCTATCTATCTATCTACCTATCCTACCTACCTACCTACCTACCTACCTATCTATCTATCTATCTATCTATCTATCTATCTATCTATCTATCTATCTATCTATCTATCTATCTATCTATCTATCTATCTATCTATCTATCTATCTATCTATCTATCTATCTATCTATCTATCTATCTATCTATCTATCTATCTATCTATCTATCTATCTATCTATCTATCTATCTATCTTTATTAGCTTTGGATAAAGTACCTAAAAAATCTTAAATCAGATATCAATCTGCAAAAAAATGCAATTTAATCTGACTTATATTTTATTTTTATAGATATAATGAACACCTCCATACTTTCCCATTCTTTTTAAATTCATATATATAAAGATAAAATAAAAAAACAAATGACCACCAAGATGCATTTTGTGCTGAAGCAGCACTCATCAGTTGTTCCAGATCACTATATATATATATATATATATATACACCTGTGTCTCATTTTATGCGGATTAGTTTAATGCAATTTTGTAGTTATGCTATTCATGTTTCTTCTTAATATCTTTCATATTTCACTATATTCATTAGATATCAAGAAATTTAAATTATTAATAACTTATTTTGACTTGAAATCCTTTTTTTTTCAAAAAATATAACATTATATTAGCAGCTAAAAAGAATATTGCCTGAAGTTGTATTTAGAATCTTAGCTTCTATGTAAATTACCTACTTATAATAATGAGTAAATAATAATAATAGATTTATACTTACATATTAAACTATCACAATAAATATTCAAAAATTTTAAATTTTTTAAATGTATTTTGTTAGATATAACAGAAATAAATAATCTTTTAGATTTTTAAAATAAATAAGTAAGATTTTATTGATTTTGTAAACTGAAAATAATCTTTCTAATGATAATGTATAATCTTTTTGTTTTGATTGTGATCTCATTTTTTTAATATAGCAACAAAATGTGAACACTTAAAATTCATTTCAGTAGTAGACAAAAAAAGACAAAATTATTATTTTCTTATAAGTAAAAATCAGTTAATCATAGATTTTAGGTTGATTCGTGAGACAAAGACAAACCTCAAAAAATGCTGAAATCTAAGAGTTTCCTGCAATGAAAAATCTCTTAAATTTCAATGAGAGCTAAATAGTTATATGTCTGGATATCACAAGCTTTATAAACAATCAGTAAAATCACCTCAAAGTTTAATCACTGAATACATTGTCAACAGAAAACCATTAACACAACAGAAGACTGAAAGTGGCACTAGTTGTACTTGCTCTCATGATGAATCTGATTTCTTACCAGTTTACAAACAAATACATATTGTCAAATAGTGGTAATGAATAAAATATGTATAAAAAATGTAAAATTAAATACTGTAGTTAATAAAAAAAGTAAAAAAAGTTTGTCTTGTATTAATTTTTTTAAATATTTGAAATTTTTTATTACTCATACTTTAATTCCTTATTTTTTATGCAAGTTTTTAAGTAATTTTTTTTTGTTGCTTTGCTTTTTTGCTATTTCTAAAAATTACAGAACCTATCTCCCACTTTTCAAGGTAAGTTAAGACTATTTTTGTGACATTTTTTAAATGCAGGTTTTCTGCAGAACCTATCTATCACATAAAATGAGACTCAGGTATATATATATATATATATATATATATATATACCTGAGTCTCATTTTATATATATTGATATATATATATATATATATATATATATAAAATCAATAATATTTATCAAAAGTAAATTGTTACATTTTCATTTGCCACGAGTGGAGGGAAGTTTGACAATGGTAAATGAAAAGTGACAATTTTATTTTTACTGTTATGACACAGCAATTAAGTGTTTTTTTGTTATGGCAAAGAATTGTATAAAAATAGATAGATAGAATTTAGATAGGTACTTACATAGATAGATAATTAAAAGCTATTGGTGGTTTCAACTGCTTCTCCAATAAAATTCATTATATTTCAATTTTTATAAGTGAATTTTTTTTACATATCCTAATAATACTCATCAATGTTTACTTAATACATAGAAAAACATCAATAACAATTTTGATATATATATATAAATTTTAAAATATTTTAACATGGATGAACCCACAAAATATGTCATATATATATATATATATATATATATATATATATATATATATGTATATATGACATATTTATATATATATATATATATATATATATATATATATATATTCTAACCTTGCCTTTGTGCATCTCACTTCCGGGCAATATAAATATAAAGTAAAATGGGTTAGTTCAGTTACAGATTATGCTTGATTCAATGCAAATAATTAATAAATAAAATATCCTGCATTAAAATTAAAATGTTCCACTAGCTCAAATTCAAAATAAGAATAAGGTTTAGTTTATAAAATAAATCAATAAACATTTATATATTTTTTATGAGACTTGGAAGTGAAAATGCAGGTGACAAGAAAGATTACATTGAGCCAATATCCCACAGGATACTACCTCAATGGCATAAGAACACTATCTCCCCTATTACTATTTCAAATAATAAACTTATAGTATTCTTACGACTTTAATAAATCCTACTCATTAAGATTAAACTAATAATTAAATCTTAATCTTCTATTTATAATAATTTAGCTCAATAAAATCTCAGGTTCATAAAATTATTTCAAGTTAATTTAAAAATCACTGTAGTAAAACATGAGAAGGGATTTTTATATCATACTCTACTATGCTTAAACTAATAATAAGAAATAATAAAAATAGTCTTCATTGTATGAACTAATTCTGTATATCTTTTTCTTCACTATAATTTTTATTACCATAATAAAATAATATAAAATGATATAATCTTTTATCTTCATATAATAATGTAAGAAAATGTGGTAGCATTTATAATCTGACAAATAAAGGTATGTGGCAATGGATATCATATAATTCAATGCACCATTATGATAACTAATTTATGACCATAAGATAATGTAAAATATGATTACTTAATTAAATGAATCCCAAGAAAATATTCGAATTCTTAAAATAATTCTTTATTTATCTTAGTGCAAAATTATATATTCGTTTCTATTATTCTTGGTGTATTGTGTGGTCTCATGCAGTGTAGTGGGAGAAATATACAATCTAAACACACAAATTTTTGAAAACAAAATTAACTAAGTTTATTATTAACCATAAAATAAAATAAACAATTTATTTACAATATTTACATCGGATATCCTCACCTTACACCATTTTACATTTTTTATTACTTAGTTATTAAAAACAATTTAAAATTATTTTATGTCTTCATTCTGACTTTTTAAAAATAATAATAAAATAATACCATTTTATTTATCTCTTTTTAATTAAACTTATGATAAATTACATTTATTTATTTTTTATTAAAAATATATTCTTTCCTTAAATATTATTTAATTATACCTTTCTTTGTAAGAAACATCCATAGAAACATACTATGGAAAAACATAAAAATAACATTATCATGAGTATGGATTTTCTTAAAATTAAACAATTTTCATCTTGAAATGTCAAAAGATGTTACATAAAATATCTATCTAATAATTTATTACTAGATTTTGTGGATATTGTTGTTTACTATACTATGTTTATTAAATATAACATATTACCATTTAGCATTACTTTAATACTATATAGTTGTAATTACCGATATGTTTCTATTATTTGATAAATACAAAATTATACCTATGCTTATTATTTATATAGTTTTACTTTATAACATTATATTTTTCAAAATGTGCAATACTTATTTTAAAAAAATAGAGCATTTAAAAATTATTTAACATTTTAAAGAATAACTTTGTTTTATATACTTATTCTTGAAATTTATTTTACTTCCAAAATGAATCCCAAAAAAAATATCCAATGATTTTATTTTTCCCTTTTAGGATTTATTGGATTTTCAATTCCAATTTATACAAATTCTACTTCTTCTAAGTAAATGAACTTATCTCATTCAAATGATAGCATATCTTAAACTCTAAATTATCTATTATTTCTTTTCAAATATATCATACTGAACGATGTAGTTACATTGGAAATCTAGATAGCAAATAGATGAGTAGGAAGGGAAGCAAAACTAGAGTATAACTAATAGCATATATCAAAAATATCATAGCACAGTGTATCTACAAGAAATAGAGGCATGGCCTAGCTAATGTCCTCCAATAATATCAATGATGTCAAGCTATTCCTTCAGCTTTATTAAAACATCAATACTTAAAGAAAAATAGACACTGTCCAAAATAAATATAGAATTACAGGGCTTTGTTAACTGCATTGCATATCCACTAAGATTATAAAATATTATTCATATTCCCTCATCACATCCTATTATAACATCATCCTGGGCTCATGTTCACCATATTACTACCAGGTCACTATCCTATTCTTATTTCTTAAAAGATTTATCACATCTTACATCAACAAAAATAACTATCTTGCATATTCAAAACAATAAATAAAATTCATTTATAATTAGAGCGATCTCACTGATCTACAAGAAAAGTCTGCTTACTTCTTTATTCTATATTCTAAAACATATACAAACTAATCAGATAATACTTTGAACATCCAATAATATGAAAGTTTTTAAAAAAATCACACAAATATTTATTATCATGTTGGGTTATATTACTAGTATAAAATTATAGTATGCATATTCTCAAAATAAATCTTAATCTCATAATGTTTAAAGTGTTGCACAAAATGAGTTTACATATAATTAAAACATGTATACATCCATTCATTATTATTCATAGGCAATCTAAAAAAGAAATCAAAATATACATCACAAAATTATCAATATTCATTAACTATTACCAAGTGATATTATATGGTCATCACTTTTTGCGGTCTTCTTTTCCATCCACTAGATATAGCATTGCATACACAAAAAATAATTTGTACTTCTACTTAAAATGTTCTTATTTAAATTATTAAATTATTATATTATAGGATTTTAATATTATCAATAGATTAATTTTCATGTTCATAATCTTATAAACTAGAAAATTTATATTTAAAATAAATTGTGATAAATGAAAATCATATTTACATAACTTTAGCTGAAAAAACGAATGTTCTTTATAAGTCCAAAAATTCCTATTTTATTTCTCAAAAGCTTTTTTTTTAAAAAAATGTTCACTTCAAGAATAATTCTACAATCTCCTCCATTGCTATGATCATGAACAAGACAATACGTTTACTGAAGAAGTGTTGTCCAGACTTCTGGTACAAAAATCTCAGGATTTAAAAAAAAAAAGAATAATAAAAAATATTACGACATCTTAAAAATCTTCAAAATCAAAGAAAACAATCACCACTCGATTCTGGAATAGTTAAAAGAATAATAGTTTATGACTTCTATAGTTCAGAATGATGATTATTGAAATCATAATAAAATTATATTATTAAAATTAATAACTTGAAGCTTCTATTCTGGAATATTCCTTATTAGCTGGGCAATGCATCCTGTCCCTTTTGACTTACATTGAATTATCCGCATAAACTGTTGCTCACTACTTATTTCCATAATTCCACATTTTATTTATTAACTTGTTCATTTTCTTTATATGTTTCTTCTTCAAGGAAATTTATTGTTATTTATTACATATTCAAAGGTTTTTTTTGTCTTAAATTATTAGCTTTTAAAACAATTTTATATATGAATGTGTATAACTTATATAGTATTCAGGTTTAAATAATATACTCTTTTCTAGAATATCTTCATTAATCTTTACTTAAGATAAATTTATTACAAGTATTTAAAATGTTTCCTTCAAAAAGGATATAACATTTACTCATATAATATTGTATTTCCATAAATTCATTATAAAGTATACTTGTCCTATTGTTTATTAATACTAGACAAGACTTATCTTGATATATAAAATAATGTGTCTTTAATTTTGAATCGGCAAAAAGTTTTCCCAATGAGTTTCCCCATACAATGTCCATAGAATTATTTTATTCATTTGAATAGTCCTCTTGTTCAATATTATTGAAACTACATTAATAAATATTATACTCATTTTTAAAATATTATAAGTTGAATACGTTTTACTTACTGGTATATCCATTTTATATTGCAAAGTTATATTAGACTTTGAAGAATACTACTGATAATGAAACATTAAAATTAGCAAGGCATATTAAAAGAAGTTATTACTAATATATTTTTGTATTACACTCTCTTTTTGCAAATATTTTTTTAAAATAATAATAATAAGCTATTAATTTTGCAAATAAAATTGTAAGAGAGCACTAAAAATTGACTAAATAATAAAATTTAAAACTACTATCACCTTGATTGCTTCTGATATGATTCTGCTACCTTTAATACATTTTTAATCACACACTCAACCCCCCCCCCCATGCAATTCATATTTATATCCTAGAAAATACGTCATTCTATTGGTTGATTCTTACTTTTGGTTTGATACCAAATTTGCATAATGTTAGAAACTTACACAATTAATTTTCAAAATAAAAAATATGACATATTAAAACTTTAAAAATATTACTTAAATATTACTTTTAAATCAGTTATTACTTTGCTAAAAATAATTAAATACCTTTAAATGACTTATAAAAACCAATATTTAATAAATTTATCTCACTCTTAATATTTAATTTATCTATTTTTATTTTAATAAAATATTTAACTTTTTTATTAACTGTACTAGTCTTTTATTACATTATTTAAGCATTTTATATGGTAGTTAACTTAATATTTAATATTAGCCTTTATGATAGATAATAATTCTATCCAATTCTATAATGCAATTTTACAATATTTTGAACTTTACTAATAAATACTAGCAAGCATGTGTGTATAACCCTATATTTTACAAATCACATGACTAATATAACCAATACAGACATTATCCAATTTACTATCTGGGAATAAATAATAAATTGCAACACTTTTCATATTAAATAAAATAATACAATTATATAAAATTTGGAATAATTTAGAAAATATAGAATTAAATACAACTTTAACTACCATAAAATATACAATATTAATTATGTTTATTAAATATAATTTATAAAAAAAATAAATACAACATTTATTTAAGTACAAGTTTTAAACTATTAAAATTTAACTTTTAAACATGCTTTTAAATATTTATAGCTGTGTTATTTATTATGGCCAGCTTTTGCAACCATATGTAATAATATTTTAGCTTTATTTAACTGTTCTTAAGTGATTCATTATAATTTTACTGTAATTTCGCTTAGCTTTAAATTGTACTTTAAGATATTATTAATACAATATAATTAACACATCAAGAGATCATATTCTAAAATTTAAAATTTTTAATAATCTACTGTGGTGAACTATTTCTGACTTATAGGAAAGAGCACATATATATATATATATATATATATTATATATATATTGTATATATATATATATATATATATATATAAACAAAAAAAAGACTTATAAATCCAATAAATAATATTATATTTCAACCAGAGGACTGGTTTTCATCAGAAAGAATATATATATATATATATAATTCAAACAAATATATTTAACACAGTATTCAAAATTAAATAATATATTCTTTACCAGAAGTACTTTCAATTGTTTCACTGACAATCAACTGTTAATATAAACGTACAAAAAATAAAAACTTGCATTACCCATCATTCAATCTATTCAAATTTCCCACAATTCTGTTGTCTTTATATTAGCCAATTCTTTATTCATTAAACCACCTCTATTCCTAGATATCATCATTGCCTCTTTAATTTTACGTTTCAATTTGAATAATTTTTATATCTCTATTATTAAATGTAAAACCATAATTATATGTTTTATTATGATCAAATATAATTGATGGAGTATTCATATTTACTTAAGATGTATTTTCTTTCTGTACACGTTTATATAATGTCTTATGTTCATTATATCATTTTTGTAATGTACATTTGGATTCCCCTATATATTTTATTCCACAACCACATTCCAACATATATATATATATATATATATATATATATATATATATATATATATATATATATATATATATATATATATATATATATATAACAGAACTTAATTCAAACTTAGAAATCTTGGCTTTGGAGTTATTTATCATATCATTTATATTATTTGAAGAGGTTTAATGATTGCTTTTATAAAATGAATTATGGTTGGCCGATAGGTCTTTCAGTGGTATCACAAATTTGTAATTTTTTTATTTCTAGTTATGAAGTTAAGATATTGTCTCAGATAAAATATAAAAGAAATAAAGTATATTATAGATATGTTGATGATGTATTTATATGTGCACATAATGAAATAATAGTTAATTTGTTTAATGAGTTAAATATGATTAATAATGCAAAATGGGTGTTAAATGAAGAGAAGGAAGAGTCTATAAAGTTTTTAGATATATTTATTAAAAGAAATAATAATATGTTTGATTATAATATGATTTTAAAGCCTGTGGAAATTAGGGGTTGTATTCCATATAATTCTAAAGTTCATGTGAGTCATAAATTAGCTGGTTTGAAGTCATTTTTGTTTAGAAATGATTATTTGTGCAAATTTATTAGTGATAAAATTGAAAATATCAATGTATATATTACTGATATGTTGAATGTTGGTTATAGAAGGAATATTATTTATAATACAATTACAAAATGTAATCAAAATAAAAGTAATAATAAGAAAATATTAAGTAAATTAAAAAGTGATAAATGGATTTCTATTCCTTTTATATCTAATCAACAAGCTAAATTGATTCATAAACTTTATAGTGGTTTGTGTAGAATTTTTTTTCTCTTCAAATAATATAAATGATATGATAAATAACTCCAAATCCAAGATTTCTAAGTTTGAATTAAGTTCTGTTATATATATATGTTGAAATGTGGTTGTGGAATAGAATATATAGGGGAATCCAAATGTACATTACAAAAACGATATAATGATTATAAGACATTATATAAACGTGTACATAAAGAAAATATATCTTCAGTAAATATGAATACTCCATCAATTATATTTGATCATAATAAAACATGTAATTATGGTTTTAAATTTAATAATAGAGATATAAAAAAATATTCAAATTGAAAGGTGTAGTGAAAAACATAAAATTAAAAAAGGCAATGATGATATCTAGGAATAGAGGTGGTTTAATGAATAAACAATTGGCTAATATAAAGGCAACAGAATTGTGGGAAATTTGAATAGATTGAATGATGGGTAATGCAAGTTTTTATTTTTTGTACATTTATATTAAAAGTTGATAAAGATTGTCAGTGAAACAATTGAAAGTACTTCTGGTAAAGAATATATTATTTAATTTTGAATACGATGTTAAATATATTTGTTTGAATTATTATTATATGATTTAAAAATACAGACATTTAATGGTTGTAGTTATATATATATATATATGATATATATATATGATAAAATAGTGTATTTATGTACAGATTAAGAGGTTTGTTTAATAAACGTCAGAGTAGTAGTCCACTATTCTAACTATAATTTAGTCTGTTTTTGTCGTCGAACAGAATAAAGAAACTAGATTGATAACCTGAGCGTTATGAAACAATTTCTATTAGTGAATATCTGGTTTGTGTGAGTTTGAAGAATTCGTGTCTAAAAATTCTGAAGTGATAGAAATTGTTTCATAAACGCTCAGAGTTTGTATTTAGATCTAGTTTCTTTATTGTTTGTAATAGTGAATCATGTCTGAGTGGTTATAGTAGAGATAGTATATATTGAGTTTATGTAAAGGTGGGGGGATATATGGATATATATATATATTATACAAAACCATAAAACAATACAATACTAGATAAAAATCCATACTTTACCACTAAATCCTTAGTAAAACTTAGTATAGTGTTAGGCAGTTTTGAATTATATAGATAAATTACTTAATAAATGGAAACTGCATCCAGCTACTACCTCAAACATAGCAGCTTGGGTGAATTGTCAAAAGTGGTTCAGGGACAGATTCAATAAACTTTCTACTGTTTTCTTTCCTTGTGCACAATCGGTTTAACTAGTTATTGCATGTTAATATACCTTGGCTGTATAATTAACTTAATTTTAAAAAAAAACGAAGTTCGCCTCTATTAAATAATTTATTTACATTCATTTTAATCCGTTAAAATATTAAATTTAAATATATACAAACACTCTACATATTACTGTGCAAAAAATATTAGCATTTTATATAATTTTAGAAATTCTTTTGTAAAACCACATCTGTCAATGTATACGATTTATCGAATTGGAAATATATTTATTTTGTGATTTTAGTATATAGATTATGTCAATGTCTAATGAATAAAGATAATTGATAGAGGTCAATTTATCAGTGGAATTTATAAATTAATAACTTTTACTTTTTGGTGGCATGTTTGAGTTAGTCATTTCATGATTAAATAGTATTTGGTAGTGGTGAAATAAGTATTCCAAATATAAAAAAAACTACTTCATTGAAAGGCGCTTTTTAGATTCAAATATCACATGACATCTCTACAACAAATCATTGCATTCATTTTTTTTTTTTTAAATACTTTTCAAGTCTCATTTTTCAAAAAAAGAAAAAAAAGAAAAGCCATTAAAATATTTATACTTTCGCATGCATAATATTAAATACTTATTTTTATTTGTTAACACATGATAAATTGTAGATATTAAAATGATTATAAAATGGATAAATATATATTAATTTGTTTACACAAGTTTTTCAAATTTAGATAAATAATGGCTGTGCGATAAAATTAAGTATTATCAATTTTATATAACTAAATAGGAAATCATGTGACACTCTAAATAGATGCAATATTAGATAATAATTTTCACAGGCTTTGATTATCATATGACTTATATTGATAATAACTATGATTCTGTAATAGAAACTTTTTTTTATATGTTTTGTGAATTTATTGATTAATATATTTACTTACAATTTTAAAGTTTACATAATCAAATTAGAAAGATTTCATAGTCTTTATTTTTTTTTTTTTTCATATGTCATAGCATCGGTCGGGAGGCGAACTCACAACAGTCTGATACCAACTACTTGCTTGCTAGGCGGCTGCGATGACCTCTCAAGCTAACAATGCTCTATTTAAATTTAATGACACAGAATATTACAAAAAAATCTCAGGCTTATGCTTTACCACGTAATATTTAACATCTGGTGGTTTTGTTTAATTAGATTCATATGAGCAGAAGTTTTACTTAATTTGTAGATTTAAAATAAAGCCCACACGATTCTGCAATGATACATCTGCTGATGTTATAATTATCCTTGTAATTATTAATCAACTATATATATATACAAGGACGTGAAATCTAATGGGGAGTGTTAATGGTAATAAAATAAGGTTAAGCTGTGAAAGAGCATAACTAAGGTAGATGTTGATTGACAAGTTTTGAATGTGATGTTCCTGAGTAAGATTTTGAGAGATTATAAATATGAGTTGAAACATTAGTAGTTATTTTTAATACATTGCATTTTATAGTCGAATATTTGGAATCAGAATGCAAGCCAAATAGTTCTTAATGTATAACTAATAACAGATGTGTTAAATGGCTGGAAATGTTTTATATATTTTTAAGTAATTGCTTGACATTCATTGAATGCTTGTGAAACAAAAATAAATGTAGAGATAAGAAATATGGACAAGTTTGAAAAAGGTGTTGTATTTCTTCTGGATAACTATTGAACAAAATTATATATAATTTCAAGATTTAGCGTGAATCAGTTATTAACAAAGACTTTGGATAGAATTATACCCTGCAATAAAAAAATAAATTATAAATTTCCACCATGTTTGATGAATACAAAGGTTTTGGAACTTAGAGCCTTAGAAATTGTCAATGTTATTCGTAAATGTCTGGATGAATAAATCATCTTAATTAAATCTATAAATTATATGTCAATGACAGATTTTATGTTACACTAGTCTAATAGATGAGCATATTCAATAGCATGATCTGTAAAAATAAGAAACAATGATATTGAAGTGGAGATGGCACTAAGTATTGGTTGAAATGTCACAATATATGTTTTTGGGTTTAAGATAGGTTAGAAAAGTTCTGGGATATAAAATTTAGCAGTCCTTTGAATATAGAAGAGCATGTTGTTCTGATAGAAAGATATCAAGATAAGACTTGTGTCTATGCTTTTTTACAGATGTAAGTTTATCATAGGTTTTTACACAAAGCCACAACCATTGGCTATAGTAACCAAATATTCCATTAAGAATAATTTCACTCTAGAAACTTTTATAATGGGATAAAACATTTTTGGGGGAAATGCCTTCATTTTCATACTGAATGTGTTTATGATAATGGTTTGTATATTTTCTATATTTATTTCAGTTAGTGTTAACAGTAATTTTCTTTTTATTTATAGTTTGGGAGAAATTTAAAGATTAAAATCTAATGTTTAGTTTGTCTTTAATAGCTTTGTAAACTTGTTAGTTTATTAGCAAAATTTAAGATCGTTTGCTTATTTAAAATTTCATGCTCTGTGTTTGAGTAGGTCTGTATTTCAATATTTAACATCGTTTAGCATACAACCTTAAAGTAGTATCATTTTAAGGTTTGCTATTATTGAGATATAGATCTTTAAACAGAGGGCGTTACTGGATATTTGTAATTGTATAATGGTTTGTATATTTTCTATAATTATTTCAGTTAGTGTTAACAGTAACTTTCTTTATATATATATATATATATATATATATATATATAGAAATATATGTAGATATATATATATATATATATATATATATATATATATATATTGGTACATAAATGGGTTGCTACTTTAGGCAGATCTGTTTTATTATTTCTGATGATCAGTTTGTGCTGTTTTATTCAATTTTTGATGGGTAACTGGTCTAAATAAAAAATATCTTTTTATATTGATATGATATTTTATATGTACAGTTTTTTTGCGACAGTATTTCAATTGTAGGCTCCATCATTGCTAGAATTCCTCATATTGCGATATATTTCTGAAAAGCTTTTCCGAATTTGTATTTATAATTACATATGGAAACATTAAAGTACCAATATTTTTTTGACCTTTGATGTTATTTTTTAATGTCTTTTTAGTATTTTTTAATTAATAGTGATAAATAACCAGTCTTTATGAGAGTTTGTTCTGTGAAGACCTTTTTTACCCCAAATGACTGCTTTCTGAACAAACTTCTTTTGGTCGGTTTTATAATGATAGTATAATTCCATATACTTTCTGATATATATATTGCGGGTTCATCCGAGTTAAAAACTTTTAATATTAATATACTGACGTTTCGACTTGGTCACACAAGCCATCCACAGAGTTATAAAAGGTAGAAAGACGGTTGTAGAGGCGCTACAATCACTGATTTGAATAAAATGTTAAAATTCCACCAATAGCAAAAAATGTTAAATTTAGGAATGTTTTTTAAAAAAATCTTTCCAAATAGGAGGAAGATTGCATGTATCATCTCGCTTATTGATGCAATCTGGCCTTTTAAGTATCTCAATGGCTTCTCTAATGTTGCATTGGTAGAAATTATCACATCTGGATATGATCCTGGTACTAGAAAAATCAATTTTATGACCTGAATCTATAGTATGGAGTGAGAGTGCTGATGATGATGAGTGTTGTTTAACTGCATTAGCATGCTCATCTCTCCTAACACTGATGTGATGATTACTCATACCTATGTAAGAAGCTTTACAATTTTTACATGAAATTTGATAGACACCATGAGTTTCAAGAGGGATTGAATCCTTAGGCTTGGTTATTATATTGCTGATCTTTTGATGAGCAGAAAATGCTGTATCTATATTATAGCGTTTTATATATGTCCAATACTGTCTGTAGTTCCTTTTACATATGGAACACAAATCCTAATAGCTGATTTATCATCTTTTTGTTTCCTATTTGTCTATTTTGGGCTTGAAATAAGGCTTTTTTTTATAAATTTGTAATTATAACTATTTGCTAATAAAACACTATTAATATGATTTATTTCTTCTTTCAGATGTGTCTCATCTGAAAGATTAATTGCTCTATTTAAAAGAGTTTTGGCTACAGAAACTATCTGAGTTCGGTGATGATGAGAATGGAAATGCAAATAACTGTCTGTGTGTCTATCCTTTCTGTAAATAGAAAAAGATAAACTATTTGGTGTTCTGGTGACTAGAACATCAAAAAAAGAGAGTTTTCCATCAGACTCTGTTGACATTGTAAATTTAATATGAGGATGCATATTATTTAAATGTAAGAAAAAATCATCTAATTTATTTTTTCCATGTTGCCACATGACAAAAGTGTCATCTATGTATCTGAGCCAAATGAGAGGTTTTAAAGATGATGATTCTAAAGCACGAGTTTCTATATATTCCATAAATAAATCAGCTATTACTCCTGAGATAGGTGAGCCCATAGGAGTACCAAAAACCTGTCTGTAATGCTGTCCATTGTATACAAAATATGCATTTAAGAGACAGTGTTTAATTAAAGCAATAATATGGTCTAGTAAATTGCAACGTAAAAATTGTAAAGCTTCTTACATAGGTATGAGTAATTGTTGCATCAGTGTTAGGAGAGATGAGCATGCTAATGCAGTTAAACAACACTCATCATCATCAGTACTCTCACTCCATTCTATAGATTCAGGTCATAAAATTCATTTTTCTAGTACCAGGATCATATCCAGATGTGATAATTTCTACCAATGCAAAATTAGAGAAGCCATTGAGATACTTAAAAGGCCAGATTGTATCAATAAGTGAGATGATACATGCAAACTTCTTCCTATTTGGAAAGATTTTTTTAAAAAAGCATTCCTAAATTTAACATTTTTTGCTATTGGTGGAATTTTAACATTTTATTCAAATCAGTGATTGTAGCGCCTCTACAACCGTCTTTCTACCTTTTATAACTCTGTGGATGGCTTGTGTGACCAAGTTGAAACGTCAGTATATTAGTATTAAAAGTTTTTAATATGGATGAACCCGCAAAATATGTATTTTATATAATTAACCCATGCAAATCTTCATTTTAACATTATTAACCTCTATGGGGAGAAAATTTTTAAACAGCTTCGTATATTTGAAAGAATGTGGATTAAGAAATTTAAGTTACTTTGTAATTTATCTTTTTTATTAGTGTGCAAAAATCACAATGTTATACCCACTTGCAGTAAAATTGTGTTTCACAAGAACAATTATAATGTTAGTAAAATTCTAAGGAAACCTAGCAATATTATTTTAAACTCTTTTATTAAAGAAACTCGGAAAAATTTAGACAAAATTGATAAAGTATTGCTACATTTACGTTTATTCTTTAGTAATAAAATACATCCTTTACTGTGGTCTAGTTTTGATCATATTGAAAGTTTTAGATCATTTAAAGATTCGGAATTTGTAAAAGCAAAGCAAAAGAAAAAATTGCAAATGCCAATTAGAACACAATCCCCAAACATTATGTATCCAAATCAAAAAACCATTTATAATTTATCTAGGAAAGCCTTCTCTACAGATGAAATTTCGGTTTTAGAAAAAGTTTTCAATTTTGCTTTAACACCTTCCCGGATACCTTTTGAAAAAATTGTTTGTCATGTTGAATCAGCTCTCGATAAAATTGATTCTACATCGGCTGATTTGGCTAGAGCTGAGATTTGTAATATTTTTAAAAAAGCTAAGCTTCCTAAAAATAATATTTCAAAGAAAGAAAGACAAGCATTAAATAATATAAAATCAGACAAATCAATTGTTGTACTTCCAGCTGATAAAGGTAATGCCACAGTTGTAATGGATCGTGACATTTACCATAATAAAATTTTAGATCTGCTTAATGATAAAACTTAGAAACTATCAAAAAGAGATCATACTACGTATTTGGAAAAAAACAACAAAAGCTATTATTACTAAATCACCTATTGAAACAGAGATAAAAAATAAAATAATCCCTCATGAAAAATCTTGTGTCTGTCCAAAAGTTTATGGACTTCCAAAAATTCACAAAACAGATACCCCACTTCATCCAATAGTAGTGCAATAGTTTCTCCAACTCATATTTTAGCCAGATACTTATCAGATTTCATTAAACCTACAATCCCATCTATTAAATCATATATTAAAAACTCTCTTCATTTTATTTCTGTTTTAAAAAGTTTAAAAATTAATGCTAATGCCATTCTGTTCAGTTTTGATGTTGTGTCTTTGTTTATAAACATTCCATTTGATGAAGCTTTAAATATAATCTCACAACGTTGCAATTTACTAGACCATATTATTGCTTTAATTAAACATTGTCTCTTAAATACATATTTTGTATACAATGGACAGCATTACAGACAAGTTTTTGGTACTTCTATGGGCTCACCTATCTCAGGAGTAATAACTGATTTATTCATGGAATATATAGAAACTCATGCTTTATAATCATCATCTTTAAAACCTCTCATTTGGCTCACATACATTAGATGACACTTTTGTCATATGGCAACATGGAAAAAATAAATTAGATGATTTTTTCTTACATTTAAATAATATGCATCCTCATATTAGATTTACAATGGAGACAAAATCTGATGGAAAACTCCCTTTTCTTGATGTTCTAGTCACCAGAACACCAAATAGTTTATCTTTTTCTATTTACAGAAAGGATACACACACATATATATATATATATTTGCATTTCCATTCTCATCGTCACCCAACTCAGATAGTTTATGTAGCCAAAACTCTTTTAAATAGAGTAATTAACCTTTCAGATGAGACACATCTGAAAGAAGAAATAAATCATATTAATAGTGTTTTATTAGCAAATAGTTATAATTACAAATTTATAAAAAAAACCTTATTTCAAGCCCAAAATACACTCAATAGGAAACAAAAAGATGATAAATCAGCTATTAGAATTTGTGTTCCATATGTAAAAGGAACTACAGACAGTAATGGACGTATATTAAAACGCTATAATATAGGCACATCATTTTCTGCTCATCAAAAGTTCAGCAATATAATAACCAAGCCTAAGGATTCAATCCCTCTTGAATCTCATGGTGTCTATCAAATCTCATGTAAAAATTGTAAAACTTCTTACATAGGTATGAGTAATCATTGCATCAGTGTTAGGAGAGATGAGCATGCTAATACAGTTAAACAACACTCATCATCATCAGCACTCTCACTCCATACTATAGATCCAGGTCATAAAATTGATTTTTCTAGTACCAGGATCATATCCAGATGTGATAGTCTCTACCAATGCAAAATTAGAGAAGTCATTGAGATACTTAAAAGGCCAGATTGTATCAATAAGCGAGATGATATATGCAAACTTTCTCCTATTTGGAAAGATTTAAAAAAAAAAAAAAACATTCCTAAAGTTAACATTTTTTGCTATTGGTGGAATTTTAACTTGTAGCACCTCTACAACCGTCTTTCTACCTTTTATACTCTGTGGATGGCTTGTGTGACCAAGTCAAAACGTCAGTATATTAATATTAAAAGTTTTTAACATGGATGAACCCGCAAAATATTCATTTTAACACACACACACACACACACATATATATATATATGTGTGTATGTGTGCGTGTTAATTATTATTTGTATGTGGAAGTCTTGTCATAAAAACATATAGGAGTGCCAATATTTGCTCTTGTTCTGATTCAGTAACGAATTTAATTAAAGGCGATACATGGTTATTATGAGTTTCCAGAATATTTGTAGGTTGTAATTGTGCTATACAATGTGACCACAAAATAAATGCATCACTAATGTAGTGAAGACAAACATAGGTGGATTTGGAATAGTTTTATGTGCTTCCATATAAATATTACTTAGACATGGTCTTACTCTTATAGAAATTTTGATGTGATTAAAATTTGAGAGATAGATATTGTTATATGAATTTAAAATATTTTTAAAAATTTGCTCTTGTATGTATTCTCTTACTCAATTATTCTCATAATGACGATTGCCCAAAATGCATGCTTATTACGAATATGATATAAAATTCATGTATTAATTAGTATAGGTTTACTTGAATACAGATATGTTGAATTTGATTTCTGTAAGACTGAATTTCAAATATATGCATACATATCCATAGCTTAGTTTTAATAATTATAATAACTAGTTTTATCTTTAATTAAACAAATTAATGATAAATTAAGTAAAGATCCTAGATAGTATAAATAAGACATATTACTCTATCTTATACATTTGCAAATATCAAATAATTAAGAAGAGTTTTTTTTTCTCATGTGTCGTAGCACCGGGGAAGCGAACCCGCTAACCCAGGACAACTGCTTGTCAAGCAGCAGTCGCTGACTTCTTGACCACCAATGCTTGATGAAGAGTTATTGGTTAAAACAACTATAATATGTTTATTTAACTTGTAGTATAATTATAATATGGGATTAATAATACACGTGAATTATAGTATAATATTATTAATTGGATAATAGATATTGCTTTAAATCTAGTTAGTCTAAAGATTGCTCTTTAATTGTTACAAGATCAAGTGTACTATTATACCCAATAATAATGTTTTTATTTTAAAGGATTTTATGGTTCTCCGCTATGTAGTGTATATATTAAAATATTGGTAATGGCTGCTTGTCTGCATGGGTTATATTTTGATATCTTTAGGAGTAAATGTAAATTTCCCATAGGGATTAGTAAATGAAACTTTTTTTGAGACCTGGTTCTATTAAATCATATAAATAAGAAATTATAGATAATAAATGTAGTGGCCCTTTGTGATTATTGATGTTGACTATACTATCCATCTCTTATGTCCATTACAATAGAAAGATAAAATTATAAACAAATATATAAATCAATAAAGTGGGTAAATATATAAGAAAATGAAGTGACTATTCTGTCATGATATAAAAAATAACAACTACAAAATATTAATATAACAAATAATATTAAAATAATTTTTAAAAATAATTTACAGCTATTTATGGCCATTAGAAATAAACAATATAATTCCATCAAATTAAAAAAAAACTCAAATAACAAATAAACAATGATTTAAATATTTAAAAAAAAACCCAGTTTTACTTTTTGTTTGATGGAGAAAAGAATATCCCTTCCCTCAAGACACACACTAATTTAGATGTGCAGAATTTAAACAGCTTCATATCCTAAGAATAATCCCAACACAATCTTTCCATTTTCAATCCATTTAGGTATTTTACAGATAAGATTTTATCTATTTACCATTCAAAAATATCTGCATAAAATAATTATTTGCCATTTAATTATTGTAGGGATTTGCTATGCAAATGTTCTTCTTACTCTTATATTGTAAATATTTTAATTTTTTAATGATTATTATTTTTTTTACACCTTATATATCAAGAACCCATTCTGATAACATGTCATAAGCTGAAGTGTGCACTCTGTGAGATTTTTCTCTTTTCCAGTTTCATTTTTGTAATATCACATGAAAATGTGGTATCACATGAAAATGTGGTACTCAATCTTTCTGCTTGGTAATACAATAATTTATTTGCCAAGAATTGCAAGATGATTATATTTTGTTTTATGCTCATGCTTTTTTTTTATTAATTGTTAGTGTATGAATTTTTGAATTTTGTAAGTTTCTATTTGTTACTAATAAAGAAATGTAAATGCCTTTTTTTGATATGTGTTTTCATGTTTGTTTTTTGATTTAAAAAATAATTTCAATTTTAATAAATAAATAGATATGTTGCTATATCTATCTATCTATCTATCTATCTATCTATCTATCTATCTATCTATCTATCTATCTATCTATCTATCTATCTATCTATCTATCTATCTATCTATCTATCTATCTATCTATCTATCTATCTATCTATCTATCTATCTATCTATCTATCTATCTATCTATCTATCTATCTATCTATCTATCTATCTATCTATCTATCTATCTATCTATCTATCTATCTATCTATCTATCTATCTATCTATCTATCTATCTATCTATCTATCTATCTATCTATCTATCTATCTATCTATCTATCTATCTATCTATCTATCTATCTATCTATCTATCTATCTATCTATCTATCTATCTATCTATCTATCTATCTATCTATCTATCTATCTATCTATCTATCTATCTATCTATCTATCTATCTATCTATCTATCTATCTATCTATCTATCTATCTATCTATCTATCTATCTATCTATCTATCTATCTATCTATTTTGGTAGATAAAACAGAGGAATGTATGTAGATATCAATAGCTTACTTTGGTATTTGGGATCAAATGTAAAACCCGCTAGCTTTTCTCATCTCCAAGCCTTTTTTTAATGTCCCATGCAAATGTGTGGCACAATATTTCCCCACATTCAGGTAATAAAATAGTCTACATAATGTTCAAAAATCAACAGTTTTTATAATATGGATTTATTATTTATCTTTGCAATTGCTAATATTTTCTATACTCAAAATATTGCTAGCATGTTTTATGATTTTTAATTTTGGTTTAGTAATCTATTTTGGGATAAAATATTGGTAACTGTTTTATAACTTTTGTTTGTGAAATTTGTGTTTTTCTATTTTCAATGAAAATTGCAATTTTTCATGTAGACTATACAAAATATCAGAACCAGATTTTGTACACATGATGCCTTAACAAAGTTTGGTTATTACATGACAGTATCAGTAATGTTTTTATAGTTTCACCTAGTATTGAAAATGATGTATAGTACTTATTAAAATGACACTGATTCTCTTCCTTGTAATATCTTTAAAATCTTTCTATTGTTTTGTCTTATATTGAGAGTTTGATTTATTAATATATTAAATAAAATGAATACCTCATCATTAAAATCTTCCAAAATCGTTTTAACAATAAAATTTGATCTGTCACGTGATAAAAAGAATTCATTGCATTAATGACATAGATCAGCAATTATAGTGTCAATGTTAGGATGGCATAAAAATCAATTGATGAATTAAACGAAGGCCTTGATATATATATATATATTTAAGTCTGGGAAGGTAATTTAATTTTTCATAATTACTTTCCTGAATTTATTCAAACAGATGTGTAAAGTTTAAAAAAGAATAATAAAAAAGATTAAACATTAAGCAATCTATACATGTATAAAAATGAGAGGAATTTATAGTAAGTACATGCAAAATTGAACATTAAAAAGCAGATTAATTGATTATTAATTGAAGGTGAAGTCTTTACCTGACATTATATAGCAAACAGTAGTTTATTAATTATTTATTAATAATATTGACATATCATTCAAAAGATAAAGTATCGTTATTATGGTTGTACAAGTATTGTTCTTTTGCTAATTATGTTATCAAAAATAACAATACTACAATAAATAAAACAGTAAAATACATTTAATCTTTTGACCTTATTATCTTTCCTAACAAATTATCTGCGATCTAATTTATGAATTAATTGTGATATTTTGATTGAATAAAGTTTAGAATTATGGGTTGTCCTAACCTTTTTAATTCTTCTCTTTCTCCTTAATAATATAATTTTACATACATTAATTTATAATAAACTATTCTATGTGATATTTTATTAAGTCATATATATATTTAGATTTTGTAATGTGTTAAATCAAAATCTATACTGATATATGTTGTGTGTGTTTTTTCCTTATATACATGAGACATCCAGCATTTCAACAGAATAATTCGTGGAAACGTACTCAGGAAATAATACATTAACAGTAAAATATAATAAATGCTGTCTTAATATTGAAAAACAAATTCAGTACCTTATTAAATACATTATCATTCCTGTTGAAGTAAATACACAAACTGACTGATCTACTAAAAATGCAATTCTATGATATTAGGTATGATCGTCATGACTTTGAAATATGTATCTTATTTTTTGTGCTCATTACGACATTTTTTTTTCTAGGGAGCATTCGATGGGAGGTTTTATAAATACTTTTATTTCAGACAGCTTTTTTAATATCACTGTTTCATATACAATTTCTAGAGGATACATATCTAACAACAATAAATACAAACACTTTTTTATATGGCTTATTATCTCAGTTATAATTTTAATTTTTAAATTAGTGGGGGGGGGGTGTTGGTATTTGTCAGTGTATTTATTTTGATGCTATTGCAACTGCTCTCCAATACATTTATGCTTATTTAAATAAATCATCATTATATTTAATAAGTAGTTATATTTAAGTCCTTAAAATATAATACACATGCATTATATAATTTTTAATTTTAAAAAAAATCATATATAATTTGTCTGAACGTTAGTGAATAAGTTTCATGCATAAACATGTATAAATAAATGAAGAACAAATTTAACGTTTAAAACTTTTTTTCTATTTTGAAATCTTAAATACAAAGTTAGTAAAGAAATAATATTATATCATTAATTTATATAGGCAGATAAATTTTAGGAAATTTACTACTAATAATATTATAGATGAAAACTATAATAAAATACAGTCCCAATCATTTAATTTATGAATACTGATTGTACATTCACTCTACTGTAAGGATGAACCATAATCCTCTCTAGATTAGCCTGCAAATATCCGCAGCAACACATTAAAAACATTTGAACATAAGCTAGGTAGTAACTGTTTGAAAACCCATTATTAAATATCTTATAATATAGCATGCGCAAATACGCACACCCACAACAAGAGTTTAGTTTATTTAAGCTTTAGATAATGTCACAATAAACTAGTTTATTAATTATAAAGAAACGCAAAAAAAAAAAAAAACAATTTGGTGAAATCTTATATATATATAAACTTAGACTAACAATAAGATTTTATCAATGTATAAAAAGAACGTCATGACTTATGACTTTAATTCAGAAAGCATAGCAATGATTTGATGTCAAGCAAATACGTCAATAACCAAGTGTTTAAAAATAGTAGTAGTAGTAATAGTAGTAGTAGTAGTAGTAGTAGTAGTAGTAGTAGTAGTAGTAGTAGTAGTAGAAGCAGCAGCGACAACAACAAAAGCAATAACAATAATAATAATAATAATAATAATAATAATAATGATGATGATGATGATGATGATGATGATGATGATGATGATGAGAAGAAGAAGAGATAAAGATGAATGACGTTTCAATACATAATTTTACAATAGAATCTTGCTATGTAATTTTAGTTTTGTGTATGACCCTGAGGTGTAAATAATAATTGGCACATTGCATGTAAAAAAAAAAAAAAAATCGTAAAACGTGTATGCTAAGCAACGAAAGTTAATTATAGTATAAAAACAAATTTATTCAGAAGAAAGCAGCTGCAAGGCCAGAGACTACATTATTCTGAGTTCACTGCTGAATGTTTCAAATGGTCAAGGAAAGAGTCATTATAATATGATGAAATAAAGCGATAGACTGTAACCATAAGAAACATTATCACCACACTCGTTAACTTTAAGCAAGATTATTGTAGATGATATGAGCGCTTTCTTTTATTTTTATTTCATGTTAGAATTTTTTGTTTGTAAAATTCTATTAGTTTTGTTCTTTTTTTTTTTGCATGTGGAACTTTTGATGTATCTAGTTTAGGAAAAACCCATGATGTTTGAAGTAAAGTTGTACAGAAAGAGAGGGGGTGCTAATTTGCACAAAGCTCTTTTTATATAAATAAAATATATGCCATCTTGCCTCATAGTGACTTTGGAATTGGACCATTGTTGTCCTGTAATATGGAAGATAAGAGTTTATATATTACTCTATATTAATTGCAGATATTTTTTACAAGACGGAATTGCTTGTTTATTTAATAATGATTAATAATCATTATATTTGTTTTACTCTGTGTGAATAAATAACCTCCTTATGAATGATTCATTACTATCAATCACTTAGGTATGGGACAAGTGGATGAAATATCTATCATCTACAACTGAAACCAAATAACAAGACTATTACATTATATGCATATACTCACATTATTTAATGAATTAGTTAGTTAGCTTCATGCTTAATTTAATCATGATTTTTCTTTTTGATTTATCTCATTTAATTTGCTTTGTAAATATTGAATGTTGAGATATGCAACTTTACTATGGAAAGGGTTGGAACACTAAGTACATTTAAATAATATATGGTAGTTGCATGCTCAATACACAGAATTGTATTTTATTATTATTATTATTATTATTATTATTATTATTATTATTATTATTATTATTATTGTTGTTGTTGTTGTTAAAAGATTTTGAATTTCACCTGTTATTTATAAAAGCTGTTATTAAAAAGTTAAAAACATTTTCGTTTGGTCTCTAGTTTATCAAAAACCATTCATTCAACATCCATCAACTTATTTTGTTACCTACATATATATTACACATTTTCAATATAAATATAATGATTCAATAGTGGGTTGATTAGAGAAAGGCCATTAGGGACCCATAAAGAGGTTAGATAATTGTCATCCTATGTAAGATTCATCCATGAAGAGTTTCAAAAGCAAATTTCTCCTTGGGTTTAAATTCCAAGGTATAATAGGACCTAAAAGATAGGTGAGATCTGGATAAGCCAGCCTACATTGTGTCTGAATATAATAATAAATTAGAGCTAGCCCATTAGGACAGACACAATCATTGGTTATCTACTTCATCAAATCATTCTCTGCATCCTACCCAAAGATCCTAGGCCTAACTGTAGTGAGATGTGCTCTCTCTTCTGGTAGTCTGAAGTCTGGTCTGTTACACTACACATGCACACATATATGTATACATTAATGTGAATTTTTAAAATAATTAAAACTTTCTTACTGTTTAGAGCTTCATACATTTATTTATAGCTTATCAAACGGATGCCTTTTTTAAATACAACACTATATTGTTTATATATCAATACTTTCATCGCTGGATATTGTAATTTATTTACGATCTTTGATTTATATCTCAGGAAGACAAAATTTCAAATTATAAGCTATACTTTAAATGGCAAATAAATAACAATACCTTATTTTCATTTTGAGAATATCTTATAAGAAAATATACAGTGAATAATAGTAATAATAATAATTTATTTATTATGAAAACAAGCAATAAGTATGTAATACAGTGATATAAATTCCGTACAATGAAAATTTTGAGCGAGAAATTGAAATATAACTGGTAAAAATGTTAAGAAATACATAAAGTATAAATATAACATAAATTATTAAAAGCACAAAAAAATTCCATTTGGCATAATTCAAATAGTATAGCAAATAACTAAAATTTAACAAACAATATAAACAACAGATATAACTAATGTTTAGTTTCATATAACCAATGCCATAAATGCTTTTTAAAGATCGAGTAACTAGTATTCGTTAAATTCGCAGAGCAATTTTGTATAAACATATTAAATAATTTGGGAGACCAATATGAATAAATTGCTTCTTACTGGAAGTCTTACGAAAATTGGTAGAGCCAGTTTATATTTAGTAGATAAAGGAGTATTTACCAAAAAAAATGTAGTAACTAAGTGAAATTTTCTACAATAAATATCATTAATTATTATACACTGATATAAATGAAAAAATATCTAGTATATTATAAGTCCCATAAATATCTGTAACAGATGCGGTATGTGATCTATCAAAATTCTGTAGTCATTGCAAAAGTAAATCAGTTCCCCACATAATAAACTTTGATAACAAAGAAATATATAATGTAAACAAAGTTGACAGATCAAAAGAATTAGATAAGTGAAAAACAACAACATATGAGTTAATTTATGTAAACGACAAACAACAAAGAAAGTCAATGTGATTTGACTAGGATAGTCTAAAATCAATAAAAACACATAGATAACATACATTATCAACAAATGAAATATTATCACATACAATGTCAAAAATATTTATTACAAATAACAAAGTCAAGTGAATATATATTAGACTTATAAGAAAAAAAAAATCCTTTCGTTTTATTCAGATTAATTAATAAAACTTAAAAGCTAATCATTTACTAATTAGAATTAAATCATCATTAATTATTTTTTCAAGAAGATTGTATGACACTGCAGCATAAAATATGGCAATATCATATGCAAAAACATAAATCTAACATTCCAAATGTAGGGAAAATATATTATACCATGAATAACTGTTATAAAAGAGCTTACAACATCAGATATGTTTGTTGCCTGATTCTATCCTTTACATAACTGCAAACCATGAAATAAAAAAACACCATGAAAAACATATGAATAAAAATGCTTAATTAAAATTTTATGAGATATAGAACAAAATACTTTAAATAAATCTAAATAAATATCAACAGTTTTAAGATCCTTATCTAAGGAAGATGTCAAATCGTTTACTTGATTATAGAAAGTGGCCAATGTGCATCTACCAGAAATTCATCTATACTGATGCTCAGCTAAAATATTGTTTTTAAATAAAAATGATATCATTTTCTCTTTTACCACCATTTCAACCAATTTATTGTAATGTGATGTCAGTTTTCACAAGAAAGAAGGTATGCATCTCACTACAATCGGACTTAGGATCTTCAGGTAGAATGCTGGAGATGAAGTGATGAAATTTTAAATCCATGATTACATCTATCTTCATTATGCTAGCTCAATAATTATTAGATAAATTTAGATATAATTTTAAATTAGTTTAGCCACCTCTCTTCCCTCTTTGAGTCACCATTATGCCATGATATTCAAACTCATGGATAATTCACAATTGGCTCTCTTTAGGGATGGATTTAATCAAATCATTTACTACTATGCCTTTATATAAGCAATGACTAATAAAATGTATTTCTAAAATGTTTATAATATTATCACATATATAAAAATAAACGCTATGTAGCTATTAATAATCAATCTGTTTATTTATAAATATCAATGTAATATAATAATAATAATTAAGTAGAGAGATCAGATTAATAACTTAATAATATTTAATAATCAATAAAAATGTGAGATAAAAAGATAAATAAAATAATAATGAATAATAAGGATGAAATTTTATCATTTTAAAAGATTAATAACTAATATTCCCATTCCATATCCCTTGATAAAATGTCATACCTTGACAATCTTTTCTAAAGAAAATATTATCATTCAAACTAATATATACATAATATATAACAGTAAACAAATTCAAAATATTACTAATTTAAATGACCTATTAATATATTTATAGTCATTCTTTATTTTTTTTTTCATAATTATTATTATGAATTTCTTGTTTGCAATTGTAAAACCTTGTTTATAAGTATTTATAATAAAAATAAATATATCATTATGTTTACTGTATTAATTAGTAAGAATAATAATTCTGTTTAACTAATATCTATTAAATAATAATCAAAATTTTACTTCATCTAATTTAGATGAGTTCTGTCAAACTTATAAATAAATTTATAAAATTACATTATATATATATATATATAGTTTAATAGTTTTCCCTTATAAAATTAAATTTGGATGTTCCCATTTCTGTAAAGATAAGATACCAAATTTGAAATGAAAATCAATAAAATAAACATATTAAAATGATATAAATAATAAAATAGAATATATAAATAAATAGAAACTTATTTTCCTGAGCTAAGTAAGAATGGTTTTTTATGTCAATATTTTATAATCCTGGTGGAGATATCCTGGCAAAGTGTATTTAACCAATAATTCAGTGGTCATATATTTATCCCAAATTGATAGATTATTAGCATTATCCAATGGTTTTATTGTAATAAGATATATAGTACATCCTTCCAAGATCAATGTTCTTAACCTTCATTTTTCCAGTTAGATGTTCTACACAATTAATATTTTAAATTAGCATGAAAATTGGTTTTAAAACCTTTACGATATAATGTTCTACTCACTGCACACTGTAAGATACTTTTAAATACATATAATTATTTTAAATATATTTTTATGTGTATAAAAACAATATAATAAATTTAAAAAGTTGCTAGAAATTCAAATAGATATCCTTTTTTATATATTACTATCCTCTTTCAGTTTAAAAGAAAAAAATATTTTTCCTATAGTCTATTCTGATCCTTAGGTTTTAATTTTCATATAAATGAATCAATATTTCAATTTGAAAAAGTTAAACATTTTCTGATTTAATAGAAATTCAATTCTAGTACAGAACAGTAATACCCATTAAAGGAAAATAGTTGTTGATAAAGTCATTTTCTTTTCTCGTCTTCTCTATATAAGAACAAGAATGAATTGTTAAATGTGCATGTTTTGTTTCAATTTTCAATGCTTGATTTATTTTCTCATTGTTATAGATAAACATTAAGATAGAAAATAAAAAAATATATAAAATTGTTTTTCTTTTCAATTTCAAATCTGGTTGATTATTTAAAAGTTTGACATTTAAATATATTAATCATTTATTTATTTGTGTTAAGTATATATATATATATATATATACTTAACACAAATAAATATATTTAACTATTATAAAATGCATACATATATATATATATATATATATATATATATATGTATGCATTTTATAATAGTTAAATATATTTAATAAATAAATGGTTTAGTTAAAGATAGTTATAACTGAGTTTATAAATGTTGGGTTAACTGTAAGTTACCTTTACATTAGATACCACAGATATAATAAAAAAATGATCTATAATTCTTAAGATGTACAAGATTACCCTTTTTAAAAATAGGTGCAATAATACCAACTTTCAATAAAGTGGGAAATAAAACAGCATTTAAAAAAATTAAATATATAAATATCAACTGGTATGAAGGCTGATTTATTTTCTTTAAAAATCTTTGGTGTTAACACATTTAGATAAGCTGAATGAACATTCTTCAAGTGATCAATTATACAAAATAAATCCAAATCAGTAATATCTGTATACAAAAGAATTAGGCAAGAATCAGCAAAAGACAAATATTGCACTGATACTCTATCTATTGACAAATCTGACAAAACCTCAGAAACCCATTTTTTATTATTTTGTACTTTAATCCAATTATCCTTGTATTTTATACATTTAAATTGATTTGTAAAGGTTTCTTTATAAGAAAATTAATCAATTTCCATTTATATTTTATCATAAAAATATTATTGATAATATTGAAATTTTAATTCCCTGATGATAGCTTTAATCTTAGTATTTAATTTCTTACCAAATCTTGACCCAGATATTTTGAATGATTTCATTGATTATTTTTTCAACCAAATCATCAGTTATCCAAACTGAATGTTTTCATTTTTTGCTAGTCAATTTAAAACTAACTAAATATTTTGTAATTAAAGATTTACAATTATCCTGAAATTTTAAAGATGCTGAATCAACATAATGCAGAGCAAAAACATAATCCCAATTCTGATCAGATAATAACATTTTAGTTTATTATATGGTGACTTATTAATGTATAAATGACTATTTACTCCTTGTCTACAATTAAAAAGTGTCAACACAGTTGCAAAATGATATGAAATTAAGATATTAAGTACAGACAATTTATAATTTTGATACTGGTTTAATCTGATAAATATATGATCCAAAATAGATTGACAAGATTTAGTAATATGCGTAGGTGACAAAGTAACTTGATTAAAGCCATAATTATAAAATCAATTCAAATAATGTATAGTAGGCTCATGTAGAATATTAAATGAATTCATATCCATATCTTTCATAAGAATTACTGAAATAATATATAAATCACATAATAACACATGAAGTTCAGCAATAAAAGCCAAAATGATACATGTACACAATTTATGCAACTCAATAATAGTTAACATAGAACAAGGTAAATTTAAATGAATCAAAACACATCCTGCATAGGCATATAATGGAATATGATAAGTAAATTTAATGTTTTCTTACACAAAAAAATTATATACCACTTGAATGTGAAGACATACATAGAAAATAATAATTGAATAGCCATCCAGAACATATATGCATGGTGGTTCTTTGATGGAAATCCAAGACTCAGATAAAATTATCCTGTCATAAAAACCTACAGAAAAATGATTTAAATACACAACAAATTCATCAGAAAATAGACAGAACACTTCTATATTTATATGAAAAATATTTAAATCAAACAAAGTTTCATGTTGAGAATAAAATGTATCAGACTTATGTTTTGATAATACATTTCAAAATATTAACAATTCAGATTCATTTTTAATTAAAATATATCAAACATTCAAACCATTTCTAACATAAATCAAAACATTTCTTATAAAAGTTAAACTTTTACATTCATGTAATTTTTGCTTAGTCATTCATAACAGTTGCTATTATGTGAAGTTATATATCGGTTTATATATTTATGCACTGATTAGATGCCATTAACAAGAAAATCAGAAACCAATTTAACAAAAAAAATATTTTCAAGTAAAATAATTTATCTAAACTATGTGAAGTAGAGAGACTAACAATAATATCTGGAATATTAATGAATTTACATTTTATCTGATAAACATTGTCAAAACAATTAGTAGTAAAGTTTTAAATGTCAAGTTTATCTACTAATTTCATAACAAGTAAAAATAAACTTGTATTTCAATTTCATAATCCAACTGAAAATATTGCATAGATTCACTTTTTTTCTTTCAATAAAGTGACTGTTTTCACAAGAATTATATGAATTTGACAACAGAAGTAATTCAGCATCAATTTTTATCAACTTTATTTCATAAAAAATCAATGTCAACCTGAAACTTTGCAAGTATAATTGAAAGCTTTAAAATAGCCATATGTATAACCAAGTAATTTTATTTTTTCCAAAATATCATTTAAAATTAAGTTTAAAAAATCTTTACCATCATTACTATTTGCCATAGAAGAACCATCATCATCAGATTGAATTCTACAAACATTACATCCCCATGCCTACTTTTTTAAATACATTCATCTATAACAGTGGTCTTCAGCATTTTCACACCTGTGGACCAGCCAAAAGAAGGATAAGATTTCATGGACCAACAGAAGTCTACATATAAGTTTTCTTAAAAATTTAAACTGCTTAGACTTAAATGAGCATAATTGTTATAACTGACCAAAATAACACACTAGTTACTGTGTATTGTAATGGTGTTGCTTAGCATCACAGGGTGAACAATCTTGAGTTGCACAGTAACACTGCTATAGAAAACAGTACAATAACAACCATTCTTATTAATGTGCCTGAATTGCTATATTTATTATTTTATTGTTATAACATGCAAGATAAAATGTTTTTCACCTATATGGAGTTTGTATAATAAAAAACTATGTTTTTTTTTTTTTAAATTTTGAATTTTTTTAGAAAAATAAAAAAATTAATTCTACCCTCCCCCCAATAAACATCTGTGATAACTAGAAAACCAAATTAATTTATGTATGATTGATTAGATTTTGTTTTTGTTCTGATTCTTTTTTTTTAATTGGGTAGAAATAAGATTAAAAGAACACCAGATTGCATTAGTTGTTTACTCTTGGAATCACATGAGGACCTCCTGTAAAGCCATTGGAAAATTTGATCTGAAAAGTTGTTTGGTAAATTATCACATATAAATAAACAATCATTAGAAAGATGTCATTGTTCTAAAAAAAAGATAGTTGATTTATGTTCTAGATGAGGTAAAATCATCATCAATAATCTGTAGAATTTAAATATTTTCAGGTAGCCAATGGTATTTTACAGTTAAAGATTAAAATTATTATTCCTTAAGATCTGATGATAATTTTAATAATTATTAGAAATTATAAAGAAAGCATTGAAATGAACAGTCAAATATATCCATAAATCAAATGGATAGCCAGAATATGAGTGATTATATGACCCCTTCCAGTAATGTGGTCGATGAGTTCCACTATACATTGGTTCAATTACATATTGAGTGACTCATTCCATTCAGGTGGGTGGTTGTGTTCTTGTTGCTACATATATAATTCATTTGAATTCCAATTAAAAAAAGAAACAAACAGCTTTTAAGATTTAAAAACATAGTACTTAGGACAAAAATTTTATCATATTAAAATGCATTTAAAAAATTCCACAGCTTTATCTAACATAAAAATAAAAAAATTTGGTAGGTAATATTTTATTTACAAAAAAATCTAAATTCTAATTTTTTTTACCTACCTAATGTGATGTCTGCTGTTGTTTCATTGTTACTAAATTTGATATGTGTGACTGTCACATTGTTTCACAAAGACAAAGTGATGCTTTAACATCCTTTCTATTTCTTTGTTTACTTTTCATTATTGACATTGCTGAAAATGTTTTCTTGCATAAATATGAGGTTGAAAAAATCACTAATATATTGATAGCTTTGTAACTAAAAGTTGGATATTCATCTTTAAGTGATAGTCAAAATTGAGTTAATGATTGCATTTTATGGCTGGACACCAGAGTGAGATCAGATGACAATTTGATCAGATGTTTTTTTTTTCATGAGATTCAAGTGCCCAAAAGTTTACAGCTTCCAAAAAATGATTATCAATTCAGAGGTCACCTTTACAAGGATCCTCACTTTCAGGAAATAATTATTTAAGTTTTCAGCTAATGCTCTTAAATGCTCACTAATTATGTTTAGTATGACTTTCTGGTTGACATCAGCAGCAGGCAAAAATTCTCCTGAATGTGGAAACACATCTTTATCTTTTTGATGTATGTGACTATCCCAAAATGACAGCTTTTTTCTAAATGCATCCATTTTATTTCTCAATATAAAATATTTGTACAAGATCCCTGGAGAGAAATATTAAGTCTGTTAAGAAGGTCAAATATATCCACTAAGTATGCGAGTTTAGCTATCCATTTATCAATCAACAAAGGTTCTACTATGTCTGATTTCTGCTCTTGTAAAAACTGTTTACTTCTTCTTTAAGTTCAAAAGATATGCAAGCATTTTCCTTTTGATAACCACTTCACATCTGCATGTAGAAGAAGATGTTGGTGGTGTGATTTCATGCTCTCACACAATATTGTAAAAAATCTGGAGTTCTTTGCTCGACTATGAATTTCTATAATACTTTTAACAGTTTCATTCATTACAATATTTAGTTCCCCATAAAGCTTCCTTGCAACTAGTTGTTCTAGGTGGATCATGCAGTGAATGAAGAAAATGTCTGGATACATGACTTTCTTTATTTTTATAACTACTTTTGAGTGACATCCAGTCATGCTGGCAGCACTATCCATACATACTCCTATGCAGTTACTCCATTCCAAACCATGTGCTTGAAAATACTTATCAAGAACATTAAATATCTCTGAACTAGTAATATGTATAGGTAAATCATGGCAACAAAGAAGTTTTTCCCTTAAATCTTTATCCTCATTATATTTCATGAAGCAGAGTAAAATAGCATGATTACTCACATCAGTTGATTCATCAAGCTGAATCACAAAACACTTCAATTTCTTAATGCCATCTATAACTTCTTCAATATCTGCGGCCATACCCACAATTCTCCTCCTAATAATAATATCTGAAAGTGATACATGCTTTAGTTATTTAGCAGCTTAGGGACACAAAATTTCTTGTACAACTTACAAGATGCAAGGCTGTACTAATCCCTCTTCAATCATAAATGTTTTTTTGTTTTAGCTATTCAATGGCAACTAAATAAGATGTTTGAAACAATGATTTATTACTTGTCATCTGCATACTCATATTTATCTGAATTTTCATTTGATCATATATTCTTTCAAAAAGTATAATAGCTTATATGTAAGTTCTTCATGCTTTGAATGCCAATGATGAGCAAGTTTGGAAGATTTTGTAGCTTCATTTGACAAAATTTTGGAACATATTACACACAAAGGCTATCATCATAGTTCACTGTCAGGATCAACTATGAAACCAAGTTTTAAATATCCTTTACTATAATTTATAATAAAATAACCTTTTTTGTTTTTTTTTTTGTTTTTCCTACACATTCTGAAGTATTGACATATCTATTTTCCTCATTTGTTCAAGGGTTGAAACACTAATACTTGGCATACTTTCAGTATCAGCATCACTTTTTAATGTAATATTATCCTTGTCTCTTCTTAAGAAGGCCAAAAGGTTTTGCTGTTTGACTTTTTTTGTCTCCATTTTGTGAAGTTTACTACTCCATAAAGAAATGTCACACACAATATAAAAAGATAAATGCAATAAAATTTTTGCTATATATGACAAATAAATGAGCTGACACAATACAGAAATGCCTACTAGGTATAGAAATCGAGATGTAAGGAGTTGTGCAATTATCATGAGAATGACCTTTTATCTTTTAAAGATTGCATTTGAGATAAATTTCTTTCATTATTATTTAGTAATTATAGCATTATCTAATAATTTAAATAAAATATTGATTTATAATTAATTTTATTTAAGCAATTGCCTTGAAAAAATATATACAAATTGTTTATATTAATTAAAAGTTTAAAATCTTATTATTTTGTTATTACAAACTTTTCTGCCAGTGTAGAGCAGACTGGCAGAAAACTTCTGTGTCCCAGGGCAAGTCTGCAGACCAAGGATTGAAGACCACTGGTGTGTAGGTAGCCTCTCTAATGATGAGCACTTATAATGGAAACTTTTATTATAGCCAATATATGAAAACAAAACTTCCATTTTTAAGCAGCAATTAATTGCAAATTTTGTATAAAGGCATTTTATAATAAATCAAATTAAAAAAATTATTGAACTTAATAAAATAAAGATTTCATAGATAAATATAATAAAACAACACAAAAGCAAGAGAAAAAATGAGCATGATTTTACACTAGAATGCAGGAAGTAGTAGTAGTAGTAGCGGTAGCAGCAGCAGTTGCAGCCATAGCAGTGGTAGCAGCTGTAGCAGCAGTAGCAGTAGTAGCGTAGTAACAGCAGTAGCAGTAGTAGCAGTAGTAGCAGTGGTAGTTGTAGTAGTAGTAGCAGCAGCAGCAACAGTGGTAGTAAAGGTAGTAGTTGTGGTAGAGGCAGTAGCAGTAGCAGCAACAATAGCAACAATGATGATGATGACAACAACAACAACAACAACAATAATAATAATAATAATAATAATAATAATAATAATAATAATAATAATAATAATAATAATAATAATAATAATAATAATAATAATAATAATAATAATTTATTTATTTATTTTTTTTATTTATTTATTTATTTATTCATTATGAAGCAAACAATAAATGTATAATACAGTGAGATAAATTCCATACAAGAAAAATCTTGTGTGAGGAATTTAAATGTAACAACTAAAAACACTAATAAAATACAAAAAAAAAAGTATAAATATAACATAAAATATTAAAATCACACAGATATTGCATTTGGCAATTCAATCACAGTAGTAAATAATTACATCATAACATATAATATAAACAAAAAAATAAAATAAAATAAAATAAAACTAATGCTTAGCATAATATAACCAGTACCATAAATGCTTTTTAAAAATCAAATAAGATAGTGTTCATTAAATTCACAGAACAATCTCTTATAAATAAATATTAAATAATTTAGGACCATTATAACTAAATTGCTTCCTACTGGATGTTTTAAGAAAATTAGGTAAAGCTAATTAATATTTAGTAGATAAACGAGTATTTACTAAAAAACACTAATAAAATACAATATATATATATATATATATATTGTATTTTATTAGTGTTTTTTAGTAAATATTTATATATATATATATATATATATATATATATATATATATATATATATAACATAAAATATTAAAATTATACAGATATTACATTTGGAAATTCAATAACAGTAGTAAATAATTACAACATAACATACAGTATAAACAAAAATATAATAAAATAAACAAAATAAAACTAATGCTTAGCATAATATAACCAGAGCCATAAATGCTTTTTAAAAATCAAATAACTAGTGCTCATTAAATTCACAGAACAATCTCTTATAAACATATTAAATAATTTAGGACCATTATAACTAAATTGCTTCCTACTAGATGTTTTAAGAAAATTAGGTAAAGTTAGCTGATATTTAGTAGATAAACGAGTATTTACAACAGAAGATTTAGTATCCAAATGAAGTTTCCTACAATAAATATCAAGAATCACTCTATATTTACACAAATGGAAAACATCTAGTATATTAAAAGTGGCATAAATATCTTTAACAGATGTGGCACGTGATCTACCAAAAATGATACGCATTGTATAATTCTGTAAAACAGACAATGTAGTCACTGCAAAAGTAGAACAGTTCCCACAAACTGATATATTATAACATAATAAGCTTTGATAAGAAGAAATATATAAAGTAATCAAAGCTGACCGAGGAAAAAATTTAGATAAGTAGAAAAACATATAATTTAATTTACGTAAACGAGAACAAAGGAAGTCAATATGGTTTGACCAAGCTAGTCTGGAGTCAATAAAAACACCGAGATAGCAAATATTATCAACAAAAAAAATGTTAGCACAAGTACAAGTGCTATTACAATGCCAAAAATACTTATTACAAATAGTAATGTTAAGCGAATGAATATTTGACCTATAAGAAAAATTAATAGCTTTTGTTTTACTCAGATTAATTGATAAATTATTAAATGCTAACCATTTACTAATTAGGATTAAATCATCATTAATTATTTTTTCAACAAAATTATATGAAACTGCAGCATAAGATAAAGCAATATCATCTGCAAAACCATAAATCTTAGATTCTAAAGGTAAAGAAAATATATCATTTATATAAATTATAAATAAAATGGGACCCAAAACTGAACCTTGTGGTACACCATGGTTAACTGTTACAAAAGAGCTTACAACACCAGAAATATTTGTTGCTTGTTTTCTATCCTTTAAGTAACTCGCAAACCATGAAATAAATCCACCACGAAAAACATATGAATATAAACGCTTAAGTAAAATTTTGTGAGATACAGAGTCAAATGCCTTAGACAAGTCTAAATAAATAGCAACAGTTTTAAAATCCTTATCTAGTGAAGTTGTCAAATTGTTTACATGACTATAGAAAGCGTCCAAGGTACTTCTACCAGAAATAAATCCGTATTGATGTTCAGATAAAATATTATTTTTAGATAAAAATGACATCATTTTCTCTTTAACCACCATCTCTAACAATTTGGATATTACAGATATAATAGATATTGGTCTATAATTGTCAAGCTGTACAGGATCACCCTTTTTAAAAACAGGTGTAATAAAAACAACCTTCAAGCAAGTAGAAAACAAACCAACCTTTAAGAAAAGATTAAACAAATAAACAAGAACAGGTATGAAAGCTGACTTATTTTCCTTAAGAATCTTTGGTGTTAACTTATCTAGACCAGCTGAATGAACATTCTTTAAGAGATCAATTTTACCAGACAAATCCAAATCAGTAACATCTGTACACAAAAAAGAATTTACACAAGAATCAGCAAAAGACAATTCTTGTACTGGTGTTCTATCTATTGATAGATCTGAAAAAAAAATTATTAAACAAGTCAGCAACACATTTTTCATTATTTTCTACTTCAATCAAATTATCATTGTGTTTTATAAATTTAAGTTGATTTGACAAAGGTTTCTTTACAAGAGAATTTATCAACTTCCATTTCAAAGAAATATTTTTATCGTTAAAATATTTTTAATAATATTGAAATTTTAATTTCCGAATATCAGATTTAATCTCAGTATTCAATTTCTCAAAGTCAACAAATCTCCACCCAAACATTTTAAATGATTTCTTTGATTAATTTTTCCAATCAAATCATTCGTTATCCAGGCTGAGCGCTTGCGGTTTTTGCTAGTCAATTTAAAACTAACCATAGATTTTGCAATTAAAGATTTACAAATATCTTGAAATTTTAAAAATGCTGAATCAACATCATGCAAAGCAAAAACATAATCCCAATTCTGATCAGATAATAACATTTTTAGTTTATTATGTGATAACTTATTAATATATAAATGAGTATTTACATGCGGTCTACAATTTAATAACCTCAACACAGTTGCAAAATGATCCGAAATAAAAATATTTTGTACAGACGATTCATAACTTTGATTCTGGTTTAATCTGACAAATATATGATCCAAAATTGATTGACAAGATTTCGTAATACGAGTAGGTGAAAAAATAGCTTGATTAAAACCATAACTATAAAGCAAATTCAAATATCGTACGGTAGGCCCATGTAGATTATTACATAAATCTATATTTAAATCTCCCATAAGAATTACTGAAGTAGTATGTAAATCAGACAATAACACATCAAGTTCAGCTATAAAATCCAAAATGATACTTGTACACGATCTATATAAAGCAACAATAGTTAACACAAAACAAGGTAAATTCAGATGAATCAAAACACATTCTGCAGAGGCAAGAAATGGATTATGATACGTAAATTTAATGTTTTCTTTCACAAAAACTAATACACCACCTGAACGTGAAGACGCACGAGGAGAAAGAATATTTGAATAGCCATCCAGAACATATAAATGCTGTTCTTCAATGGAAATCCAAGATTCAGTTAAAACTATCACATCATAAAAACCGGCAGGAAAATCATTTAAATACACAACAAATTCATCGAAATTAGATCTAACACTTCGTATATTCATATGAAAAACATTTAAATTAGACAAAGTTTCATCATGAGAATAAAATGCATCAAGCTTCACTTTAGGAAATAAATTTCAAAACGCTGACAACTCAGATTCATTTTTAATTAAAACACACGGAGAATTTAAATCATTTCTAATATAAACCAATACATTACGTATAAAAGCCATACCTTTACGTTCACGCATTTTTTGCTTAGCCTTCCATAACAGCTGTCTAATATGTGGAGTTATACTTTGATTAATATATACACGCTGACTAGATTCCATTAACAAAAAATCAGAAACCGATTTAATAACATAATAATAATAATAATAATAATAATAATAATAATAATAATAATAATAATAATAATAATAATAATAATAATAATAATAATAATAATAATAATAATAATAATAATAATAATATTCAATAGAATTCAATATTTATTAAGTGCACTTCATCTCTTCCACTTTAATAGAAAGACATTAATACAAAATTATGTTGCAAAAATATATATACATCTCATTTTACATATATCACACTACATTATTTTGAATTACATTTCAATTATTTTTGGTACCTTATATTTTAATATTAGTAATAAAACAATAACAAAAATATCTATATTAATAAATTTTTGCTTATATATTTTTTGTATCATATTAATGAATTATTTGTTTAAAATGAATTATTATTTTTTCTATTATTAAAAGTATGTGTTTTTCTTAATAAGTGAACGTGTACTTTTAATTATATTTTGGATATATTCGCTAATATCAATTTTTTCATCTGCTATCTTTTTGACTTTATCTTAGCTGTAAGTATTCTTCTGATATTTAATATTGATTCAAAAGTTAAATTTTCTCCTTTTGTTAATATAATAAATCTCTTTTGCATATTATCAACTATCAGTTTAATATAAATGAAATTCAAAGTTCATATAATATAACTATATTCTAACAAAGGAACAATGAGAGAACAGAATAAAATATATTTAACATAATTGGAAAGATATCTTTCATATCTCAAAATACTTCCCATTCATTTATAGGCTTTATTTATAATGTGATTTTATGTCCACACTAAATGTAAATTGTTTACAAAACAGAATCCCTAAATGAGAAACAATGTCTTTATAAACAATATAATTTTCTTTAATCTTATGATAATATACTAACCTGTTAGGTTTATTAGTATAACAAAGAATACTTGATTGATTACATTTATCTGCTTGCTATTAAATTTAAACAACTCATTAAAATGTTCAATATGATCCTTATAGAAATAAATTCTTTTAAATAATTTACAATCATCATCATAAGTATCATGCTTTTTAAATTTTTTTTATCAATATCACGGATAAAAAGAGTGTGTGATGTGATGCACTGTGACTTCTTCTTGTATGGAGTCAGGCATCTTTCACTTTCTAGAATGAGGGAAATCAGATAGCCACTTTACTTTCCCTTTCCATTCCCTGCCCTAAGTTTTCCATATTCTCCTATATTCTGCCCCATCCCATTTCCACAACATAACATTAGTCTATTCCATAGCCTTTGTATCTAAATCCCCCTTAACGTTTTCTAAATTCAGTATAAAAAACAATAACCAACTTTTTTATAATCACTTTGCTTATATTTATTATTTGTACTCTTTCTACTTTCAAACATTTACATTCAATTAACATATGCATAATATTTTCTATGATTTCTTTACACAACTTGAAGACTAAGTCACTCATCTTTCCATTTATGTGTAAATTTCCTTGTTGTTAAAGATTCTGTTTGAGCCTTAAACAGTAAACTACTTTCCTTGCTATTATCATAAATTAACTCACACCCAATATTCGATTTATTTCAATATATAATTAAACACGTTTTACTCTTTATAATACTACTCTATCTCTATAACTCCCTATTCTTTATTAAAGCATCTGTTTTTCTATCTAATGCCTTACCACTATATCACTCAACAATTATCCTAACACAATCATCCCACATTTGTATACGTATACTGACATAAATTCTTTATTCAAATCATGTGTATCCCATGCTACTTTTCTCACCCATGTTGTTGCGTGCCCTTTACTCATAACCCAATTAAATACTATCTTGAATATTCTCTTATTATCCATAAATTGCAAACTACAGAACAATTTTATTTTGCTTTTTGCATTTCCCATATAAAAACTTGACCATTCCATTTCTCCTCGAATTGCTTCCTTTGCCATCCCCACCCTTGAATCTAATGATGTCTTTGTAGTAAAGAATAATGAAACCAATACCTTACCTAGTAATACACCTATTATATTTTTGTAAAAAACTAGACCTATTTTTATTTATACATACAAAAGAGATGCTATTAATCTGATAATTTTAAACCACACTACTAAATGAACACTAAATCCAAGCATTTCAACTTTGTAAATTAATCTACCATATGACACTCTATCAAATTCCTGTGGCATATTTAAATAGACATCAAATTGTGACTGATTTGATAATGCATGTGTATTATGCTCAGATATCCCCATTAAATTCATATCAACATATATACATGGAAGAAACCCATGTTGAAATCAGGCAATACTTTAAACATATCTGATATATTATTATTTATATATCTGCAATAAATTCTAGCAAAAGGTGACAGAATAGAAACACACCTATTGTTTTCAGGATCACATTTATTTCCTTTTTGTATAAAATTAGCCATTTTAAAAATATCAGACATAATACATTAATTAGTATATGAAGTGATAAATATGATGTAAAGGGTAGCAAAACAACCAGCCAGAACAACCCTTAATAATAAAATTAGGAATGTCATCAGAACCCAATAAACATTTTTATTTACGTCTATGAATAGCATTTATTACTTCAGTAATATATATATATATATATATATATATATATATATATATTGTAACGGTCATGGTCAGAATCGTCTATCTCACTAACACACTGCATAATTCAAACCCCAGACACTAAACTGAACATTCTAGGAGGGGTTGCCTTCTAGATATACTAAGTTCGAATCTAAAGTCCAAATTCCACAGCGCCACCTACGTGATAACGCATCTGATGCTACAACTAGTATAACCTTTTACCAGTGCCTGGTGGTCAGGGAGAAACAAAAGACTCTATACTAAGATAAGTTTGGGTGGCTAATTAACGTCTATGGATTTATAAAAGAAATGCAGAAAATATATATATATAGACTGAGACAGTGATAGGAATCAAATAAAATAAGAGATAAAATTTAGTTTTAAATAATTTCACACAATTTATTTATATAAACATATACATACATACATATATATATATATATATATATATATAACACCACTGTCTGCTTATATGAGACAGGGACGCGGATTAAATAATTGTTGGCATTTATATTTCAGTAATGACAAAAGGTTTTAAAACAGAATGATATATTCTATTCCTCGGGCTAATAGCGTTACGATAATGTGCTTGACAAGATAGGAACATGTGCGAGGTGCTTTGAGTAAATAGACAAGTTTAAGACAATATTTGAAATTAAATGTTCTAAAATATTTATTGATTTCGAGAATAGTACGGACTAAAGCTTACTAAGCAAACGTGGGAATGGGATCAAAGCATTTATTTGAGAATAATAATAATAGATTTGTATTGGGAGGTCAGTATTGCTGATAGTGAATTTATAAAGTTGGAGGGTGTGACTCGTTTAAGTCACGGATGCTTTGTAAAATAAATATAAAATGAAATAATATTGAAGATCCGGAATAATTACGGAGGGCATCTCGCCGCTAACCTGTAGGAAAGTATTTTGACGAACAGCCGAAACTTAGCGACTGTGTGACGATTGCGTTTAATTCCCAGGGGTGTCATTTGTGATCACCCTCTGCCTGGAAACTTGCAATAAGTGAAAAGAACAGACTTTGCCGTGTAAAGAATCCTTGGAAAAATAAAACAAAGCGGTCTCAACAACCAATTCATTTACCAGCAATACGAGACTAGTGTATATAAAAACATACTAAATGGGTTTTACTAGGATTAAGAGAAATGCCCAATCAAATTCCCCGAAATTCATTTAAGAGGGTCCGCACATTCTCGACATCAATGATGAACTTTATAATGAAAGTAGAACACGGTAATTAAAATAGGAAAATGCATGCTTGTGGGTTTGAAAAGTAAGTATAGATTTATATACGCAATCATGCATTTGGGGACACATTTAAATCATTGACTTCGCACATACTCTTATATTAGATTAAAATCAATAGCAGGTAGATTTTAAACTATGTGATTATATTACATTAAAGAAAAGAATCGCCCTCGAACGAGTGATTTGCAGGATAATAAAATTGGAAAATTATAAATTTAAAATATGCCTTAATAGCGGCGTCTTACTTTCAATAGAGGGAATAGTTCACTCGGTCAAAGACGATTCTGACACATTATCATAATAAAATAAAAGAAAGCTTTATAAATAGAAAATATTAACCCAAGGATAGAGCAAAATGTTGAGTATATTTAAATACATGAAAGAAATACATAATGAAGTTGTGAAATATAAGAAAACAATGTTAAATAGCTATAGCATGTTAGTTAGTGATCACAAGAGCTCTTGGGTTAATTTAGGTTACCTCTGGAGAAGCATTTGCAGGTAGATGTTCGGCAGGTTTTATAATTCAGCAGCAAAATCTGGAATGTTCATATTTTGGCAGCAGCAGCAGCAGTTCCGGGATCCGTGTGATAATTTCTGATGGTATGGAGCAGCGGCTGGCTATTCCGAGGGGACATAGCCATCTTAAATGCCTCTACTCGGACATGTCAAGGTTAGCAAATTATTAGAATTTTAGAACAACTCAGAAACCTTTAGACAACTCAGAATTCTTTAAAAGCTTAGAATAACTCAGAAACCTTTTTACAACTCAGAATTCTTTAGAAGCTTAGAATGGAGAACAAAAGAAAACCATTTTTTTTATAGTAAAATTTAACAATAGACTTGCCCCGGAGCGTACAAAATTATTGGATTTATCTGCTGTAATTAAATCTATCCGAATGTCTAAAGGAATTCAACATTAAGTAATTTCTTTTGTTAACTTCCAAGTCGACATTCGAATTACAAACTAGATTTAATTAAAATTATGCTACTAATTAAAGAAAACTTAAGTGGACAGCTGCTGTTTTTAGATAAACTTATATAATTAAACTATTGTCCCTCATTTATTTTAACAGAAATATTTGGGATGATTTTTATTAAATAAAATGAAAATTATTTTATTTTAAATTGTAATATTTGAATCTATCCACTAAACTAATATTTACTAAATGAATTTTATTTTAAATCAAAATATATTATGACGGTAATATATTTGTAAATAGATCCAAACAAAATAACTAACAATTTATAATTTTGATATGTTTTAAAATGGATATCATAGTGTGTGCGCAATTACGACTTATATAACTTAATTTTTAATAAATGTAAATTATGTGAACAAATACATAATTCATAATATTTTATTTTATTTGGGAATAAGTTATATATATCATACGAGCATTGTGCTCGTGGTTTAAAATTAGGTGGGATTTTCGGTATATAAGTGTATTGCAGACACACTACGAGAGATTGGGGTTCAAACTAAGGTATGAGGGTAGGAAGTAGATGAGAAAGGGTGAAACAAAGATCTGCAAAGCAGACCGTACTGTTTCACATTCCCTTAGTGACGGAACAAAAAAAATTGTTAAAAAAAAGATCTTACAACAAGTGTCCACCTATGAAGCCTGCATAAAAAAATTTACAAGATAACCCATAATGTACAGGATATAAATATAATGAAGAAACGAAACTGAATTATATACCTGGATCATATTAATAACTCTACCATCTAGCGAACATTTTTTTTAATATCCCCCCCCTTCTTCCAACAAAATTTTATTTAAAAACTAATCATTTAACACTGTTTATATCCGATCTCCTTTTTATATTATTCTGTGACGTGTCCATTTCTTTTTTTTTTTTTGTTGTGTTTTTTTTTTTTTTTTAAAACTACTATAATTCTGGGTCTGGTGGGTAATAACTGCTTTTATAATTTGATGACTGCAGTCTTGGATTATCAGGTCTCTTTACCTTGTCTGGCGGTTCTTTAGCCCAGAGACTGAAATCCAGACTGGTTAAGAATTCGGACACTTCCTTTACTTCATGCGGTTGATATATTTTTGCTATATCAGGTGGGATATTTTCCTTGTGTTTTTTACATACTTTGATATTGGTGCTAAGCTGGGTTTGAGGCCCTAGGTCTCGTATATCATTTGCTGGGAATATCCTGTCTAAATATAGTTTGGGACCCTTTTTTATTTCATGAAATATTTTAATATTGATAAGCTTGGTTAGCTGGGTTGGATGTCCTATGTCTGGTGGATCATTTTCTGGAAGTACTCTTTCCAAATCAAGTTTGGGACATTTTTTTACTTCATGGAATATTTTAACATTGACAAGCTTGGTTATCTGGGTTTGAGGTCCGGTGTCCTGGACATCATTTTTTTCATTTGCCAGATCATTGGACTCTAATTTCTGGTTTAGGGATTCATCTGTTAATGACTCTACCGAGTTCAGGTCTGTTTCATTTTTTCTTGGTTCAATGACCCTTTTATCATTCTTCATGCAGCATTTTTCAAATGCAAGTTGGAGGTCTTCCTGTCCCTCTCTCACTTGTGCCAATTTGTGGATGAGTTTGGCCAACTCTTTACATTCCTCAGCTCTCCTACGAATTTGCTCTTCTTCCCATCATCTCGCTCTTTCTTCACTTTACTCCCACATCTCTATAAGATTCCGGAATTGGATCTCATTGGTATCCGTAATTTCCATGGCCTTGAATGTTACCATGATCGATGATGATTTTTTGTTTTCCCTTTTATTTTATCTCTAACTATATTACTATATCCCAGAAACTCTTAAACACAATGTATAGCACTGATAAAGAAAATGTTTAAACTGTTTTACGTGGAGCTTATTAAAACTAATACGGTAAAAAAAATACTCTTATTATTTTTCCTTGTTTAATTCTCTGCGGTTATTACGTTTAACTTCAAATTTTATTAATGGCTAATAGGCTATCTCCCTCTCGGTTATGTTGGCCTAATTGCTGCTTTTATATTTATCACTTAAAACCCCCGACTACTACCCTCTTACTACTGCCAAAATTTCTCGCTTAAATCTGCCGCCAACATATATATTTTTAACTGCCTGTATATATAAAAATCTATTAAATTCTACCTGTCAAAATATTTCGCTAAAATATATTTTTAAACTCAAGCAAATTTATTTATATATATAAACATTCGCTAGATCCGGGTATAATTATTTCGTTCCCTCTTATTTAAGATTTGCAAACATATATATTTATTTACATAATTATTGATCCGATTCACGTCTCATTATTTGGTCTAAGAAAAATTTACACACGTTAAAAAAAAACAAATTTCATACAAAAGAATTGAGCCTGGTGACAAAATTTATTTTAGAAGTAACTCCGTTTAGTGAAATTACCCTTGGGCGCCATGTCACCAGTTAAAAATATCCATAGACTGTTAGCTTCCCAAAATTAATTTTAATAACTATTCCATTTAACTACGGGCACTCGTTAAAACATTCACATTTTTTTTTATTGATTACAACATTTGATTTATAATTATTTCTGAATTCCATACGATAGCCTATTATATCTAGGTCATTACCGTACAAAATTATCATTATGCTATCTTGCGCATTGAGCCGATAAAACTTTATTTTGATAGAACATACAATATTTGAAATATTTATAATTGTCACAATATTCACTTGGGACAATATTTAAGTAATTTACGCTATGCGTACATAGCGTGATTTAAGTGAAACAATAAATACAGATAATACAGATGGCTCGTATCGCACTATAGCATGTTTGGACAAGTTATGATTATATAGAATAAATAATTGAATGCCCGAGTCAAACAAAATATATGAAATATACACGCAAATAAACTATATAGATAATATAGAGTTTGAAAAATATCATATATATATAAAACATAATGGCTTTGAGCGATTAAATATGAACAAAACACTAAAATTAAGCTACAGGGATGTGGGTGTTTTAAATAATTAAGATCTACAGGGATGCGGGTGTTTAAATATTCGAGGCTTCACGTTTGGGCAAGCCATGGACCCGGGAAAAAAAATTTACTATGTAACGATCAGAATCGTCTATCTCGCTAACACACTGCATAATTCAAACCCCAGACACTAAACTGAACATTCTAGGAGGGGTTGCCTTCTAGATATACTAAGTTCGAATCTAAAGTCCAAACTTCACAGCGCCACCTATGTGATAACGCATCTGATGCTACAACTCGTATAACCTTTTACCGGTGCCTGATGGTCAGGGAGAAACAAAAGACTCTATACTAAGATAAGTTTGGGTGGCTAATTAACGTCTATGGATTTATAAAAGAAATGCAGAAAATATATATATAGACCGAGACAGTGATAGGAATCAAATAAAATAAGAGATAAAATTTAGTTTTAAATAATTTCACACAATTTATTTATATAAACATATATATATATATATAACACCACTGTCTGCTTATATGAGACAGGGACGGGGATTAAATAATTGTTGGCATTTATATTTCAGTAATGACAAAAGGTTTTAAAACAGATTGATATATTATATTCCTCGGGTTAATAGCGTTACGATAATGTGCTTGACAAGATAGGAACATGTGCAAGGTGCTTTGAGTAAATAGACAAGTTTAAGACAATATTTGAAATTAAATGTTCTAAAATATTTATTGATTTTGAGAATAGTATGGACTAAAGCTTACTAAGCAAACGTGGGAATGGGATCAAAGCATTTATTTGAGAATAATAATAATAGATTTGTATTGGGAGGTCAGTATTGCTGATAGTGAATTTATAAAGTTGGAGGGTGTGACTCGTTTAAGTCACGGATGCTTTGTAAAATAAATATAAAATGAAATAATATTGAAGATCTGGAATAATTACGGAGGGCATCTCGCCACTAACCCGTAGGAAAGTATTTTGATGAACAGCCGAAACTTAGCGACTGTGTGACGATTGCGTTTAATTCCCAGGGGTGTCATTTGTGATCACCCTCTGCCTGGAAACTTGCAATAAGTGAAAAGAACAGACTTTGCCGTGTAAAGAATCCTTGGAAAAATAAAACAAAGCGGTCTCAATAACCAATTCGTTTACCAGCAATACGAGACTAGTGTATATAAAAACATACTAAATGGGTTTTACTAGGATTAAGAGAAATGCCCAATCAAATTTCCTGAAATTCATTTAAGAGGGTCCGCACATTCTTGACATCAATGATGAACTTTATAATGAAAGTAGAACACAGTAATTAAAATAGGAAAATGCATGCTTGTGGGTTTGAAAAGTAAGTATAGATTTATATACGCAATCATGCATTTGGGGACACATTTAAATCATTGACTTCGCACATACTCTTATATTAGATTAAAATCAATAGCAGGTAGATTTTAAACTATGTGATTATATTACATTAAAGAAAAGAATCGCCCTCGAACGAGTGATTTGCAGGATAATAAAATTGGAAAATTATAAAATTAAAATATGCCTTAATAGCGGCGTCTTACTTTCAATAGAGGGAATTTTTCACTCGGTCAAAGACGATTCTGACACATTATCATAATAAAATAAAAGAAAGCTTTATAAATAGAAAATATTAACCCAATGATTGAGCAAAATGTTGAGTATATTTAAATACATGAAAGAAATACATAATGAAGTTGTGAAATATAAGAAAACAATGTTAAATAGCTATAGCACGTTAGTTAGTGATCACAAGAGCTCTTGGGTTAATTTAGGTTACCTCTGGAGAAGCATTTGCAGGTAGATGTTCGGCAGGTTTTATAATTCAGCAGCAAAATCTGGAATGTTCATATTTTGGCAGCAGCAGCAGCAGTTCCAAGATCCGTGTGATAATTTCTGATGGTATGGAGCAGCGGCTGGCTATTCCGAGGGGACATAGCCATCTTAAACGCCTCTACTCAGACATGTCAAGGTTAGCAAATTATTAGAATTTTAGAACAACTCAGAAACCTTTAGACAACTCAGAATTCTTTAAAAGCTTAGAATAACTCAGAAACCTTTTTACAACTCAGAATTCTTTAGAAGCTTAGAATGGAGAACAAAAGAAAACCATCCTTTTTATAGTAAAATTTAACAATAGACTTGCCCCGGAGCGTACAAAGTTATTGGATTTATCTGCTGTAATTAAATCTATCCGAATGTCTAAAGGAATTCAACATTAAGTAATTTCTTTTGTTAACTTCCCAGTCGACATTCGAATTACAAACTAGATTTAATTAAAATTACTGCTACTAATTAAAGAAAACTTAAGTGGACAGCTGCTGTTTTTAAATAAACTTATATAATTAAACTATTGTCCCTCATTTATTTTACCAGAAATATTTGGGATGATTTTTATTAAATAAAACGAAAATTATTTTATTTTAAATTGTAATATTTGAATCTATCCACTAAACTAATATTTACTAAATGAATTTAATTTTAAACCAAAATATATTACGACGGTAATATATTTGTAAATAGATCCAAACAAAATAACTAACAATTTATAATTTTGATATGTTTTAAAATGGATATCATAGTGTGTGCGCAATTATGACTTATATAACTTACTTTTTAATAAATGTAAATTATGTGAACAAATACATAATTCATAATATTTTATTTTATTTGGGAATAAGTTATATATATCATACGAGCATTGTGCTCATGGTTTAAAATTAGGTGGGATTTTCGGTATATAAGTGTATTGCAGACACACTACGATAGATTGGGGTTCAAACTAAGGTATGAGGGTAGGAAGTAGGTGAGAAAAGGTGAAACAAAGATCTGCAAAGCAGACCTTACTGTTTCATATATATATATATATATATATATATATATATATATCCCAACAACTTACATGATCAAACTTAACATCAACTAAAACATTACCCAATTAATTTGAATAAATATTTGAAAAATGATGACTTAAATCATTCAAAGAAAGCTGATAATTATTTCTGCAAAATTAGCACCAGTAATACTTACATTTTAAATATAATTCCCAAACAATTGAGGAATCTGTTTCAAATTATTTTCTATATTATTTAAATTATTATCATATTTTCTCTTCTTAAAAAACTTAGCACAAAATAATAAATATTTTATGCAAATGATTATCAAAGCAGGCAATTTTCTCTATACATATTGCCACTCATTAATCAATAGATGACAGAAGGCTTGTGCATAATTTCCCCATCTAGTTCCTACACATCCAACATCCCCAGACTAGTTTCTGGCCTGGTTCATTGAGGAGCCTTGGATCTGAGAGAACTGCAACTAGATCTTGGGATCTATTGCAACCCTACCTTAACAACCTTTTATCTTTACTTAACTACAAAACTATGAGACTTAAACTGAAAACACTATAATATGTTTAATCCAAGCTCATCAGCTTATATGGTCATATAGGTCTGAACTCAGTTTAGTACCCATATATTGTGGTGTCTTTGGTTCTTTAATAATCACAGCCACCATTATTCTATTAGGAAGAATTGGCCTTAAATCAACAAGCATCATATGATCACCACTTCTTATACATGCTTTTAACTGTTATTAAAACAGGAAAAACTATCTATATGTATTGCCACTCAGTGCAAGCCAGAGCAATCAATGGATGCCAGAAAGCTTGTGAATAAAATCCCCATCTAGTGCCTACTCATTAAATATCCCCAGACTAGTTTCTGGCTTTTTGCCTTCATGAGTGATGAGCCTTGGATCTGAGAGAACTGCACTTAAATCTTGGGATCTATTGCAACCCTCCAGCAGTCACATTTTATCTCTAGTTAGCTACAAAACTATGAGGTATTAAATGAAAAAGATTATAATATTTTCAATCCAAGCTCATCAGCTTATATAGTCATATAGGTCTGAACCCAGTTCAGTACCCTTCCATTTTGGTGTCTTTGGTTCTTTAATAACCACAGCCACCACCATCTTATAAGGCAAGATTGGCCTTAAGCTAACAAATATCACATGATAACCATTTCTTATGCTTGCTCTTAACTTTTATTAAAACAGTCAAAACTCTCTATCCATGGCTCCTCACTGATGAAGGCCACAAGTCAGAAACTAGTCTGGGAATATAGGAAGAGTAGGCACTAGATGGGGATTCTATGCACAAGCCTTTTTGCATCCATTGATTGTGCTGACTTGCACTGAGTGGCAATACATATAGAGAGTTTTGCCTGTTTTAATAACAGTTAAGAGCAAGTATAAGAAGTTGTGATCATGTGATATTTGTTAATTCATTATCATTAGATATTATAAATAATAAGCTATGTTATATATATATATATATATATATAATTTTTTGGTTAAACTGTATTATTTTCCATTACATAATGATATTTCAATGAAATAGCATCCACCATTGCCAATGTTGATTTTTGAAAGAAAAATCATTAGATCTCAAACAGTAATGTGACTGAGTGTGAGATGCTGGTTCATATATATATATATATATATATATATATATATATATATATATATATATATATATATATATATATATATATATATATATATATATATATATATATACTGTAACACTATTGAGAGAGCTCATTGAAATTTTTGACTAAAAAAAATAATAAAATAAAATTCTCATAAATAATGCAGAGGTTTCAGTTTGAGAGATTGTTATTTTATAAAAAGTTAAACAGTTTTGTTTTTTTTATTAAGCAAAATGCATGTTGGTAAAAAAAAAGAAATAATTTATAAAAGTTACTATTAATTAATTAGAAGGAGAAAAGATTTAACTTAATAAAAGTTTAAGAAATAAATAGTTTTATAAAATTTAAGGTACCCTCTCTTTTAATTTAAAACTATTTTTTAAAAAAAGGTAATCTTAAAAACTAAATAATGATTTGATTTTAGAAATATATATGTGTAAATGATGAGTTGATTTTAAATATAGCAAAATGTGAACTTGTTGATAAAATATATATGTGCATGCTAAATAATAAATGAAAGTTTAAAAAAATATTGTATAGTCATAAGAGATGTAGGCAACAAATTTTCAATGGCTATTAAGTTAAACAAAATCCAAAACACAACAAATTTCCAATGGCTACTAATTAAAAGATCTCAAACAACAGGATTAAAAGCTTATCTAAGGAATGTATTAAAAACAGTGGAAGAATTTCAACAACAAATATAGCTGTTGGACACCAAAATGACAACAGGTCATAATATAAATTGTCCAGATTTTCTTCAATCTGTTCAGTTGATATCACAATTAGATCATTTCAGTTCAGTCTATCTTTAATCATTGTTTACCAAGACAATGTGGTGCTAACAGTTACAGGAATCATATGACTTTTGCTCCAGCCTGAGTCTGATGAAACATCCAACCTGCCTGGGAAAAGTAATGGCTGCCTATCAACTTGAAAATCCACTTTCAATATCTAACTGTCTTATAGAATAATGTCACAGAATACTAAGCATTAAACCTCCACAAGAAAAACATCACATCCATCCAGTTGGAACAATTTTCAATTGAAGCAACAACCAGAAAGAAGTCAATGTTCAAATCATGTAGGTAATAATTAACTTTTATTATTTCCCTTTCTGATATTAAAGTAGCCATTGCAATAATTTGAAGCCTGCCAGAGTCAGTTAACAAATGAATTCTATAGCATGCATAAAGAACTATTGATGTGCATTTTGATTTGTCATGTATGTGAATACTTTATGATATTTTATATTGATTTTATGTATTTATTTAAATGACATGTATTATCTAATGCTTAAATTCAGAGTGTGTGTAGTCATTATATGTAATTATCATTGTATAATTTGATTAAGTTCCTATATAAATCATTTAAAAATTAAAATAATAAATGTTTAGTTAAAATAAATTATCTTGAAACATAATATTTGTCAGTCAATTCTTTACCACTAATTAAAGCAATAATTTGTTATTGTATTACTTTTGATTGAGCTAGTCATGGGATATTTCAACCACTGGATTGTGGGTCTACTGTTCAAACATGTTAGTTCTCATAACTAGCGGACACCTGATATTTACCTCAAAACAAATAAAGTGCTTGGATAGTAGGGGTTTGAATCTAGTGCTTGTGGTGGGCCATGTCTGGAAATGTGATTATATTATGCATTGCATAGATCAGTCTGGCCCTGGGCTCTGTTATCCATGGTATTTTCCCCTCTGCTTGAAGTACCGATATGTTCACTTAATATTTATAATATAAAATTATAAATTTATGATAAATAAGGTTTAAACCCAGATAAATCGAGCAAATAGAGTACTCCAGATCATTCTTACGAATGCACCTGATACAATTTATATATATATATATATATATATATTGTAACGTTTTTCATTTTGCTTGGCCACTATACGCCTCAAATTTATATTTGAGCGTGAGTTGATCAAGCTGTATCAAAAGAAAAAAGAAAGTTGTATTTCTTTTCCCAAAAAACACAGCTATATTTCCTGATCAAACTTTGCCTATTAATGGTTGAGAATTATGCTATTGATGAGATCAGCATTTAATTTATTTGATAGGCGCCAGGTCTTTTTATTCTAAAGAGACCGCTGATATCTGTCACCAGCATGTCTCGCAAATAAAAAAAAATGAAATATTTTTAAAATTATTGGTCTTAGATTTTAAGAATCGGTAATTTTACTGTAAACTAGAATTATCTTTTTTTGAGATTATTATTGCTGGGCTTATTCAAACATATTGGCAAGGTAAATTACTTTTAAATATTATTAAACTAATAATAACTTTAATACTAAAAAAAACAACTATTATTAATAACGCACAATGAAAAGGTTGATAAAAGTAAAATCTCTTTTATTCTAACAAACTAAAAATATTTATAAGTTAAATTACGAATTAACTAAACAGGAAAGTACACACACACTAATCCAGATAATGAATTGATTAACAAAAACAGTTAAACGCAATTAAAGCAATTTAATAATGTCCCAAGATCTTGTATAAAATTCTTTATTAGAAAGTCTCTTGAATACAAAAAGTCTATATCAGGATGGTAGTCTAAGCTTAGATAAATAATTGTTTGCAAACTTTTAAGTCACTATCAGGAAAATTTATTCTTAACTTACCGGTAAGTTCATGTAGGTTTATGGGATCCCAGATCATGAGAATTTCCATTGGTCTCTCCTTCTGGCGTCTTCCATTATTGTTCCATTCTATAGCTGGAGAAAAGGCACGGTTGTAGTGACCCTTTTATTGCAAAAAGCAGTCTTCACAAGTCCCGTTTCCATGCTTGCATGACAGCTTGGTACAGCAAGGGGCATACCTGTGTAGAAGTATATTTCTTGCCACAGGTTATGCTCATGGAAACCTCCAACTTTCAGAGACGTAACTAGAAGTTAAAGAGAAGACCCAGATTGAAGTTGTCATCTCCTTTTTATTTCGCACTCCATTTTTGGAACTTCTACACACTCTTTTGTCTTTTTATCAGCGTATAAGATAATAATATTATACACTCTCTCTTAAATTTAAGTTACAAAGTTCTCTTTTTTTTTAGCATTATTCTTCCATCTTTAATTAGCTAAAATATTTTTCTTTTAGCTTATAATTTTGGAATTCTTTTAATTTATCTGGATTAGTAATCTGTATGTCATTTATTCTTTCCAATTAGATAAAAAAAAATAAGAATGACAATTTTAACCTTCATTGCACGTTTTAACAAAAATTATACTAATCAAAAAAAAATCTAAATGTACTTTTTTAGCTTTTACCAAATGCCAATATATTTGTAACGTATATAAATAAACGTTACAATACCACCAGTGCCAGGAGATGAGAATAAAATAGGGGTTTACACTAATTTTATTCTTAAGTTTTTTAAATTCATATTCATATTTTTTTTTCTGTAGTAGCATGATGATATATTGTGTAGACTCATTCACAAGCAACATTCGGCTTTAACGCCCACTTTTAGGTCTAACACGGCGGGAATGGAAAATATTTCAACATTCATCTGTGTCCTATCTGCTTTAGTATAATATTAACGATAAGAAGCCCAAGTTATAAGCACAAATGAGCGTTGCTCATTGTTCTGAGTCTTACAGGTTCGTGGCAACTTGGTCCAACTTGATCCGCCTTCCCCTTTATTGGGATCTCTGCTAGAAATAGTCTGACGAGCATTTAAAGACGGTCTTATGTTCATATACTGCGGATAAGGACTCGGGGCTATGTTATTCCCCTCTTCAGTAACCGCCTACCCGGTCAAATACTTGTGACTTACGTCTACATCAGCCACGATCGTGTTTTTAGACATATATAAAAAATATACATATATATTTTTTCTTTCTGGAAGTCATATTAAAAAATATCTTCTTTCATATTTTAATAATCAGGGTTTAATTAGTTAGGTTTTTTTTTATAATTTTTTTCTTTTTTCAAAAAAATCATAATTTATTTTACGGCTGTGAGTTTCTTTGAGTCATCATTGTAATGTTCTTTATCATTACAACTCATCTCAGGTTGTAGTTGTTAAATCGAAGCCCGAGTTGGGTTGCCATTGTAACATTTTTCGTTTTGCTTGGCCACTATACACCTCAAATTTATATTTGAGCATGAGTTGATCAAGCTGTATCAAAAGAAAAAAGAAAGTTGTATTTCTTTTCCCAAAAAACACAGCTAAATTTCCTGATCAAACTTTGCCTATTGATGGTTGAGAATTATGCTATTGATGAGATCAGCTTTTAATTTATTTGATAGGTGCCAGGTCTTTTTATTCTAAAGAGACCGCTGATATCTGTTGCCAGCATGTCTCGCAAATAAAAAAAAATAAAATATTTTTAAAATTATTGGTCTTAGATTTTAAGAATCGGTAATTTTACGGTAAACTAGAATTATCTTTTTTTGAGATTATTATTGCTGGGCTTATTCAAACATATTGGCAAGGTAAATTACTTTTAAATCTTATTAAACTAATAATAACTTTAATACTAAAAAAACAACTATTATTAATAACGCACAATGAAAAGGTTGATAAAAGTAAAATCTCTTATTCTAACAAACTAAAAATATTTATAAGTTAAATTACGAATTAACTAAACAGGAAAGTACACACACACTAATCCAGATAATGAATTGATTAACAAAAACAGTTATATGCAATTAAAGCAATTTAATAATGTCCCAAGATCTTGTATAAAATTCTTTATTAGAAAGTCTCTTGAATACGAAAAGTCTATATCAGGATGGTAGTCTAAGCTTAGATAAATAATTGTTTGCAAACTTTTAAGTCACTATCAGGAAAATTCATTCTTAACTTACCGGTAAGTTCATGTAGGTTTATGGGATCCCAGATCATGAGAATTTTCATTGGTCTCTCCTGCCGGCGTCTTCCATTATTGTTCCGTTCTATAGCTGGAGAAAAGGCACGGTTGTAGTGACCCTTTTATTGCAAAAAGCAGTCTTCACAAGTCCCGTTTCCATGCTTGCGTGACAGCTTGGTACAGCAAGGGGCATACCTGTGTAGAAGTATATTTCTTGCCACAGATTATGCTCGTGGAAACCTCCAACTTTCAGAGATGTAACTAGAAGTTAAAGAGAAGATCAGATTGAAGTTGTCATCTCCTTTTTATATCGCGCTCCATTTTTGGAACTTCTACGCACTCTTTTGTCTTTTTATCAGCGTATAAGATAATAATCTTATACACTCTCTCTTAAATTTAAGTTACAAAGTTCTCTTTTTTTTTTTAGCATTATTCTTCCATCTTTAATTAGCTAAAATATTTTTCTTTTAGCTTATACTTTTGGAATTCTTTTAATTTATCTGGATTAGTAATCTGTATGTCATTTATTCTTTCCAATTAGATAAAAAAAATAAGAATGACAATTTTAACCTTCATTGCACGTTTTAACAAAAATTATACTAATCAAAAAAAAAATCTAAATGTACTTTTTTAGCTTTTACCAAATGCCAATATATTTGTAACGTATATAAATAAACGTTACAATATATTTGTAACGTATATAAATAAACGTTACAATATATATATAAAGAGCCTTCTAATAGCTTTAAATACTGTTATTTATTTATTTTTTTAATAATAAACAATGCAAGACAAAGTACCTAAAGCCATTACCTATGATGGCCCCCACCCCCAGACCAGTTTTGAGCTATGGCTCTCTTCAGCAAAGAGCTAGGATATTAGATTTAAAATATTAAGTAATAACCTGTATATTTATACTTTACGTTTGTCCAATATAATAATAAATCGTGAAAGCACTTAGCCATTAAATTTAATTTCCAATTTGTTGTTATAGCTTTACATTGGAAGTGTGAAAGCATGGTTTATTATTATATTAGATTTAAAAGACTAACTTCAGCCAAGAATTTATCTAAATTCTTAATTATTAAGAAAAAGATCTAAATCTTCAGACACCTACATGTCTTTAAATTCAACTCTTTAACTAAAGAAACTATATGGATCTGAACTAAATTCAGTAATTCCCCACCCCCAGACCAGTTTTGAGATATAACTCTCTTCAGCAAGGAGCTAGGATATTAGATTTAAAATACTAACTCAAGCCAATAATTTATCTAAATTCTTAATTATTAAGAAAAAGATCTAAATCTTCAGACACCTACATGTCTTCAAATTCAGCTCTTTAACTAAAGAAACTATATGGATCTGAACTAAATTTAGTGATTCCATAGATTAGTAGTCTTAGCAATTTAATATAGCCAAAGCCCTAATAGCAAAAATATAATATTAGTAAAAATTAGACACATTTCACATAACTTATACAGCTTGCATTACCAATACGTAATATAAAAAGGCTGCTAATAGCTCTAAACAAGCTTATTTATTTATTTTTTAATAATAAATGCTACAAGGGAAAATACCTGAAGCCTTTATCTATAATCATCCACATCCATAGAACAGTGTCGAGCTATGGATCACTTCAGTGAGGAGCTAGGACATTATATTCAAAATACTAACTCAAGACAAGCATTTATCTAATTTTTAAATATTAAGAAAAATATCTAAATCTTCAGACACCTACATGTTTTCAAATTCAGCTTTTTAACTAAAGAAACTCTATGGACCTGAACTAAATTCAGTGATGCCATACATTAGTAAGTTTAGCAATTTAATGTAGCCAATAGCAAAAATATAATATTAGTAAAAATTAGTTTCTTTAGCTAAATAGCTGAATTTGAAGACATGTGGCTGTCTGAAGATTTAGATCTTTTTCTTAATATTTAAGAATTAGATAAAATCTTGACTTGAGTTTGTATTTTCAATCTAATATCCTAGCTCCTCACTGACGAGAGCCATAGCTCAAAACGAGTCTTGAGATGGAGTCCATCATAGATAAAGGATTCAGGTACTTTCTCTTGTAGCATTTATTATTAAAAAAATAAATAAATAATCCTGTTTAGGGCTATTAGCAGGCTCTTTATATATTACATATTGGTAATGCAAGCTATATAAGTTATGTGAAATGTGACTAATTATTATTATTATTATTATTATTATTATTATTATTATTATTATTATTATTATTATTATTATTATTATTATTATTATTATTATTATTATTATTATTATTATTATTATTATTATTATTATTATTATTATTATTAATATTATTATTATTATTATTATATGTAATTGTGAATGGTATGGATAAAGAGAACCTGATCAGCCTCTACCCATTTTAAATTATCTTTACTACTAAAAACAAGATCCAATATCCCTTGCCTCTCTTAAAATTGATAATGCTATTATGCTATATGCATTTAATTAAAAACACAAAATTTTTAATTCTATAAACTTTAGAATTATTATATCACATAAAATAATCAGTTGCATTAAAATAACCTGTTAAAACAATATCATGTTTATAATTTATTAGAAACTTTTTAATATTCATCAAATATTGATCTAATTTTAAAATAACAAATCAGGTCATAAATATATTGCACCTATTACTTTTTTTACCTTTAATATTATTTCAAGCCAGCATGATTTTATACAATGTTCATTAATTAATATTTCTACATGCTTTATACATTTTTCATAGCAATCCTGATATTTCCATACCTTGTTACAATTAGGACTTTCTATCATATATATATATATATGATCAATAGATGGAGTTTTACCAAAAACAACGGCAAAGCGTATGTTTGTTTACATAAACGTCAGAGTAAGCATTCACTATCTCTATCATTAGTTCCACCTTCAGATCATGATTTCAAGATGATGTGGTGATATTGAACTGATATCAGACCCATATAGCTATCTGGCTTGCTATGCTGAGTTTGAAGACATTACATGTCTAAAAAATTCATGCTTGCAAGCTGAATAGAAATTGTTTCATAAACGCTCAGAGTTAGTGTTGAGATCTAGTTTCTTATTGTTGTCCTTCACTGATGATAGCAAATCAGCTTGAAATCATGATCTGAAGGTGGAACTAATGATAGAGATAGTGAATGCTTATTCTGACGTTTATGTAAACAAACATATGCTTTGATGGTGTTTTTGGTAAAATGCCATCTATTGATCATAAATACAAGCATTAGCAAGTTTATATATATATATATATATATATATATATATATATATATATATATATATATATATATATATATATATATATATATATATATATATATATATATATATATATATATATATATATATATAATCAATTGTTTCATTCAACTAGGTCTCTGTAAAAATATCAATATCATAATCATGTACTAATTCATTTTTAAAATCTATTTTTTTGGTTTTAAGCCCATGTGAATTCAGAAAATAGCAATTTATTGATTGTTATTTGTCACATATTAACTTATAAATTTTCTCTTGTATATTTATATCTTCCATTTCTATATTATTTCCATTAACAGTACAATTCTTCATGATATCCTCATTCGGTTTCTCATCTTTATTTACCTTTCCAAAAAAAGGCAATATAATGACACTATCTGGTCATAAATTCAGATCATTTATTTTATCACTAGATGTTTCAGGAAGGAACACATAAAATGATTCATATTTTGGATTATTAGTTCCCATTCCATGACACTCCACTGAAACTTTTATCACACTGTCTAAGTATTTAATAATATCCTCTGTTAAAGGTGTTGGGAAAAATGTAGTTACAAAATATTTTTTTAAAACAAACTTGTGATTAAAATTAGTACCAATCACTGGCTTTTCTCTTTGTTTCAACATAGTTTTCTTTTTTTTTTATAGAAAATACTGTAATAAAATCTTCACAAGGCAAACTTTTCAAATTAATAAATTCATTTGTATTTTTCCCAGCATTTATATTATGTTCAGAATAGATTTACCTTTCTTTGTTTATACAACTTTTTAATTTTTCTTTATTTTTAATTAAAACATTTTTATAAGAAGGCTCAACACCTTTTTTATTTATAAAATCTTTTTATTTATAAAATCATTGTGTTTCTTATCTTGATTTCCAGCTGACTTTTTGTTTACTTCTTTTTTTTCTTTAGATAAAATGCAGTCATAAATTTACAAAGAAACTTGATCATAATCAGGTGTGAAAACATGATTCTTAATTTTTGTTTCATCAAAATGTTGCAAAATAATTGATTTCAAAAAAAAAATTCTCTCTTTTAATTTGTAATAAAGAGATATTCATGTCCTTTAAATTAGCTATTATTTTTTAATATAATATTGCTATCACAACAGCCTACATCAGGAATCTGTAGACTATTTTATAAATAAATTTCCATTTTCTCATTTCCTTCTCTTGGTTTGCTTAGTATTCTATATAATACTAGTTTCCTCCTTACAACTCTCATAATGTAAATAAAAAGAATTACTATTGATATAGAAAGTTGCTCTGAATCATTACTACTACTACTACTACTACTACTACTACTACTACTACTACTACTACTACTACTACTACTACTACTACTACTACTACTACTACTACTACTACTACTAATAATAATAATAATAATAATAATAATAATAATAATAATAATAATAATAATAATGATGATGATAATGATAATGATGACATAACTGCAAATAAATAAATTAACAACATTTATGCATAAAAATAATATTGATGTTTATTTGGTTATATATATATATATATATGAGCGTCCATCATCAGATTTTCAATTGGATGGACAGTTGAAGAGTTGGAGTGTGGAGTACATTGAAGCCTGTCCATTAAAGTAGGAGGATTTGCTATCTTAATATATATCTGAGCACTTGTAGTATATATGTGTGGAGATGGTAATCTGGACCAACTGATGATTGCTGGTTTAGCATGAAATATGTGTATTGGTGATTATTTATCTTTTCAACATATGTGTGTTCAGGTGTATCAGTATTATGAGATAGTGTGGAGAGTGGTGGGTCATGTGAGTGTCTGTGCTCATACCCTGTCTATTATATATATATATATATATATATAGATTTCTTATAGTTACATATATATATATATATATATATATATATATTGTAACTATAAGAAATCTGATAACAACCCAATCTAGTTATTACAAAGCTATATAAAATGTTATATGCAATTTGCTTAAAATATTAAAGAAAAATTAATTTCTTCTATGCCACCTGCGGACATTTACCATTCCAATTATCAAAAAGATGGTCAATTTCCTGGCTGATGATAGTCGGGAAGCCCTGGGGATTTGTTCACTTGCCATGGTACCACTCATCAAGAAATTAAAAGGTCCACATGACCTGGACAACCTCCTACCTATCTGCATGGTGGTGCTGCTGATCAAGGCGATTGAGGACCTCATAAAAGAGGACATCCAAGATAACATCATTTCTTGCAGTAATAATTTTTTATTAAAATTTCATTCAGAAATGGAATTAGGACAACAGTAAAATCTTAAACTTTTAGTAGTTTTAAAATGAAAATTTAACCTGAAGGAAGTTCCTCTAGAGACAAAATGATGATGAAGAGTCCAGCCTTAAATATGGCTGAGTTTAAATACTTTTGGTACCCCCCACTCCTATCCAATTTTTGAATGATACTGTCTTGTCAATCAAATAATTAATAATTTTTAATTGGGTGACTGCTCTTATTTTATAAATTATTTTCACACTTTTACAGACACCACGTGTTTTTGTTAAATTTTCCTGCACATGAAAATCCTTCTGAGAGTATAAAATAGAAGTTTTCTAATATAAAATATAATACATACCAGACCAACTTTAAATTCAAAACTCTGAATGGGAATTGGCTGCTATGAATATGATATTGAAATAAAGTAATGCTTCTCTCAAAAGACTTTTCTTCTATAATTAAAATTTTCTAATACAATTCACATATGCATTTGCACGCACATATACAACTTTATTTAAACCGATTTCTTAATACTTTTATTGATTCCTAATTTTTTCATACAACTTTCTTTCAGTACTTTACAGTTAAAATTTACTTCTACAATGATACAATTTTTATCAAACGCTTGCTATATTAAATAAACAGAATATTTCTTTATAAATCAACCCCCTCTATTAGAATTTACCTGCTTTATTAATACTATCTGTAAAATATTTTTACTAAATCAAATTTCAAATTCAACCCAATTTTTCCGTCTTTAAATCTTTGTTAAATTGATACTTTAACTTAAACATTGCTTATTTTAAAGCATTTATGAAAGAATTTTCTTTTCATACTAAGTAATTTTATGAAAACCTATTCAATTTTTATTTTGACACAAGCTTAGTACTCTCTAAATAATTCTATAGTACAATTAATGCATTTTATGAGGAAAATTTTAATATACACTGATTTAAATAAAACTGTTTTAATAAGGTGGCACAGAATAGAGTTTTGCCAAGTAGTTTGGAGTAATACAAGAGTAAGATTATTATTTAAAGGAAAGGGTAAGGATCATAGAAAGTTGAATAATTATAGACCAATAGCGGTAACATCAGTTTTATATAAAGTTTTCTTATATATGGTGGCTATAAGAGTTGTAAAATGGATGGAAGGAAATAATTAAGTGGGGGAAATGCAAGGAGGTTTTACATTAGATAGGCGTATAGGAGATAGTTTATTTGTAGTTACACAACTTATGGATATGAGTAGGAATTCAGGTAAACAGTTATATATCAGTTTTATAGATATAGAGAAGGCATATAACAGAATAAATAGGAATAAATTATGTGTAAGTTTAGAAAATTTGGGAATGGATGAAGCTTTAGTAGATATTATTAAGAAATTATATGAAAATAATTATAATATATATATATATATATATATATATATATATATATATTGTGATATAATTTATATATATATATGCTATATATATATATATATATATATATATATATATATTGTAACCATATATTTTAGCATAAAATATAATAATTGATGTAACTAGTATAAAAAATTTCTCTATCTTTTTTGGTGATTTGATTGGCTTGATTTGCGCTTTGAACAGATTACTCTCTTATATTATTTTAATAAATTTAAATTTGCTTCATTCCATCTCCTACTTCATATCAGAATGTTTAAGTTTTTAAAAATTTTGACAACACATTAAATTTGGTAAAATAGTATTAAAATATAATGTTTTGTTTTATTTGTTTAAAATGATCTTAAATATTATTTCATTTGAATTAACAAAACCATTTGTTCAATTAAAATAAATTATTAAAAATAAATACAGTAATTACGTATGCGTCTCAATGTAAAAAAAAAGAAAAGAGCATGAATTTAAGAAGAGATCGTCTGTTAGTTTTGCTTTTGGAGGGAGAGAAAGAAAAGAAATGGTAAGAAGGCAAATGGTGTAAATTTGATAAGCTTATTTTAAAATAGTTAACAAGTAAACTGATTACCACAAATTTGCTATAAACGTAAAAATAATATTGTGATATTTAAATATAAGATGAATTACTAAATTTAAAAGTGTGTTCAAGTCAGCTGGCCAAGTGGATCAAATCACCGGTAATAATTTCCCAATATTACATTTAAAATGTCGGAGCTTCCCAGTTTAAAAGAATTAATTGCAAGAATTTGGTATGTTTTAAAATATTTATTGTTCTACAATTTGGAAAATTTAAATAAGTATTTTAATTACAGAAGTTTTATAAATATGAAAATTTGCTTTTTAAAAAAGAAGAAGTTTAAATTAAAGTAAAATGTTAAAGTTATCAACATAGTTAAATATTTCCATTCCTAATTCTAATAAAATATAGTATTGATTGATATTTAACTTTATAATGCCAGTAATATATTTGCTAGTTAATTTGTTTGCCATTTGGATAATAAACAGTTTTCAAATAATTGATCAAAGCTATTTTCAAATTTTATCGTCAGTTTGTAATGATTAAATTAATGCTGTAATTGTTATTCCTAGATTTAAGCATGGATAAATAAATATTTGGCATGGATGTGATAAACTTGGAACATTTTTAATAGAGAAATGTAGAAATTAATAACTTTTGAAAAACATTTTCATTTAAGTTCTGCTTGTCATGTTTTGAAATTGTTTCTTGTTTATGGAGCCACGTAAAATCGTTAATCTGATAGTGATTATAATAACTAACACAAATGGATAACATTACATGTATGAAATTCAACTAGAATTATAGCTATTACTTCGTACATTTATTGTTCAACACATCGTATATGGAATTCACGGATCATATTTGTCGTTATAAAATGCTCTACTATCTAATTTGTGACACACACACCTGCTAAAATTCATATATTGAACTATAAAATGCTGTACATTTAATTTATATCACACACACACCTATTAGATTTTATGTATTTGATGAATAATTCATTACTTAAATTTTATCGTTATATGAACTTGCATGTGAAGTTCATAAGTTATATTTTATTAAGTTTAAATTAATAGGGGTTGAATAAAATATTTATTCAAGAGAATAGCACTTGCGAAAAGGCTTGAAAGATACTAAATGAATTCATGAGATGTATCAATCTTTGTGAGGTATTTTGTGAGTCTTTCCAGATTTATATTCCTATACTAATATTACTTATATTGCATTACACATGTTTTATTTTAAGCAAGATAAGTTAGTACATTAGTTGTCCTGATTAGAGTAACATTTTATTATGCAAGAACCCACATTTGCTAAAGTGTTAGTGTATTCTGAATGATCAGAATAACTGAGGAGGAGGATTTTGCACTTTAATGTGAAGTAAATAGTAATGTTGTTTTAGAATGTTAAAAGGTATTAATCTGTGCTGGTGGTTAATCCGCAGATTATTTAATTGCCATTTTTTGTATTTTACACTCATTCCAGCACTGGTGGTTAATCCGCGGAATTGTGTAATTATACGTATTACTTTATGATGGTGTATCAATCCACAAAGTGTTTAGTATTATTTAATTCCTATGTGTAGATGAACGCATCCACAGGAATATGTTTTACTTCATAGATATAAGTTGGGCAAAGTATTTTAGTTAATCTGCTAAATCATCTTCTTCCATTTGTAAGCATAATTCATAAGTTAGATCATCAAATTGTAGCAGGACATTCTATTCAAGTGACTTCCTAATAATTAACTGTCGGTTGATTATTATTTACTGGAGTGTAAGTTTAAATTTTCACTTTATTTAATGATTGCATTATAGCTAAATATTACAGATATAATATTATTTATTATATTATTATAAGTTTACGGTATGGATTTATTGAATCTGGAAATGACATTAAATATTTCATGAGTTGATGCTGAATTTAGTATAATTTGCTCAAGATTCATTATATCAAATTGAAATAAGGTATGATTAGGTTTTTAAAACCGTACCTATGATATGTTAGTGAAGAAAGTCGATGGAATTATAATTTATTTATTTTATTTGTTTACTTATGTTTTTTTTTAATTATCACATTAGAATTAATTACTTATTATTGATAAATTTGTAAATAAAAGTTGATTTATAATTAAACTTACTGTGCCGTTGCTATGTGTCATTCGTAAAATCAGAAATCATAAACCTTGGATAGAGCATACATTGAAATACATACTATCGTCAACATGATATAAGAGTTTATTGATATTTTTGAGAAATCATTTAGATGCTTTTCGTCTTTGGTAGTTTATGATGTGTAAGGTACAATAAAATCCCATTTACCTTTTCCATCATTTTGGCTTTGCGTAGTTGATTCTAGTATACAAAATAAATTGATTATTAAACCTGTAAACAGATTTATCAGATAATAACATGATTGAATATTTACTTAACGTTTTAAATTGTCATTTGTCAGTATAATAAGAGTCTCAGTAATATAGTAAACTATAAAAAGGAACCCAAGTATTTATGTTTATTTATTGCAAAGCTTTACCTGGACTAGCATCTGTATTAGAAATCATATAGATGGTTTAAAAATTCATAATCTTATGTAATTTCACAAATTATGCCATCTTGTACATGGTCGGCCATCGGGTCTCATACAATAAAAATTGCAAATTAAGGTTTGAAAATAATAACATTACACTTATAATTTGATTAAAGTATTTTATCATAATACTATGGTAGTTCTTCGCGGTACACCCTGGCTGCGATCAAATTAAATCATAAAAAGTTTAGGTTAGATCATTAGTTTGGTCTGTGGTAAGTTGCCCCAGATGTTGATTGTGGTCTTTTGTGCATAAAATAGATAGCATGATATGCTTTTGGATACAGCTCTTAATAGCTGACAATGTGCAACGGGAATTGATCAGTGATAGAAGTTACGATTCTTAGTGCATTTGCGTTTCTGTAGTTGGGACCACACAATTTACGGTTACAATTTTGAGTGTCGCAGCGGGTTCGGCACGATGGGTAGTTGAGAGGGTGAGAGGATGGTTACAATTTTTGGTGCCACAACATGATCGGCCCAATATGTTGAGGTTATACAGTCATTATAAGTGTGCAATTACAGTTTTTAGCACTTTATAAACATGCGACTTGATTAATTGATTGTTGCATAGTACAATATGGTAATGTGTGAACTGAATTAATTAATGATTGTTGATTACAATTTTAATTTCCCATATTACAAGAATATTATCATGTGACAAATGCTCTATCATGGTGATAAAATATTGTGTGTTTTATTGCTATATATTTCTCCAAATTAATTATATAGATTTCTGATGACCATAGCAATCGTATTCCAAGATATACCAATATTTATGATTGAATTGGGAGAAGTTGAAATTATCAAGGGTTTATAAAGTAGTTGTTGTAATACTGCAAATATTTAAAGTGGGGGTTCAGATTATTTTAGTGTGAATGTGATATATACCATCTGGGATAGATTATTGGTGGTGAGGATTTAGTGGTTGGTCGGCTTGAACAAGATTTTAATTGATCATTGTTATTAAAACACATATTTTAGGAAAGTAAAAATTTGGTTTCACAAAATATTGAAATAGTTGTTATAAAATACTCAAAATGAGTGATTCTGAAGAAATTAGTTATCCTGAAACAACCCAAGAAGTTCCTGATTTTGATTTCCAACAACGGTTTATGTTGATGCTTCAACGTATAGAGATTGGAATGAATGAACAGTCTCTAAAATTAAATGAACAGTCTCTTTCCCAAAAAGAGATGTTAGAGTCTCAAAAAGAGATGACTGAAAAATTAAATGAACAGACTGAAAAATTGAATGAACAGTCTATAAAATTAGATAGTTTTGAGAATAAAATGGCTGAAGTTCAGGAATTTGTGAAAGAAAAAATAGAAGCTGCTAGAGTAAAAACTGTAGAGGAATTTAACCAAAAATTTCAATCCTTAGCGAGTAGTTGTAAGGCAGCTAAAGGGGAGTCTGATATTAAATTAGAAGAAATTAAAGCTAATTTCTTCGATTATAAAAAGCACTTAGAAGTTCAGATAGAAGAAATTGGAAATAAGTTTATAACCCACGAGGAGAATTTGGACACTAAACTGAAGGTGCTTGATGTGGAAATGGGTGACTCAAGGAGTCAGTTGGCACAAATAGTTAGTGAAATGAACTATAAAGTTCAAGAAGTAGAGTCTCAATCTGCTAAATCTATCGATAAAATTAAATCCATGAGTGAATCTGTAACAGAGAGCAGAGCAGAATTGGGTAGCATTAAAAAGATTTTGGAGGAAACTATCAATAGATCTAAAGTAGAAAATAAAGAATTAAAAAAGACTAATGCTAAATTTAGTGGAGATTTAGAAATAATACAGAAAGAGTGGAAGGAAATGAGGGATAAATGTCAAGAGTGGCCAAATGAGCCAAATGAGTTTAAAGAAGGACAGAAGCTAGAGGCAAAGATTGAAAATCTTCAGCTAAAAATGTTAGAAATTCAAAAGGCTCAAGAGAAAAATGATAATTTCATTGGTCAAAACACCAAGTATTATGTAGATGGGACAGAGACCTCTGTTAAAGAAGTAGTTGTATCTGATGGTAATTTTACTGGTATCCGCACAACTCCCATTTTCCAAAAACCATTGGGAATTGAATCTGTAGCCAATGATGTCAAGAACACAGATATATCTATGGGTGGATCTACAGCTCTTAAATTTCTAAAGATTAAGCCATTTAAAGGGGAGTATTTGGAAAACCCTCTAGAATTTCTTCAAAATTTGGAGGAATTGTTTACTTTATGTGCATTTTCAGAAAGAGAAAAACTGGCTATCTCCAGCAACCATCTTTATGCTGCTGCAAAAGATTGGTGGCAGTCTTTGTTTGATTGTCCTCAAACATATGGAGATTTTAAACATTTAATAATGTCAAGTTTCTGGGGTGAAGATCGTCAGGATAACATGCATTATCAAATCACTCGAGAAAAGTACAATGCTAATAAAGGTAGCTATACTCAATTTTTTCGTGGACAGGCGGTCAAACTTAAAACTTTAACTGCTTTTCCATTATCTGAGCATCATATAGTCAGGATCTTAAGACATAACTTACCTCGACAGATTGAACAAGTTTTGATTGCTGCGGATAAGTATACAATTGATGAGGTGTCAGAGATCTTAGATGCACTAGAGACAAGTGAATGTGACCTGGAAAACAGATATAGAGGTGGAAAGGAGGCTAGAGCTTCTCATAACTGTTCCATTGCTAATGTTAATGTTGCTCCAATAAGAAGTCCTTATCGTGATAAAAGATACGAGAGTAGGAGTCGTAGTTATAAACGACCAAAATTTTATCATAGAGTTAATGGTCAACCTAGTCTAATTAATAAGACCCAAGATAGAGATCAACCTTCTGTTAGTGGAATTAAACCACTTCGCACAAAGGATATTAAGACAAATGTTAAAAGTAGTACATTAAACTAGAGGGGGCCTCATGGAAAAGTTCCTCGCTGTGGGTGCCTGTTGCTAACTTGGGGAGGAACCATATAGACAATGAAGAAGCATATGTAAATAGTATAGACCTTAATATTGATCTGTTGGAGCCTTATGAGGTTGTGGACCCTCCTATATTATATAGTTGTCCTATTGTCAGAATTTATATTGAAGATGTTCTTGTTAATGCTTTGGTAGACTCTGGAAGTCAGGCATCAATATTGTCCTCGATTGTGTATGATAAAATTGTGGATGCAAATAAATCTGTACCTTTGCTTCCTGTAAAACCAATTCAGGTTACGCTTGCAAATGGGAGAAAAGCAAAACTTATGAATAAGCAAACCTGGCTTAACATAAAAATTGGTGAGTCTGAATTTGGACATGTTTTCCTAATAATGCCTGATCTTATTCATGAAGTTATCATTGGTTCTGACTTCATGAGTTTAAATAAATGCAATATTGATTTTAAAAACAAACTTTTTGCCTTTAATAATGATTCTTGTCATTTTTATGATAATATAGATGTTCAATTGAATCAGTTAATGGTCATACACGATACATCAGTTGAATTGAACATAAAAATTAAATTAGATGATTCTAACATTTTGGATATTGATTATAAAGAACAATTACATCAATTGATGATCCAGTACAAGGATATATTTTCAAAGATACCAGGTATTATTGGAGGATACGTCCATCGAATCAAACTCAGGAATGAAGCACCATTCCAGCAGCGATCATACCCCATTCCATACCAATACCAGGCAGAAGTACAGCAGCAAATCAATAAAATGATTGAATGGCATATTGTCAAGAAAAGCCCGTCAGCCTATGTCAATCCTCTTGTGATTGTAAGAAAAAGAAATGGATCAGTTCGGGTGTGCCTAGATGCACGTGTGCTTAACCAATTAACCATTCCAGAACGTGATGTGCCTCCACCTATTCACGAACTTTTGATCAAATTCAAGGGCAAATATATTTTTTCAACTTTTGACTTGACGGCCAGTTACTGGCAAATTCCATTGCATACTGATGACCAAAAGTACACTGCTTTCCGTTTTGAAGGCCAATCCTATGTTTTTGAAAGGATGCCTTTTGGTTTGATTAACAGTGGAGCAGGGCTTATTAGGTGTTTGGATAGAATTTTTTCCACTCAATTAAAGAAGAAAATAATTATGTATGTGGATGATATCGTTATTGCGTCTGCAGACATCTATGAACATTTAAATGATTTGGGTTTATTTTTTTTTGAATGTCACACTAATAATATAAAAATTAATTTGGAAAAATGTACATTGGCAGCCACTGAAATCACTTTTCTGGGGCATCTGGTCAGTGATCAGGGAATTAAACCCCATCCGGATAAAGTGACAGCCATTCAAAACTTTCCTATCCCTAAAACTAAGAAACAGCTTAAATCATTCCTAGGCTTGTGTAACTATTATCACAAATTTTACCAAGATTTTTCCAATGATACCATGTCACTGTCATTATTATTAAAAGGAAATGTGAAATGGAAGTGGAACAATGAGCATACATTAGAATTTAATAAGATAAAGGCTACATTCCTAAAAAAGGTCATTTTGGCTTATCCAGATTTTGGTAAGATATTTTACTTACAGACTGACAGCAGTAATTTTGGATTAGGAGTAGTTCTATACCAATTAGATGATTTTCAGAAACCTCAAATTTTGTACTTTTTGAGCAGGCGTCTAAAGGGGCCTGAACTAAATTACTCCGTTACCGAAAAGGAAGCCTTAGCTGTAGTCTGGGCTTTCCAGAAACTCCGTCAATTTTTGCTGGGATCAGAGGTTGTGGTTTTAAGTGATCATAGGAGCTTAGAGTTCCTTAATAAAAGTTATTTAAACAACGAAAGGTTGGTAAGGTGGAGTCTTTATTTCCAACAGTTTCAATACAAAATTCAATATTATGAGGGAGGTAAAAATGTCATAGAAGATGCTTTGAGCCGTAACCCTGTAGATTCATTGTCTTTTCATCCCAACCATCACAATATTGTAATTACAAATATTGAGTTGGTTACAGATGAAACTATTGAAGGTGATTATAAGAACCTTGCAGTAGAACAGTCTCAAGATGTGAAATTTGGAAGAATAATTAAATTACTATCTGATCCTATTGTACCCATAAGCCAGAATAGGAATATTACCCGAATTAAAAGTAGATACAAATTATATCAGGGTATGTTGATGTATCAGACTATACCTAACAATGATAGCTCATGGAAGGTAGTGATACCTAGGTCTATGACTAATCGGCTAATCTCTTATGTTCATTGCAAATATGGTCATTATGGCTCACCAAAATTAGAGCACGTATTGAAAAAGTATTTTTACTGGTCAAACATGTATGCATCAATTGTAAGTCAGTTAAGACACTGTGAGATTTGTCTGAAGTCAAAACATTCTGGAAAATCATATGCTGGGGTACTTCAACCTATTCTTCCAGGGGGACCTAATGAGATATTATCATTGGACTTCTATGGACCTCTTCCACCCTTTAATAAACAAAAATTCATCCTAGTTACCTATGATTTATTTACTAAATATGTATGTGCATATCCTGTTCCTAAGACTGATGCAAAAAATGTCATTAAAAGTCTTAGCAATAGTCAATTTCCTTTGGTGGGAAAACCTATGTCTATTCTTACGGATCATGCTACTGCTTTTATTTCCAGCACATGGAGAAAATGGATTAGAAGACAGAATATCCGACATATAATGAGTTCTATAAGAAATCCGCAATCCAATCCGTGTGAAAGGGTGATGAGGGAATTGAGTAGGCTATTTCATGTCTATGTGAAGGATAATCACCGGTTGTGGGTAAATAAGTTGCCTGAAGTTATCAATTACATAAACATTACCATGAATGAATCCACAAAATTTGCTCCTATTAGGCTTCAATTTGGAATACAGGAGCCATTACTAATTAAAACTCCTTTACCCATCATTCTAGAAGAAATAGATAGTGATCTTGATATAGAAAAAGCCAGACGGAATTTAAGAAAAATGGGCCAAAAGCGCTCTAAACAGTATAAAGGTAAACCACATCCTTTTAAGGTCGGAGATTTTGTATTTGTCCGTACTCCTCATGTTAGCAACTTAAAGAAAAACGAATTTAGAAAATTTTTAAGCTTATATAATGGACCTTTCATGATTGAAAGCCAGGTGGGAGAGAATGCATTTATGCTCTCAACCCCTGAAGGAATCCGAGGCACCTACAATGCACGTAGTTTAAAACCTGTACCTTCAATAAATTAGGGGGATTTATATCGTGTAAATGTTATACCATATTCAGATTGATGATAAATTATAGATAGGATAATTAAAAATAGTGACTTATGATGTACCTTAGTAGAGTTTGATGAAATGGAATTCTGAAGAAAGATAAATTTTTTCCATAGGGGGGGTGTAAACTGTAACCATATATTTTAGCATAAAATATAATAATTGATGTAACTAGTATAAAAATTTCTCTTTCTTCTTTTGGTGATTTGATTGGCTTGATTTGCACTTTGAACAGATTACTCTCTTATATTATTTTAATAAATTTAAATTTGCTTCGTTCCATATACTAATTCATATCAGAATGTTTAACTTTTTAAAAATTTTGACAACACATTAAATTTGGTAAAATAGTATTAAAATATAATGTTTTATTTTTATTTGTTTAAAATGATCTTAAATTATTATTTCATTTGAATTAACAAAACCATTTGTTCAATTAAAATAAATTATTAAAAATAAATACAGTAATTACGTATGCGTCTCAATGTAAAAAAAAAGAAAAGAGCGCGAATTTAAGAGAAGATCGTCTGTTAGTTTTGCTTTTGGAGGGAGAGAAAGAAAAGAAAATGGTAAAAGGCAAATGGTGTAAATTTGATAAGCTTATTTTAAAAATAGTTAACAAGTAAACTGATTACCACAAATTTGCTATAAACGTAAAAATAACATCGTGGTATTTAAATATAAGATGAATTGCTAAATTTAAAAGTCTGTTCAAGTCGGCTGGCCAAGTGGATCGAATCACCGGTAATAATTTCCCAATATTACATTTAAGATGTCGGAGCTTCCCAGTTTAAAAGAATTAATTGCAAGAATTTGGTATGTTTTAAAATATTTATTGTTCTACAATTTGGAAAATTTAAATAAGTATTTTAATTACAGAAGTTTTATAAATATGAAAATTTGCTTTTTAAAAAAGAAGAAGTTTAAATTAAAGTAAAATGTTAAAGTTATCAACATAGTTAAATATTTCCGTTTCTAATTCTAATAAAAATATAGTATTGATTGATATTTAACTTTATAATGCCAGTAATATATTTGCTAATTAATTTGTTTGCCATTTGGATAATAAACAGTCTTCAAATAATTGATCAAAGCTATTTTCTAATTTTATCGTCAGTTTGGAATGATTAAATTAATTGCTGTAATTATTATTCCTAGATTTAAGCATGGATAAATAAATATTAGCATGGATGTGATAAACTTGGAACATTTTTAATAGAGAAATGTAGAAATTAATAACTTATGAAAAACATTTTCATTTAAATTCTGCGTGTCATGTTTTGAAATTGTTTCTTGTTTATGGAGCCACGTAAAATCGTTAATCTAATAGTGATTATAATAACTAACACAAATGGATAAAATTGCATGTATGGAATTCAACTATAATTATAGCTATTACTTCATACATTTATTGTTCGACACATCGTACATGGATTTCACGGATCATATTTGTCGTTATAAAATGCTATACAATCTAATTTGTGACACACACACCTGCTAAAATTCATGTATTGAACTATAAAATGCTATACATTTAATTTATATCACACACACACACCCATTAGATTTTATGTATTTGATGAATAATTCATTACTTTAATTTTATCGTTATATGAACTTGCATGTGAAGTTCATAAGTTATATTTTATTAAGTTTAAATTAATAGGGGTTGAATAAAATATTTATTCAAGAGAATAGCGCTTGCGAAAAGGGCTTGAAAAGTACTAAATGAATTCATGAGATGTATCAATCTTTGTGAGGTATTTTGTGAGTCTTTCCAGATTTATATTCCTATACTAATATTACTTATATTATATTACACATGTTTTATTTTAAGCAAGATAAGTTAGTACATTAGTTGTCCTGATTAGTGTAACATTTTATTATGCAAGAACCCACATTTGCTAAAGTGTTAGTGTATTCTGAATGATCAGAATAACTGAGGAGGATGATTTTGCACTTTAATGTGAAGTAAATAGTAATGTTGTTTTAGAATGTTAAAAGGCATTAATCTGTGCTGGTGGTTAATCCGCAGATTATTTAATTGCCATTTTTGTATTTTACACTCATTCCAGCGCTGGTGGTTAATCCGCGGAATTGTGTAATTATACGTATTACTTTATGATGGTGTATAAATCCACAAAATGTTTAGTGTTATTTAATTCCTACGTGTAGATGAATGCATCCACAGGAATATGTTTTACTTCATAGATATAAGTTGGGCAAAGTATTTTAGTTAATCTGCTAAATCATCTTCTTTCATTTGTAAGCATAATTCATAAGTTAGATCATCAAATTGTAGCAGGACATTCTATTCAAGTTACTTCCTAATAATTAACTGTCGGTTGATTATTATTTACCGGAGTGTAAGTTTAAATTTTCACTTTATTTAATGATTGCATTATAGCTAAATCCTACAGATATAATATTATTTATTATATTATTATAAGTTTACGGTATGGATTTATTGAATCTGGAAATGACGTTAAATATTTCATGAGTTGATGCTGAATTTAGTATAATTTGCTCAAGATTCATTATATCAAATTGAAATAAGGTATGATTAGGTTTTTAAAACCGTACCTATGATATGTTCGTGAAGAAAGTCGATGGAATTATAATTTATTTATTTTATTTGTTTATTTATGTTTTTTAATTATAACATTGGAATTAATTACTTATTATTCATAAATTTGTAAATAAAAGTTGATTTATAATTAAACTTACTGTGCCGTTGCTATGTGTCATTCGTAAAATCAGAAATCATAAACCTTGGATAGAGCATACATTGAAGTACATACTATCGTCAACATGATATAAGAGTTTATTGATATTTTGAGAAAACATTTAGATGCTTTTCGTCTTTGGTAGTTTATGATGTGTAAGGTACAATAAAATCCCATTTACCTTTTCCATCATTTTGGCTTTGCGTAGTTGATTCTAGTATACAATATAAATTGATTATTAAACCTGTAAACAGATTTACCAGATAATAACATGATTGAATATATTTACTTAACGTTTTTAAATTGTCATTTGTCAGTATAATAAGAGTCTCAGTAATATAGTAAACTATAAAAAAAGAACCCAAGTATTTATGTTTATTTATTGCAAAGCTTTACCTGGACTAGCATCTGTATTAGAAATCATATAGATGGTTTAAAAATTCATAATCTTATGTAATTCCACAAATTATGCCATCTTGTACATGGTCGGCCATCGGGTCTCATACAATAAAAATTGCAAATTAAGGTTTGAAAATAATAACATTACACTTATAATTTGATTAAAGTATTTTATCATAATACTATGGTAGTTCTTCGTGGTACACCCTGGCTGCGATCAAATTAAATCATAAAAAGTTTAGGTTAGATCATTAGTTTGGTCTGTGGTAAGTTGCCCCAGATGTTGATTGTGGTCTTTCGTGCATAAAATAGATAGCATGATATGCTTTTGGATACAGCTCTTAATAGCTGACAATGTGCAACGGGAATTGATCAGTGATAGAAGTTACGATTCTTAGTGCATTTGCGTTTCTGTAGTTGGGACCACACAATTTACGGTTACAATTTTTAGTGCCGCAGCGGGTTCGGCACGATGGGTAGTTGAGAGGGCAAGCAGATGGTTACAATATATATATATATTGTACCCTTACTTCTCGATGTATAATATAATTTGAAATACGACTAGCTCAATTAAATTATAATGCTTAATTAAAATTTGCATATCTATCTTTAATATACTTTTATATTATCATATTCAAATTAAATTTATTACTAATTATCAAAATCAATATATTTCTATAGTATGTACTAATTAAATAAGTATTCATTAAAATCATGAAACTGTGAAGTAAAGTTACAAAGCAATAAGTAGATTTACATTGAGTCAAAATCTTCCAAGACATTGTCTCAATGGCATAAGAATACTGTCACCTACCTATTAACTTACTACTACCTCTACAGCATTCTTATGGCTTTTAAATAAAATAAACTATCTTTAATAATAATGAAATAAATAAATCTTAACTTTTAATTTTTAAAAAATATAATTAAATAATCTCAGGTTCTTCTAATTATCTTAAAATAATGATAACTCATGTAAATAAGTATGATATGGGATTTTATATCAAACATAAATACACCTAACTTATTCTAATAATAATAATATTCAATACTAATCTTAGGGTATAATTTAATCTTATCTATTTCTGTTATATCATCAATTATTAAATAAATAATCATATGTATATCTTTTATTTTCATATAGCATCTTAATTTTGGAATAAATCAAAATCTTATAATTCAATAATCTGTGGCAATAAATAATCTTGTACTCTTATATTGTATTATAACCATCTTATGAATGATAATTACTCTATGACGATTGTAATATGATATATTAATGTCAATCAATTCTTATAAATGATAATCAGGAAAATATTATATTTATTTCTAAAATAATATTAATAAATTCACATTGTGCAAATATTATGTTTCTTCAAATTATCTGCTGTCAAATGCTGTGGTGCAAAATAATGAACTCGACACACTTTTAAAACAAATTAAACAAATTTATTTACATTAACTTTAATTAAGAATTTATTTACAATATTTAAAATTCAAAATTATGAAAACAAAGAAAATAAAATAAGAAAATAATAATACAATATGTTTACACTGTTATTAACTCATACTCCTAATAAGTGATTATACATCCTTTAAAATGCTGTATTAATAACATTAAAGTATGTTTTCGAACTTACACTTTAAATACATATCAGTAAGCTTCAATTATTACAAATAATTTTATGTAAATACTGTTTATGTAGCATATGCAAACAATTAACCTTTATTAATTAAATTACTACATTAATTAAGTATTACTATTATTCATTCCATAATGTAATAGTATGTGTCCACTTTACTATTAGTACTACTTTAATATTATAATATAGAAATTAATGTATCTGTGTAATGTAATAACAAATAATTGATTATAACTCTATATTTCACTTAATGCAATTCATGTTACAGATTTTATCAAATATGCATTACATATATATATATATATTGTTGAAATAATAATATTATTTAAATCATTCATTACTTTCAAATTCATAAAGTATTATATTAGATAAATTCTATGATTCTTTTCTATATGAAATTATTACCCTACTTTATGTGTTATACTACTCCTTCTTAATAAATTTCTATCTACAAAAACATCCTCTAAACTTATTTAAAATTTCCGGAAAAACAACTTTCAATTTTAAATAAAATATTAATTATCCAAACTATTTATGCTTCATCATCTATACTTGGTAAACCTTCAATTTAAAGATAAACTTCTCCATAAAACTTAACGTAATTTATCCAATAAACAAAATAAAATACAGACTTTTAACTCTCTTCCTAACTTGCAATAAAAAAATAATTACTTATAAATAATAAATATAATTCTAATATTATAACATAAAACAATATCAAAATTTATTAACGAAAGAATCATATAATTATTTCTAAGCTTCTTATGTAATGTTGCATCGTATTTATTTCATAAATTCAAATTATGCATATTTAAATAAAACTGTCACTGCCAATATAATGTGTGTATTTTTAAAATAATCATACATTCATTCAAAACAACATAATATTTGGTTGATCTAAAGAAAACATATTAAATACATAAAAAATATTATTATTACAATTTTTACCATCAATAATGATTTAATATCCAGTCCCTCTTCCAATATTCTTCGGAATTACAGCTTCATAAAATAATTCACATTTATACACACGATCATACTTTAAAATATTCCGTGTTATATTAATTATAAAATAAACTCATGCAATTAATCATTATATTATTTTTTAGTTATTATTTAAAGATATGTACCTATCTTATTTTAATAAATTAATAATATTTAATTTTTATATTAAATAAATAAAACAGAGTTCATATTACGTGACTCCAGCGATGTTTTCTTTTCCACCATAAAGTTTTTTTAATCCTAGGCACATATTCACTAGCACACCATTTCCTGTTTCCAGTCCATCACGTGTTTTTTAAAAGTTTATGAAAAACGAAAACGTTCTTTTAAAACCAAAATAAAAGTTAATTTTTCCATAAGAAATAAAACAAATTAAAATAGTTTAGAGGATCCTGTTTTAATTCTTTCTAGAATATTATTCAAAGTTATTATTTTAAATTAGTCTATAGTTTATGAAAAATTATCATTTAATTATTTTAAATTGACTGGGACGTCCACATATTTACGGGCGCATTTTTTTAACAAAACATCCAGGTAAGAATAAGTTTCTTTATTTATAAAACGGCCAGCGTTTAAATTATTTCAATATAATAATCCCATTATATTAAGATTTTTAGCTAATTATATTTCAATTGACTTGCCTTTAAAATTATCAACATTCAGTCTTTTAAACATAAAGATTTAACAAGGCAAGTATTCAAAGCTACTTTCATTTCTAATATCTTTACTTAAGATATATATTCAAATTTATAGCTTGCAAAAATACTTTCTTCATAAAGAAGTATTTTATTCTTTAAAATATCTATTTTCTAATAAGCAATAGTAATTAGCTTTTAAAATTATATACTGTCCAAAATACTACTTTTCTCCATCTTGTAATTTTCCGAACTAATCCAGCGTTTGTCATACTTCTAGTATAAAGTTTCCGATATATTTTCACTATATATGATGTTCCCATGACCATTTGCATGTAAATTGAGCTTCAATTTAGAGACGATTGATAGGAAAATTTAAATTAACACTGCATGTCTATTATTTAAAACTTTTATAGATTATTTATAACGACACTCTTGTAATTTTAAAAATGATTTTAGAGCGTCTATAAATTTAATTAGCTATTTTTCTATAGCACAATTAACTTGAAAATTCAATCACGAAGTCCTCTCTTAACAATTGAATTGAGCTTTTATACCGGAAGAAACTTCCCATTTGATTGGTAGATTAAACAATCAACTTGTTGGCTTATTTACATATTTACCAACAACACAAAATTAAAATAAATAATGACTTATTTAATATTTAATATTTATTACATTATTAAATTTTTAAATAATCTTTATCGTTTATTTAAATCTATTAAACATTTTTAAAATATAATCTTACTTGATTTTAATTTTAACTTTTATAAAATTATTTTTAAATAAACTAAGTATTCTTATACGTCATATTTTTAAAACAATATTTTAAAATCAGACTTAATATTTTACATTAAATATCTTTATTTTAATCTCGTGATAACTCACATATTATTACAAATTTTATAACATGATTTTTTAAAATAGTTTTGTAACTTTACTAAATAACTTCTAAGCATGTGTGTGTATATCTAATTAACATCTGTTTTTTATAACACCAGAAACGCTTATTATCATCTAAAAATAAACTAACAATTGCATTTTTTAAAATAAATATTTTTTAAATAAATAAGATATTATAATAGATTTTAAAATAATTATTTGATATCATCAAAATCAAATATTAGTCTTCTATTTAAGTATTTATAATAATCGAAATATTTATATTCTTTTATAACATTATCTTATCAACAATAAATATATGCATTTAATTTTAACTTGTCTTTTAAACACTTTTTAATTTTAAATACCTACTTATTAAATATATTAATGCAGTATTGATTATGGCCATTTTTTCCAACTATATATTATAATCATCATCACTTAAAATGTCTCTCTCAATATCAGCACAATTTCACATATCAAATATTCATAGATTGCTTTAATTAGACCCTTTGAAATATTACCATAAGCAAAATTAACATCACATATTCAAATATATCTTAAATTTAAAATTTTTAATAGATTAGCACAAAATTAAATGGTGACCCATACAAAAGGGCACAATATATATATCAATTAGGGAATATAGAATCAGTTAAAGTTAAAAATGGGGTGGGACTAAGTCAAGGATGCCCTATGACACATTTTGTTTGTGTTGTATTTGAGTGAAATGAAAAGAGCAATAGAAAGGTTAGGAAGAGGTCTAGAGATACTGTTAATAGGCAGTAAAGGAGTATATATTTTGTCATGACTTTTTTGTGGATTATATATTTCTGTGTGCAGAAAGAAGAGAAGATATAGAAGTTATGCTGAGGACATGTGCAAGGATGGGTACAGAGATGGGGTTTAAATTTAGTGAAGAAAAGTCAAATATAATGATGGTTAATACTGGGGAAAGAGAAGATGTAGAATTTGTATTGGGATATATTAAGTTAAGTGTGGTGAATAGATATAGTTATTTGGGAATTATTTTAAATAATCAGAAAAATTATTTGGATGAATGGGAGAAAAAAATGATAAATCAAGCAAAGAAAAGAAAGCGATTGGTAAATAAATTAACAGTGTTTTCATATAATAAATATGTTGTAGCTAGAAATATATGGAAGGGAGTTGCAGTATCAGGGTTAACATATGGTAATGATGCATTATATGTTAATAAAGGTGTATTAAATTACTTAGAAAAAGTTCAAAGGCAATTAGGAAGATATGCATTGAATGAAGATGTATGGACAGCAACAGAGGCAATTCAAGGAGAAATGGGATGGTCAAGTTTTCATATGAGAGATGCAAAAAGTAAAATGAAAATGTTTGGTAAATTGCAATTTTCTGGATAATAAAAGAATAACCAAAATAGTATTTAATTGGGTTATGAGTAAAGGGCTGGCAACAAGATGGGTGAGAAAGGTAATGTGGTATGCAAAAGATTTGGATAAAGAATTTATGTCAGTATATTTGTACAAATGATGGGATGATTGTGTTAGGAGGATTATTGAGTGTTATAATGATAAGGAATGAGATAAAAGAATAGATTTATTAATAAAGAATAGGAGTTAGAGAGATGGAAAACAAGTATGGAGAGTAAAAAGAGTTTATATATATATATATATATATATATATATATAAACAGAATATTAGGTGTGAGTTAATACATGATAATAGTAAGGAAAGTAATATGTTGTTTAAGGCTTGTATGGGATCTTTAGCAACAAGAGAAAATACATGTACATGGAAAAATATGGGTGATTTTATCTGTAAATCATGTAACAAAGAAAGAGGAAATAGTAGGCATCTGTTAATTGAATGTAAATGCTTGAAAACAGAAAAGGCACATATAATGAAGCTATGGAAAAATAAATATGAAAAAAGTGATTATACAGAAAGTGGATTATTGGTTGTTATGTAGGGTTTGGGAAAAGATAAGGGGGGTATAGATATAAAGGCCATAGAGTTAACGAAGATTATGTTGTGAAAATGGGATTGGAGCAGAATATGGGAAAACGTAGATTGGGGAATGTAAAATAAAGTAGATAACAGGTATCTCTGGGCATAATTGCTGACAAATTCTTGACTTCGTTTAAGGAGAAGCTACAGTACATCACATCACATGAAAAATTTGTTTATCATGATCAAAAGTGGATGAAGATGATGTTCTGCACTGATTAGACTCAGGGAGAAAGCAGGAGCTAATGAATATTGTTTAGACAATTGAGAAAATAAAAGCACTAAAACAAATGTCAGCCAAATTAAGTTTAAAAAATTTGAATAATTTATTAACAGCAATACAAAATATTAACATATAGAATTGCACACATTAAATATGGCTATATCAGCCATGTACTAGGAAGAATAGAATGTCAATGCTTTGGCAGACAGTCTAACTTTTTAATTTGCTTTTAGCTGTCAATTCACCACTAACAATTTTGGTTTCTTTGTTCAAAAATTCAAAAAGAAATTGCAATGGAAAGTTTTTTTGCATGAATCAATGAACCACCATGGCGAAGCATTCATTAGCTTATTGACTAATGATGTCATATTACCATATTATTGATGCATGGACAAATCATGTTTAAGATAGCCAAGGTTGATTACAATGCAATAACAAAAAAAATGAATACCCCAGAGTATAAACTATAAACCAGGAGAAAACTTACATCTGCAATTTAATGAAATAGTAAAATTAGAAAATACTCCAACATAAATGATTTCAAATTAATATAATATTAAATGAATGATTTAAGGAAAAGAGACATATAATACGGGTGAATCACCAACCAAACGATTGACCAAAACTAAGCTGAGTACAATAATTAAAGATATCAGTAGGAGACAGGTAATTAATTATAAAACTAGTTATGTCTGTCCAAGCATTTCAAGAAAGTGGAATAATTAGAATTACAAAAAAATTACAAACTAACTTCCCAGTACACTCTGTGACAAATAAATTTAAATCAAAAAGATAAAAAATGAAATAAACCTAGCAAACAAAAAATGTTTGACCTAGATTTTTATAAGTTACTTTATACGAGAGTGCATTATGAGATGAAAATACAAAAACATTAAATGCCTCAGCAGAAGAAATATTCTATCACCCAGAATTTAAATAGGAATAAGAGTATCTTCCTGTTAGCAGTTCACTCAAAACACTTCCATTCATTTTATAGAGATTTAAAAAGCTTGATGCATGTAAAGAACCAAAGGGACAGTGTAGATGAGCTTTTCTTAGTCTGGAAAAAATGTTTTAACTAAGAATGACATAATTCTCCAAAATGCTCATGGTAAGGTATGTTTAAACCAGCCAAGGTTAGTCTCACACAAGAAAAAAAGAAATTACAGACTACGTAATCTGAACTATAGAAAACGAAACCTCGACCTAGAAAAACAGAACAACAAACATAATAAATCATCAGCCAAAAGATTTACAGTTTGCAAAAAGCATAAACACAGTGATTTAATTAATTATTGAAGGATAAAATAGGGACAGGTGATCAAACTAAAATTTACGCAAAACTGCTAAAGCATTTAGTAAGAATTAGTAAAATAAAGTAAGACATATTAAACATATAAAAACATAATCTCACAATATACTCTCCAATGCGCAAAATGGAAAAACAAACTTGGAATCCTAAAACTAAGATTTCAAGATACACTATAAATACAATGATAAGCAAACAGAATACATGCTCTAAATATTTTAAATTTAATAAACAAATGATATAATAAAATATGTTCTTTTAAGAATAAGCTGAGACTTAAAATTTTACCCTGAAAAAATAAAAAGAACATGTTACCTCAAGGTATAAATTTAAAATGAGCTGATATCTTTCAGTGTGACATATATAGTTCATTCCATAAGGCAGGAGGCATTGTTAGGGAACAGTTCATATGGGAGTTATTATGGCATGATTTTGCAGGACAATTTGACTCTGGGATCCATCTTTAAGTTGGCCTAGCCTGACATGGCAAAAATACTATTGAAACAGTTCTTCTTTGCATATAGTTTTGGCATTAAAGAAATTATAACAGCACAGTAATAAAATTGGTGTATTAAAAGTTGCAGACACACTAACAAGAAATATCAACAACAGTAGATGGAGAAAAATCAGCTGGCAATCCCAAGTCTATTTATAAGAGCTATTATATTTCCGAAAACCTTCTTTTTTTTGTAATTAGTGCTTTTTCAACAGGGCAACTTTATTTCAGTCTTAATCCTAATTACAGATTCTCTCCAGGGTTAATCTTATTTATCATTAATTTAAAAATATTTAAAAATGGTCTGAGCTTAGTTAAGATAAATTAAAAATTAATTAAAAACAAACAATAATTGCAGCTGAACTTTGCCAGCCTTTAATTAATTTGATAAAAAAAACAAGTGGTAATAGAAAACTATTTTAGAAATCAATTTTATAAAAAAAACAAATAAAATTACATTTTTCTAAAAACATAAATGAGTGTGTGTGTGTTAATACACACACTCTTATAAACAGCTTTTAATACATTAAATATCAGCCTGTCAAGCTATTGTGCATGCACTTTTTACGAGTGTTAATAATAAATGAATACTTTGACTCCCAACACAAGGTATAGTATTTAGGAAAGAATAAAATTAGTCCACTTATTCTATCCAAGCCATATGCTTATATATGGGCAAATCAAACATGCACTGTATAAAATAAATGCTTAAACAGCTTTTAAATAATTTTAAACTTTTTTTAAACATTAGAAATTTAACAAAACAAAAGGGTTTTATTTTTGGTAATGAAACCATTGAATTGGATCCAGCATCCGGTTCAATATACTATGTTTATTATTTTTTAGAAGGTTATATTTTTGTTGTCACAAATTACAGGTTAGCCAGCAAGCTCCATGCTTTTAATAGTGTGAATAATTACTATGGCATCATATGGATTAAAAGTTTTGATATTTTTTCTCAAACAATTATTTTAGATTAATTATTTTCTTGTGGAATATGAAGTTTATTAAAGATGAAAGTATGGAAATGTTTAAAAAATATACATCATATATTATAGATAACTGTTACTTAAGATACATGTGAGAGTCAGATTTAATTTAAAATGGTTAATGAAGAAGAATTTTGTAATAATTGTGTTGAGTAATAAGATTTGCAAAAATTTTAGCTATGATTGAAAGACACACATATTTTGAAATCTGATTAAAGTTCTTGGTAACTAGGAGGGTTGAACATAGATATTAGTCAGGGTATAAATATTTTTTTGATTTTTAAATGAAACACCAATAAAAGATTTGATATTATAATTGTCCAACAGATCTGCATGTTTAATAGACTGATTAGTATAGAAATGACTTGCATATGGAAGATGAGCAAGCAATATTGTAGGTGGATAAATGGTTTTGAGGATTGGATTAACTGTGGTTTCAATGTACAGATTTCTCTGATATAGGATACAGATGATTAAGAACATATTAGATTAAGACCACCTTTGCAAATAGAAAAATAAACACTTGTAATTGATGGGAGATGTGATGTTGATCCCCAGATAGATGATTTTATCATGGCCATAATATTTTTGACAGTACTGTTCAAAAATGCATCCATGGACTATAATAAGGAAATGTATCACCCAGAATAGCATTAACAATACACTCTTTTACTATAAGGTAAACCAATTTTGGGCAGAAGACTTTTATTTTTATATTGAATTTGTTTATAACCAGATGATTTAGGTGATTGTTTAATTGTGTTTTGGATAATTTAAATGAGATTCCATAAAAAAGATGAGTGTACATTGGGAGCTATAGCTATTTTTCACATAGATGACTTACACATTTGTATTGTATATCCTATTAGAGTTCTAAATTTGTTCAGAATATGAAGAATGAGAGGGATATTTTGCAGATCTCTGAAGATTATCAGGACAACATCAACAAAAGATATCACTTTAACAGCAATACAAAGATAATCAAGAAAAATACATTATGTGCACTGCTCAATCTTTCGGCATATGTGATCTGTATATATTTCAAATAATAGTGAAGCATGTGGTGAACTCTATGCACTCTACCTTGGCTTGTTTTAAAAGAAGAAGAGAGGCACATGTAATTTTTTTGTTTGATGTATCTTTTGTTACAATATTTTTATGGCAGTAATTCCATGTGTATGGCTAGGCAGAAGTTTACTTAATGTGTTAAATAAATATTTGCAGTTTACCAGATCAAAAGCAGACTTAACGTCAATCTGGCATATGATATAATTTGTCAATTCATTTTGTTTTACATATAATACTGACTCATGTGCTAGTAGAATAAGTTGAGATGTGAAGTGGATTTTAACTGCAAAACCTGTTGAAGAAGGTTGAGGAAGGGTAAGTGTATTTAGTTGCTTAAAAATAATAATTGCAAATAATTTTTAAACAATATGTTTTAATGTGATAAGACACAGGTCATTTACTAATGGATATAATGATTTTGAATTTTTTCTCATTACATTATTGTATGATATTCACATAAACAATGTTGATTATAATACTTATGTATAATGGGGAGATAATATAATTTAGATGCTTATAAAAATTAACTGGAATAAGATCATTTGCAAGTGAGGTGTGTAAATGTAAATGCATAATTTCATCAAGAATTTGTTGCTTTGAGATGTAATAAGTTGAGGAAGATTTCTATTACACTTAGTAAAGGCTAGATGATAATCAACTGCTTTTAGAATATTTTTTTAAATGATTAAACACTTTGATATCAATATTAGTGCCTGACATAAGTGAATGTTCTCTCAACATAATTGAAATACCATAAGCATAAGGGTGGCTTGATTTTGCATAATTTACTGTAGTTTTTGTTAGTGTTAAAAAATTAGGGATTACTTTTCTATGTTTAAATACCATGGTATTTTGGTTATAAAGAGCATTTATTTGTTTAGCTTCACTTTACAGCTGATGAATAAGCAGTTTTGCATCAGTGAATTTCGTTATAACTTGAAAAGTTGAATTGATAACATCAATTTGTTGTATTATAAGATTATTTGAATGATAATGCATTAATCAATTAGAACAACAGTTATTTAGAAATATTTTTAGTAGGGTCCATATTGCAATTGAAAATAAGTTCTAAAACTAATAAAAATAATTACTGGAAATCATTATATTAGGGATGTCAACACATAATTTAAATTTACTAGAAATGTTCCATTTGAATGTAAATTTATACATTTTTGTTTTGTTTTGAAGGGTACTTTGTGTGTTAAACAGTCAATTTTGATTTCTTGCCTGTTCACTTGTTTTATATCATACCATTTACACACTTTTAGACACTTGCTCAATACTTTTATTTGTATTAAACTAACAGTTTCGACCCCTTCAGAGTACATACACAAACAACACTAAGTGACTTTGTATGTATGATCTAATACATATAAGCGACTGATAAGCCAGTAATTGGGTGGCATATGTATATATTACATATATACCTTGTTTTGTAAGTTGTGCAGTTAAAAAAAGCTATTTAATTTTAAATGTTAATCTTTTTTTTTTATGGAATCGTGTATATATAGATTATATGCGAGTCTACATATATGGTGGCAGAATTAGTTTTATACTTATTACAAATTCGGTTTTTAGTTTTAATTATAAACAATTTAAATTAGACCACCGTGACCTGATGTGAGACTGATTTAATAACCTTAAAATTGACAATATCATTTCTGAGAATTAATATTCTTTTGAAATTAGCTAGGTCATAAAATAAGAACAATACGAACTGAGATTAAATAGTGACATCAGGTTATGGTTAAATTTTACATATTAAATGACATCAGATAATTTTCTAGCTGCATAAAAACTAGTAAACAAACAGATGTTCAGCAATAGATTGTAGAAATAGTGCAATTTTTGGAGGCAGAGATATATACTATATTGTTTGTGAAAAGTGAAAGCTGCATCTACACCCATTTTTATTTTTAATGTGGAGGGGTAAAAAGGCATAAACTTACATCTCTTGTGGATATGTGTTAAACCAGAGTCCCAACTTGGCCTGTGATTGCAGTTAACCAGCACAACTGCAATGTACTAAATTACAGTATAGTCATCAGCCTACTATTGTAAGAGGATATCTATGGAAACCTAGCTGTCCATCAAAAGGAATAGTGCCATCATCATCATTCAGGTGCCGGAAGCTGCAAAGAATCAACTAATAACCTTTCTAATAAATATTGCAGAGCTATGTGTATAAACTGTTAATTTTGCAATATCTACCCAAGCTAGCTATATAATAAACAACATTTAAAAAAATTGTTTTCTAAGTTCTGTAAATAAATCTGACAAATGCTAATAATACTAACACTGTGCTAGAACTTTTCAGAAGAATGAATATTCCTTCAGAAATTATTCAGATATTAGACAACCTCCTATACAACAGATTGATTCATATATCCCTTAATGGAATTACTAATGGTTTCATGCCTAAGCACTCCATCCCACAGGGATCTCCACTTAGTATACTACTGTTTGTCCGTTGCATAAATCCACTATTTAAAGCTATTGAAGATACAATTCCAGGTATATATATTCCCTGAATAAAAAAAAAAACAACATGTCAGCCATCTCATATATGGATGATGTGCTCATGTTTCTGCCATCTAAAAAGTTCCTCAGTTCTCTTCACCAAATTCTTGACAAGTACTCAAGTGCATCACATCTCATAAACCATACTACATCTGCAACATGGTGGATTTTAAATGGAAAAAAAAAATCCATACAAATTTATGGCTGACCCCCAAAACTTATTGGGGTTCCCTATATATAAATCACAAGTCACCATGTCAAAGTATATCCAAAATTCAGTAATAGAATCTGCTGATCTTCTAACCCATGGTCTCTGCAATGTATATTTGTCTGTACAAGGCAAATTAACTCTTCTCAACATGAAAGTCATGGCCAAGATACCATACTCTCTTCCCGTCATTTTGGTAACTAAAACATTCAGCATCAAGATAAACAGGTTATGTGCATGCCTGTTTTGGAAGGGTCACACATCCATGACTAGCATAGCCAAGATGCAGTTTCATAGAAAACTTAATGGAATATAGCTTCATTCCATTCAAGCAATCTCTTTCCAAAAGGCACATTTACTGGTTTTCAACCTTGCACAAAAATATGACAATTTACTTACAATTAATCCTCTTTCACCTACTGATGTGCCACCTCCAAATAAAACTTCTTGGATTGATCAGATTATTACTCACCTCTTCCAATAAAATAACCATAACCCATATGCTTTTAAAACAAAAACAAAGATTCCAATATGGACTGTGCACTCACTAATCAACCCTCAAACTTTCCAAATGAAAACAAAATTACATGTATCTAATCAGAAAATCACAAAATTGTTCAAGTTTTTACTATTAGAGCCCAAATTTCTGGACTATTTAATAAAAGTGAATCTTAATGCTATGCCCACCAACAGGTTCTTTCATCCGAAAATATTCCTGAACAACATAGATCCTTCCTTTCAATCTGTCACACAAATAAAGAGACCTTGGAGCACATTATGTTAACCTGCACATGCTTGATACCTGTGAAGCAAATCGTAGCCCAGAATTCTGAAATTACTACAAAATCTTCTCCATTAAAGATTGCATTAAGAAGAGAAATTTTCCCATCATAAGAATGTTGATCTTCATAATATATTCCATATGGATTACCCAATGTAAATTAATATTCAACATCCCACAACCGGATACCCTTGCAATTTTCTTTGGAACCCTTAGGAAAATCCAAAGTAAAGATGAAATTCTCTCTACTAAGTTTATCTATGAGAATAACATGGAAACTTTTCAAGATTCCCGGTGATTAAAATTCTAAATATTTCCATGCTGTCTCCTCTTTACTATAAAAATGTTTTCTTTTCATCTAGACTTTACAAAAGTATCAAGACTAATAAGTTTCAAGACTGATAATTGTAATGCCCAAGTAAGAAGCTCCTACTGACACATGCTCTTCATCTGAACATCACAGTTTATAGCCATGTATTATACTAATAAAGTTTCTTTGAAATGAAATGCTAATAAATGTAAACTCAATCTTGTCTGAAACTAAATATTATAATTGGAAATTCATTCTTTAAAAATGTAAATCATTCTAATAATCTAATTTAAGCTATTTCTGTGGTCTTTTATGCCTATTTACTCTCTTTTAAATTAATTTTCATAATTTATCATTTTATGATTATATGTACTTTAATATGCCAAATAACTTGAAACTGCGAGTACTTATATATATATATATATATGATATATATATATATATATATATATATATATATATATATATATATATATATATATATATATATATATATATATAATTTTAGTCTATTTTTCATGAAGATATTTTTATGTCTTTATTTTAATAAATATTAAATATTTGAATTATTATTCTCAACTTGCTGTTTCAAGATCTTATTATTTATGCTGATTAATTTTATGTATTAATATTATAGTCATCAGTTACATCCTAGATAAAGTTGTAGTTTTCTTAGTTATAATTATGACACTCTCTCTATGTGATCTGTATATCATAGCAACTAGCCACAGAGTTATTATTAAGAATATTTATAATGTTTTATCAGTAATTGCCCTTCAAATATGTTTTCTCCTTCCTAGATTAATTCATTAGAGATGGAGGTTTGGTATCTCAATATGGGTTAGTAATAAATTTAGTCCCTAAGTATACTAGTCTTGAGAACTGGGTTATATAGATATGCAAATAGATGTTATATATTTAATTAAGGCATATTAAGTCAGTTAAACACATTTACCTTTATATATGTATAGATTGTGATTATGTTAGTAAAAAATATCTATAGTACACTAACTGCTTGCTGCATGTTTTCTTATGAGTGCTGGTGGAGATCACCATTATACTCTAGTTCGGGTAAAGCAAACTATTTTAGAATTAGAACACAAGAGTCAGATTGTTATGAAAACTTATCCAAGTCATATGGTCTTAGGGCTCTGAGCATTCAATGCTGGAGCCCATGAATAATAAAACACTTACACCTTTATCTTTATTAATATTTTAATATGTGCCACAGTGTGTGTCAGCAGACCTAATGTAAACCAGTTTTCTCTCCCTTTGTTAAATGGTTATTCAGTACTCAGCTGAAACCTAATATACATTATCATCCTAACTTGCAAATCTTTGTGTCTAATTATGTTGGCAACTCTTAACCTATTCTATATAGACAGATGCCACAGAAGCACTGTATGTTTAGTTATATAACTTTGGCTCATATGTTCTCTGTGATTTGGCAGACTGCAAATTTGCTAGGATTTGACATATTAATGTAGGCATAAACATTATCACCACAGATTATTGTATAAAAATATTATGAGAGATTATTTAATTACTGGTCTCATTAACTGCGTAATTCCTGCAAGCATAATATCATGGACCAATTCTATATATATTGTGTGTTTTATTTTTGATTTCTTTCATTTTATTTATTAAATTATTTTTTAAATATAACTCATTTCGATTGCTTTATTGCTTGCAATCAATTCATATTCAATTCCAGATTAATTTATGTGTACATCATATATATATATATATATATATATATATACACATATATATATATATATATATATATATATATATATATATATATATATATATATATATATATAAATCCTTATCTAATAGATTTAGTGACTAAATAGGAATATATTGTTGGTTCACTTGGCCATGTATGTGCATTGATGTTAATTTATTCATTTGATCCATGACTCTCTTGCTTCATTCTGTTGCTACTGCTGGCCTGTGATTAAATTAAAATCATGTGTAACTTGGAAAATGCCATCCATAGGATATTAAGTTATGGAGTAAGGTAGAGTGGGTTGAATGGTGATCAAACTCTGGGGCTTGCCATCTAGATTTGATTGGCTTTGGTGCATTTTACCTATACTCTAGATTTTGTTGCATGGATGTACAAATATTTACTTAATATGTTAAATAAATATTTGCACTTTACCAGATCAAAAGCAGTCTTAACGTCAATCTGGCATATGATATAATTTGTTAATTCATTTTGTTTTACATATAATACTGACTCATGTGCTAATAGAATAAGTTGAGATATGAAGTGGGTTTTAACTGCAAAAACGTTGAGGAAAGTTTAGAAAGGATAAGTGTATTTTGTTGTTTAAAAATAACTATTGCAAATAATTTTTAAATAGTATTTTTTAATGTGATAAGACACAGGTCATTTACTAATGGATATAATGCTTTTGAGTTTTTTCTCATTATATTAGTGTATGATATTTACATGAACAATGTTGATTATAATACTTATGTTTAATGGAAAGATAATATAATTTAGATGCTTATAAAAATTAACTGGAATAAGATCATTTGCAAGTGAAGTGTGTGGATGTAAATACATAATCTTATCAAGAATTTGTTGCTTTGAGATGTAACAAGTTTGAGGAAGATTTCTATTACACATAGTAGAGGCTAGATAATAATCCACTGCTTTTAGAATATTTTTTAAATGATTAAAACGTTTTGATATCAATGTTGGTGCATGACACAATTGAATGTTCTCTCAACAGAATTGAAATACCATAAGCATAAAGGTAGCTTGATTTTGCATAATTTACTGTAGTTTTTGTTAGTGTTGAAAGATTAGGGATTACTTTTTTAGGTCTAAATACCATGGTATTTTGGTTATAAAGAGCATTTATATGTTTAGCTTCACTTTGCAGGTTATGAATAAGCAGTTTTGCATCAGTGAATTTTGTTATAACTTGAAAAGTTGAGTTGATAGCATCAATATGTTGTATTATAAGATTATTTGAATGATAATGCATTTATCAATTAGAACAACAGTTATTTAGAAATATTTTAGTAGTATCAATATTCCAATTGAAAAGAGGTTCTACAGCTGATAAAAATAATTACTGACAATTATTATATTAGAGCTGTCATCAACAGTTAATTTAAATTCACTATAATCCACTTGAATGTAAATTTTATATATTTTTGGTTTGTTTTTAGGGTACTTTGAGTGAGAGTTATACAGACAGGTCAGAAATTGAAACATTAGACAGGTGAATTGAAGTTTTGAAAAACAAAAAAAAGATCAATGAGAGAAGATACTTGACCTCCAATAAATGATATAGCATTTGAAAGATAGAGAAATAGTAATTGTAGCCAAGACAGTTAATTGAGCTTTAGTTTTAAAATGGTTGTGAGATCATTTTAGGAGCAATTAAAATCACCACACATGATTTACATTGCGCAATAAGGAAAATATTTACAATGTCATTTACTTTTTGGAATGAACATATTGCTATAAGATAGTAAAACTGTTACTGAAAAATAAAGGAAATAATGATTGAATTAATTATTAGTATTAAATTAATATTATATAAATATATACAATATGCAAAAATGCTATTACAGTGTATAATTGAGTTGGGACAGAAAAAGATAGACAAAATGTATTAAAAAAGACCATCCTAATAAATCTTATAAGAATTTAATTATTTGCATCTAATAATTAATATAGAATTTGTATTTATTTAATTAGTGGGAGGGGAGATAACACGATTGCTCATTCAGATTTAACGTGCTGAAAAGATTAAAAATAAGTTTCATTATCAATAAAATTTCAAGCCAATTAATAAAACTAAAATATAAAATAACACAATATTTCTTTTATACAATATTTTCGAATAACATTTAAAACGTCTTCAATTTATCACAATTCATTGGATTGAATACATTTTTCAATTTTCCCACTTCCATCATATATTATATTTATGGAAATTATTTAATAAATAGGAACTACATTATTTAAACAAAATTAATTCCACAATCAAGACTGAAAGAACACAATAACAAATATGTCTAAACTAATACTAAGCAAAAGACAGTGCTTTTGATCAGTCACTTTCAATGTTACATACGGGCTAGTAGTTGGGCATTATAGTTATAATAGTTGAGATGTTGTCAACTCTTATAGCTATAATGTAATATATAATATGATAGCTACAATGTTCAGATTCTAATTTATACATAACATAACTGACTGATCAAAATCATCATATTTTGGTTAGTAAAAGCTAGGACAAGTTTGATATTAATTTTTTTTAACTTGCATAACTTGTCTGATTGGTTCCTTTCCTTTAATATACATTGACCGTGGTTTTAACTTTATTTATATAGTTGAGTTTTCATTCATTAAATAAATTACATATATATTAACATATTAAAATTCTCTACCTATACATATATTTATATGATATCATTTAATTGTGTAACAGAAGATGAAAAAATATGTTCCAGTTTGAATTAAAACAGATGGCAAAGCCTTTATTGCACAAGTATTTCATATATTTTAAGTTTGGACTGTACTAAACGGTTTGGTTTTGTGATATTGAAACCAATTTTTAAAGTTAGAAATATGTATTTTCTCATAATTACTATATTAAAATTTTTATAAAAGTAATTATAAAAATATTTCAATGAACTGTAAAAAACCTCTGTATTGATGTTCACCACAATAGGCAGAGTTTAATGATTAGTCTTGCTACTGTTTTTTCAAATGATCTTTCAGACCTTACTTTGGTATGGCTCTTCATCTTCTGGTGAATGTTTCTTTTGCCATTTCCTCAACTATTCAGACATTTCAACTAATAAATCATTATTTTTGTTATTTGTTTTATTTTATGAAATAAATGCAAATCTAGAAAAATAGAATAACTAATACCTTCAGGAAAGCAAAGAAAAACAGAATAATTATCAGTCCTTTTCAAATGAAATATTTAGTTTGTATTTTTGAATAACAGGTATTATTGTTCACGTGATTTATTTAATTATTTGTATTACTTCTCATTCAGCTTTTATTGTTATAATTTTGTTCATCACTTGGATTATAACGTTTTAATACATTTTTAAATATTTTTTTTTCTTATAGTTTTTTCAATAGAACCAAGATGTCCTGCCAATTGGATACCACGTGCTTCCTCCACAAAATGTTATTATTTTTCTACTTCAACACAAAAATATGACTGGCAGGCTTCACGGGATTATTGTCAAAACAGAGCTGGAGATTTAGTAGTAATCAATAATAATGATGACAAAGTAAAGTAATTTATACTACTAATTTTATTCTATATGTTTTTTGCACATGTACAGATGAGATTGTGTGAAATTATATAATTTTATTAGAACAAGAAATCAAAAATATAAGTAATGACAGTTAATTTGCATTAACTAGTAAGATCATATTTGCACAATGCTCATCAGAATTTAGAGGATACATTATTGAAAGTCTTATACAGCGATATGAAATCATTGACAATCAATTGCTTTCATTTCAATTATTCATTTATACAGATGAATTATATGTAGCACTGAATTTATGACAAAAACTGTTCTTTCAAGAAAAAATAGTATCCTCCATTAGTAGAATATTAAGTAGAGTTTAAATGTATTTATATATTGGATTATTTCCATAATATAATATGTGTATTGAATGGCTTTAAAAAAAATTAACTTCATTAAAATATTTCAAATACATTCAAGTGGTAGTAATAGTACACAGATTAGTAATAATTGAATGTATATGAAATATTTAAATAATGTTAATTTTTTATAAAGACATTCAATATTTATATTAGATAATGGAAATGGTTTAATATATGAATACAACTAAAACACCATCATCAAAAACGTTCAGGTAAACACTGTAGTTTAAATGGTTTAGATAAATGTAAAAAGAAATGCATATTTTATTCACAAAATGATTTTAAATTAATTGCCAAAAACATATATATATATATATATATATATGCAATATATGTATATATATATATATATATATATATATATATATATATATAAAGAGAGAGAGAGAGAGAGAAAGAGAGATATAACTAGATAGATAGATAGATAGATAGATAGATAGATAGATAGATAGATAGATAGATAGATAGATAGATAGATAGATAGATAGATAGATAGATAGATAGATAGATAGATAGATAGATAGATAGATATGAAAAACATCTTTATTCTAACTATTTGAGGTTATATATATGTAAGTTTATGTTACTTTTTACAAATTATTACTTTAAGCGAAAATAGTTAGACATAATTATAAAATGTAAAAAGGAACGTTCATGCAGAAATTGTCCAAATCTTAAATAATCATAGTTAATAAAGTAATTGTATCCATCATATGTAGTTAACCCTATTTGAAATATTGGGAATTATGATTTTATGTAGATTAATTTATGTTATAAATATGCAATTTTTGTTAGCTGTTAAATATCATTATGTATATTCATAAACATACAGGATGATACATTTCTATCTAGATTTTATGAATTATGGACAGATATAAGAATGAGCCATCCCTGTATATACTGTAGTTTATACTGAGTTAGGATTAGAAACTAAAAAAAAACACATGCATATTTATTGTTAGGAAAAGATGTTTTAAAGAATTAGTATAGAACTAAACGGCTATTCCTCTAGTGGTTGTACTTTATTGAATTAGGATTACCATCTAAAAAAATATTCCTCATAATTATTGTTATAGAGATAATGCTGATATCTATTCCACGTATAATATATGTATATTTTGATGTTAGGAAACATGGTGTTTCAAATAACTGCTATATATTTATGGGTTCATACAGACCTAAAGTTGTGTTTTAAGTTTATTGAAGTTGGGGGTTTCATGTACAAAGAATGTACTTCATTATCTAACAATATATTAATACTAATGCAAAAGAAGAATAAAAATAACTAAATAAGAAAACCTTCACAATTATGTGTAATCAATGCTTTTCTGCTTATATATAGAAGTAGCCAATTATGTCTAAAAATTAAATATTAAATATTTTTAATAGAATAAAATTACGTGTTAGTTAATATTCCTATTGTACATTTTTGCTCGACCAGAGTGTGGGCACAAATGTAATTGTTGTAATCTGTCCATATGCCTGAGTTGGATGAATAGTATGGGTGACCACACAATATTTTTTACAATATTGTAATTCCATTGTAAAATAAAACAACAACAATAATAAACTAAGTATGTTACAATACAAGAAGACATACAAGTATGTATCATGTTCTAATATGTTCCAGGGGACAATCAACAACTATTGGTGGTGTCTCCAGTTATAATTATATTAAAAAATAGTAAGTTTGTTACATTTAAAAATATAAAAGATTCTTAAAATGAAGAATGAAAATAGAGAGAATAAAGTCCAGCAATAAATACTGGAAGCAAACCCTTGTAGAACAAGATGAAAAAGATAGTTTGGATACTTCTGAAATGGACAATGGCCATTTATGTAGTGATTTATGCAAACAAATTAAACATAAAGACATTAATAAACAGATAAAAATGCAAGAGAGAGTATTGCAACATAACCATAATTGGACAGAATGCAAGTAATGGGCACAATATTAAAACAGATGCTGTTCGAGTTGCAAAAATGGATGGTAGATAATCAAAACGATAATCAACAGCAAATACAACAAACTATGGAAAATAATTAATAACAGTTTGAACAAATAAACCAAACTTTGGAAAATAATCAAAAACAGATGAAATTAAGGTTTGAATATAACCAATAACAAATGGAATTGAAGTTGATGGAGTAAATGAATCAAACTGTATAAGATATTTAACAAATGGACAAGTAATCTTTGCAAACCATTTAAATCAGAGTAAAAATTACCTCATTTAAAGCAAATATATGATTATAAAAACTGAGCAAATGCCACTTCAAGAAAAAATAATAGATTCAATCATGGAAGATGAACAAGCCCAATTGCTTATAAAATTAGAGAATCAATAAAAAATTATAATGAACTTTAAATTGAAGCAGAACCAAAACTCCAGAAGGCAACTGTAAAAAATAAACACAAATATATTCAAATAAAAGTGCAAAAGCAGAAGTTGAACCTGTTGAACTATAACAAGTAGACAATAATAACCAAAATTACTGAAAGAATTGAAAGAAAGCAAAATCTGTTAAAATTAAATAACCAAATAAATGAAGATAAACCTTAAGGCTCATAAGATGGACCAAACGAGTGTGATGTACTCTATTAACTGTCTATTATAATCTTGCAGCTGAATAAACAAATACAAATAAACATAAAGCAGAGTTTGCTGTATCCTCAAAATGAAATGTAGTTATTGTTGTCACAAAAGCTTACGATGAACAATCTAATGGAAAACGAAATCCAACATTATGAATTAAACATTGAATGCATGTATTATATGAACATATTACATTTAGACAGAGTACTGTGTAAAGAAAGAAACTGGAAAGTAAAAAAAAAAAAAAAAACACAATTTACTCACACCAATTTCTTCTTCACAATTACCATAAAAGAAAAAGCTGCAAATAGAGTTTACTATCTAATTATAGCTAAACAATCTCATTTTAGTTTCAAATGAACTTTATTAGAATATAAAACAATTACATAAGATCTCGCTTGATTAATGGTTATAAATACAAATGGAATACATACATATCTATCTTTTTTTTAAAAAAAATATTTAATAATCTTTGTTTCTTTTTAGTGTTTAACCAGTTATTGCCTTTATTTTAAACTTTTTATTATTTCAAATCATATTCTTCTTTTAGATACTGTCTATAACATAAAAAAGTAATAGTTGTCATAATTTAATATTCCATAATAGTAACTATTTATCCCTAATTATTCGAATTGTTTGCAACACCTAGAATATAAACTTATATATGCATTAAAGTCCAAATAGTGTTAAAGGTATCAAATATTATTTCTTAATTTTTGTCTATTGTAATTTGCTAAGATTTTGCAAGCTATATTTTACATCTTCAGAAAATATCAAAAAATTAATCAGATGACAACAGAAATAGCGTTGACAAGAAATTCTCATTATAAATGGGATATCTGCTGTATGAGCAACCAAGATGTTGCATAAATACCTGGGGGACTAATATTTTGTCTCTTACTATGATTATTGCTAGTTTGTCTTTGAAATTATTTGAGTATCTTTTATTATTGTTATTGTAAAAAAAAAAAGGATCTTGCAACCCTAGTACATAGAGTATAAATGGAGTAATATGGATTTCTGTAAAGTTTGCATTTGAGAATGATTTTATGAGTAAGTGAATGTTCCTGTTCTTTTTCCAATATATTATAATTACATAAATTTTGGTAGTCTCTAAACTGTTGCATTTAATCAGAAAATGGTTTTGATTATCTTTTTCTCTGTGTTACAGTCCACACATAACATTAGTGTTATGCTAAAATCTGTAGTGTTTAAGAAAATGTAATGCTGGCAGTAAACTCATGAATAATTTTATGAGAAAATCAAAATATTAGGGTTTAAGTATCCAGTGCTTGAGCATATGCAAGAGCTGTTTGTTGTTAATTCCCAGTACTAATAATATCAGGGATGGGCAACTGCCAGCCCCCAGGCTACATCTGGCCCATGATGATGTTGAATCTGGCTGACCCCATGGCTAAATGTAGAAAATCCATATCTGACTTTATTCACTGTAAACTGCAATCTCTAGGCCTAACACTCTCATGTTCATATAATATTAACTTTATCCTAATGACATGAGAAATATAAAATTCTAAGGTACTTGGGTATTATTCCTGCAACCAAGGAAAGACAAGAGGACAGTTCACATTCAAATCAAACACTGCTAAATTATTATTGTTGTTATTTTGGCAACATCAAACATTAGAAAGTTAGCAATGCTTTGCTACTAGTGTGAAAAATTCTCCTATCTTTCCTTTGTTGCAGAAATAATACTTAATACAGTTTTACAAAAACAAACAAAAAAAAAATATTAAGAGATATACACATACTTTTATGAATTCTACATGGACACAAACTAACTTTTGACACTTATTTGATTCTATCAATTTCACCAAAAAAAAATATGTGGTCCGTGTTGTTGGTGGAAAAAAAGGCCAACATAAATATATATTTTTTATTAAAAGTAAAAAAGAAAAATATTATATGAAACATACACTTATGCATATTGTTCTTACATACAAATTGACATTTGTCAGTAGCACCCTCCCCACGTTGTTTCTCCTTCTCCCAAAGGGTTGTGGCAACAAGTGATTGCCCACAACATGCTCTAAATGAAATTCTACCAGGCAATCTAATTTTTGGAATAAACAAATAAAAAGCTTTTGAATCAGAAAAAAATACCAAAATCTCAAAAAATGCACCTATATAATAGATGATGTTGACATGTTCCAAAACACGTTTTGTGCATGTTCGAAAACACGTTTTTCGATGAGGTAAAAATCCCAAATCGCAGGGGTTTATTTAGCGTTTGCAACATTATGTCTATATCGTGTGTACGTAAAAAAATCGTCATATCTTTCCTAGGTTACAAGAGTAATACTAAAGTACTAATTCTAATTACAACCGTTACAAATTTTATCATATCTTGTAGTAAATTTAATTATAACTTCTAAAATACTAGTTTTATATTACATAATATAAAAATATGGGAGGATTCACGTTGCAAATAACGTTAATTTCAGTTTTTAAAAAATACTTTTATGCAGAGTCAGAGTATTATTTCTTATTTACTATTGTATCATCAATAAAAGCGAAGTTCATTTGGGTTTAACTTCTTATTGAAAAAAAATAGTATTGGTGCATGGTCTTTTATAAGTAAGTTTATGTCTTTTCTAATTATTACAATTTTTAGTTTAATATCATTTATAGCCTATAAAATGAACCAATTAAAAAAAGAAAAAAAAAGCCCAATGCCACATTGTCAATGATTGTTGGGACATTCAGATATTTATTTGCAAATCATAGACGATAAAACTGTTTGCTTGATTTGAAACGAAACTTTTTTTTCGTTTTTAAAGAATACATTGTAAAAAGGTATTTTTCAGCAAAACATTTAGTAAAATATAAACTATCTATAATCAATTCTTATTTATGTTATTAAATATTGTATTTCCTTTTTTTAAAAATACATTGATAATTTTATAATTCAAGTAATATAACATTTTTTTTTAGGTTCTGATTTTATTTTTTGCTAAATCGTTCAATCAATTCCAGCCTGCGTTATGATATAAAAATTTTATTCAGCCCGCTGATAAAAAAAGTTGCCCAACATGCTTTTATTGCCTGAACTTGAAAATAATGTAATGTAGATTTTCCAATAATTTCAATTGGTTTGGTAAAATTTTGATTTAAGACTTATGGATATGATCAATTCAAGAATTGCTCCCCAGTGTTTCGAGTATGGGTGATGTTTTACCTGTTTGTATTACATTAGTTATCATTTCAACTTGAGATAGATTTTTCATCATAGAAGACAGAAGACTATCTGTTTTTGCACTGTAAATACTTGTACTGATTATAACCCTATTCCATGGCTACTGGGGTGTGCTTCTGATTTTTTGATTGACAAGGTAGAAGTTTTTACATAGTGAATAAACCCTGTGGTAAATGACTTTGAGAAAATAATTATTGGTGTATAACATGTAATTTTTTTCACAATTAGCATGTTAATAAGAGTCATGTTGGCATATAATAAAAGATATGCTTTTGACAATGGTATTATTGTGTTTTTTTACTGAATTTGTTAGTTTGTCTCATATCTGCTTTTATCTCACCATATAACTTAGAATGAATTCCTAAATATGTGGTATTTTTTTCCTTTTAAGTATTTTTGTGTGGTTTTTATCTATATATATTTACCATACACATGATTTGTTTAAATTGAACTCTAGCTTATATGTAATTATGTATTCATTTAATATCTTTAACAATGTTTGCCACTGCTTTTTGTTGATAGAAAGACTGTTACATCATCCATGTGTATGTCACATGGTATACTGCTTTTTAGCATATATTTTTTCTATTGCATTAAGCAGTGTATTCAAGTATAGAATGAATGAAAGGGTTCTGAGTGGTGAACCTTGAATATTTGACTAATATGGAATAAATGAGGTGATATGTTACCATTTAATGTTATGTGAATTTCTGTTTATTCAAAGATTTGTACTTAAGTATATTATACATTTAGAAATTGTTGTTTTACTAATTGCATTTATGGGATATTCGATCTTACTTTATCAGCCAATAGCTGTATAAAGAACTTATAAAATAACCAGTGGATATGTATAATATAGATTTCCAATGTATTATATTCTCTGACATTTCTTCCCAATAGAAATATTTGGCATTGGACTTCTTTAGAATGACTTTGAGATAATTATTATAAGGTAAATGAAAGATGCCTCTCCTAAAACACTCAAGTTCAACTTCACTATAAAATAACCTTTTAAAACGCCTTCTATTTCTCGTTTGTTTTATATGTTCAATCCACCAAAAAGGTGATTTTGCAATATTGGACATAATAACATATTATTGTGCAATCTGAAGAACATATTGTTTGGTTTTGTGATCTTCCCATTGTATTTTTAAAAAAATTATGGACCATCATTAAATTAAACTTTTCTAATGTCTTTATTATCCACCAAAAGGGTATTCAAATTTCACATCCATACAATAAAATAAATAAAGTAACAGCTAAGTTATTTGCAGTAGTTACTTATCTGTGATGTATTCTCTCTTTGAACTTACTAAAAACAACAGCAGCACATTGTAACTTGGGTTAAATATCAGCATCAAACTCCAGCCTTTTACTTATAAAAGTCTCTAAGTATTTAAACTGATTTATATTCTTAAAGTGATAAATTTTCATACTTAAAGTTGATGAGAATTTTTCTTCCATCACTATCTAATAAAGGAATTGAAGTTTTTGAACATTAATAAACCAAAATCATTATAAATTGCATTTAAAACATTAAGAACATTGTAAAAATGATCGTTTGAACTGGAAAAAATAGCACAATCATCAGTGTACTTTAAATCCACAGCCCAATAAAATAAAGTTTTTGTTTTTGCTGTTAATTAATTCAGATTTAAATTTCCATCATCAAACTTGTATCTTATATTGATCACTGTGTGATTAAACCACATATAAACAATTGCAGAGACGACTGTCTTAAAAGGTGAAAACAATGTTGGACCAATTATACATTCCTGTTTAATATGAGTTTACATTTTAAATGTTTCACTTTTTTCCAACTGTAGTCATAACATTTTCTCTCATTTATTTGTGTAAAAAACTTTATAATATGAATTAGTTTTGTTGGATAACTAACTAATTAAAAATATCCATAGGCCTGTCCTATTAATTGAATATCAAATGCTTTGACCAAATTAACAGCAACACTCTATAAATTATTCCTTTGTTTCTGCTACTTTTTTGAATTTACTTTGACAGCAAAAACACAACTATCATGATTCTTGATTGCCTAAAACCACATTAAGTTTCTGGTAACTATTTATTTATAACTGGGCATAATCTATTCACTAAAATTCTTGAAAGTACTTTTGCAATAATGGATTATAACATTATTCCACAATTGTGTCAATTTTCTTAACTTCATGGATCCAGATATTCCTAAAAAATTCAAATACTGTTTTATGCTGGTATATTACCACCATATTTTAAATCTCTAAATATTTTTATCAGGATATGCAGCTTTTCCATTTTTAATATTACAAAAAGATAATGTAATATTAACTTCAGTAGGCAGGTGGAAGAAAATCTACCCTAATATTTTACAATATTGTTAATTACAGTCATAATTTTAAAATCATAGATTTAAAGTTGATTAACCATTTCAGATCATTATGTTAATAATTTTGCAAACATTGCATAAAACACAATTAAAAATTAACAAAAATGAAATACGTTATAGATAGAAATAAACAATGAAATCAGTATAAAATATTTATATTTATGTCAGCAAATGATATTCATCAAATATAAACAAACATATGCCAAACATATAAAAGAACATTGTATATTCTTTACCCACAATATAAACCATACAAAATAACAATTAATCTATCTTTATAAAAGCACATATAGAAAGATTAAAGAAAAAAAAATTGGACATATAAGACATGATCATGGTAAGCATATTCATTGACAAACATGTAGTAGATAATTGTATTATAATCAATATTATTCCACAAATGAAATCTTATATAACCCTGCATTTAATTCTTTAAATCATTTTGTGAATTTTCAATTATGACTAATCAATATCAATACTAGATCATAAATTATATGTTATAAAAATAACTTCTTATTCAAATTATCTGACTCTTTTAACTCTATTTCATATAAACAAAATGGAGTCATAATTAATTACCAGATATCTCCAATTTCAATATAAATTTTAAAAATTAGTGATTCAGTTTTGTTCCCCAAGTAAGTGGTTAATGAAATCGAATTATAAGTATGGAATCACAGACACATTTTTGATGCAATAATGTTCAATAAATTCTATTTTCGCTATATATATATATATATAATAAGATTTCCTAAATAAAAATAAACAAATTAATAAATTTCATTAAAGTTTATAGAAATAATATGTGTAATAATGAGTCTAAATTTATATCAACATCATTATATATATATATATTTCCTTTCATGACTGCAATTAAGCAACAAAATTACTATGTAATTACTTACTCGGTGCTCTTTTAGTACGTGATCTCCACCATTTTCAATTTCAAAAACAACCAAAAATTTCATTTGACACATCGAAGTGATAAAAAAGTACATGAAAAGCAAAAAAAAAAATTAGAACTCGGGTTATGTGACTTGAAAAAAAGATAAAAAGATGAACAATTAGAACTCTGATCATGTGACTATAATAAAAATTAGAAGCAACACATATAAATCTGAAAACTTTACAAAATAGATATGAGATCGCATAATAAAAAAAAAGCCAAATAGATATCATAATAAAAAAATGCCAAAATGCAAAAAAATTAGAACTCTGGTCAAGCAAAACATTACAAAATAGATATGAAATTGCATAATAAAAAAAAACCAAATAGATCACATAATAAAAAAGGCCAAAACTTAAAAAAATTAGAAATCTTGTCAAGCAAAACTTTACAAAATAGATATGCATAATAAAAAATTAAAAACGGCCAAAACATGAAAAATTTACAACTCATGTCACATGAATATAAATTAAAGCAACACATATAAATCTGAAAACTTTACAAAATAGATATGAGATCACCTAATAAAAAAACAAACAAATAGATTGCATAATAAAAAAAGCCAAAATAAAAAAAAAATTAGAAATCTGGTCAAGCAAAACTTTGCAAGATAGATATGAGATTGCATAATAGTAATAAAAAAGGTCCAAACGTGAAAAATTTAGAACCTGGATCACATGACTATAACTATCAATTAAAAGCAACATATGTAGATCTAAAAAAAAATCCAAAACTTAAATAATTTAGAAATCTTGTCAAGCAAGACTTTAGAAAAATAGATCTGAGATCACACAATATGGATGCATAATAAAAAAAAGCGCCAAAACTTAAAAAAATTAGAAATCTGGTCAAACAAAACTTTACAAAATAGATATGAGATCGCATAATAAAAAAAAGCCAAAATGTAAAAGATTTAGAACTGGAGTCACGTGAATATAATATCAATTAAAAGAAAAAATCTGATCAAGCAAAACTTGACAAAATAGATATGAGATCGCATAATCAAAAAAAAAGCAAAATGTAAAAAAAATTAGAGCTCGGAAAAAAAAAAAGATATGAGATCACATATTAAAAAATAAGCCTAAACGTAAAAAAATTAGAACTAATTTGAAAAAAAAAGGCCAAAATATATCTGGTCAAGCAAAACTTTACAAAATACATATGAGATTACAAAATATAAAAAAACCATAACATAAATAATTTTGAAATCTGGTGAAGTGAAACTTTACAAAATATAACTTAGATTTCATGATAAAAATATTTTAAAAATATAAAAAAAATATGCATTAACACAGGTTACAAAAGATGTCCACTTATTTTTAACACATAAAAATCATCATGTATAAACATAAAAAAGCCTAGATATTTAAAATATATAAAAAGCTAACATGCATTATTAAATCATGCAGGTTATAAAATTAACAGTTAAATTTATAACTTGTAAGCCTCATTTTTGTAAAAATATAAAAAGATCGATGAAAGGTATATACATATAAATGTCAAAATAAAACAGTACCTTTACAATTATATTTTTTCTTAGCAGAATCCTGATGTCATATGCTCCCTTTGTTTGTAAAATTTCAGATTCTGTATTTCTTCTCCACCTACAAAAACACACAAAATGTTGAACTTGGGTCACATGACTATAATTATGTTATCCATTAGCAGGACATAATCCCTACAGGTAAATCAATTTGTATGTTTTTAAAAATTAACAAGGTATTGTTTTTAGATTACCATTGATTAAAAAAGTAAAATGAAAACAACAGCATTAAAAAAATAATAATAATACATTTTCTCATTTTAAATTATAAATCAAATAGTTTATATATATATATATATGCAAATTTATAAATAAATATTTAAAAATACAGTATTTAAAAGCTTATAAAAAAATATATGTATAAACGTCACTTAGGAGCGCTTTTAACTAGCTACAAGCTCCTAAGTGACGTTTATACATATATTTTTTTATAAGCTTTTAAATACTGTATTTTTAAATATTTATTTATAAATTTGCGTATATTATTTTGAAGTAATACAAACATCGATTTATATATATATCACTTAGTTTACAAAAATAATATTAATTTTAGCTAATTTATTAAATATTATTTGTTTTCATATGAATATGCTACCTTCATAAACCAATAAAATACTGTTAGTATTGTAATGGTCAAGACTGTATAATCAGTCAACAAGACCAAAAGACCAAGTAGGTACTCTCAACCAGTTGGTGTGGGGAAGACCCACTTCTCTAGTTTAAATCACTATGTGGGCTTGCTAACCTCCATCTCCAAATTAACATAGCTCAGGTTTTAAACACAGTCTCTCTCTTGCACAGAGTTCTCCAGAACTGACATTATCTCCCATGAGTGCATGTTAATTCTTTACTTATTACACTATTATTATTATTATTATTATTATTATTATTATTATTATTATTATTATTATTATTATTATTATTATTATTATTATTATTATTATTATTATTATTATTATTATTATTATTATTATTATTATTATTATTATTATTATTATTATTATTATTATTATTATTATTATTATTATTATTATTATTATTATTATTATTATTATTATTATTATGTAATATACTATTCATAATTATCTCAGGACTGAGGGTAGATCTCTAGGATACAAATGTGGATGAATTTATTTTCTATTCTACATATCATATTGAGTTACATCTTATAGCAATGCTTAAACAAATAAATAAATCAATACTTCCAACTCACAATACAAATGTACAACAGTCAGTATCCATTTATTATTAACACTCGTAAAAAGCTCATGCACAATAGCATGACAGGCTGTTCTTTAATGTATTACAATTTATAAACATGTGCTATATAAAATAAATGCTTATTTACATATGTTTAAGTTTCATTTGAGAATGACCTTTAGTAAATTCTAGATAATTTTGTTGACATCATTGATTCAGACATCATAAACAGTAATTTAAAGTGAGTGGTCTATCCTCATGCTTTCACTTCCAGTACTAAAGATTTGCCCATATATAAGAATTTGGGTTGGAAAAAATAAGTGGATTCATTTTATACTTTCCTAAATACTATATCTTGTGTTGGGAGTCAAAGTATTCATTCATTATTAACACTCGTAAAAAGTGCATGCACACCAGCTTGACAGACTGATCTTTAAAATATTAAAATTTTAATTAAAATATCACTTTACTATAATATTGTCACAATAGAGAGAAATGGTCAACAAATATAAAGTTGGGATTATCTACTGGCTTTTACAATACTTATTTTATCAACAACACTAACCCACTTATACATAAAATGATAGAGAAACATATTTTGGACAATTCGCCCCCTAGTGAATTTTTCTGTAAGTATTATATGTGAAAATGTATATAACATGGTATATTTTACGATAATAAATTTTTTCCTGAATTTTCTGCAAAAAACTTGCGAAATTCAAAATTCCCATTCTTAACAATAGACATAAGCCCTACCCTGACATGATCAGCCATTATGTGTTTCCAAGGCTGTAAAAGATTCAGTGTTTTATGACATTGAAATTTCCAATGATGCAAAAACATGTTCATTTGCAAATTTATTACAGTTTTAGATATTTTTTAAAAATAATTTACACTATATTTATTAGAAATCAACAAATATAAATGATTAATAATTCATTTGACTTGAAATACTTTATTTTCAAAACTATAACATTATATTCACAGCTAATATAAATATGGCTTGAGCTAATGTGGAAACTTTCTAAGACATAAACATTCTGCTTATATTTATGAGGAAAAAAATTTCAATTTTACAATAAATATTTAAAAAAAATTAAACTTTTAAAACAAACACAATTCATTAGTTGTTAAATAAATAAATAAATGATCATTCAAGTTGTTAAAAATATTCAGAAATAAAGAAGATTTTGTTCATTTTATAAACTGAAAATATTTTTTTCCAGAAACAGTGGGATATAACAGCTTTGTTTTGATTATGATCTCATTTTTTTTAATATTGAAAGAAACAAAATGTGAACATTTAAAATTTATTTCAGTAGTAAAGAAATATATCTATCAAAGGAAGTCAAATTTGTTAATTTCTGATAAGTAATAATTATTTTGTCATATATTTTATGTTGACATAAACTGAAAATATTTTTTCTAGAAATGATGACATATAAAGTTTTTGTTTTGATTACATCCTCATTTTTAATCTTTACACAAATAAAATGTAAACATTTAAAATTTATTTCAGTAGTAAACATGAATGTGTATCAAATGAAGTCAAATTTGTTATTTACTAATAAGTAATAATCATTTTATCATATATTTTATGTAAACATGTGAGATAAAAAATGTCATAAATAGCAAAATTCAGTAGGTAATTTGGTGTTATGGGATGTAACCATTTACATAACTATTTATTACAAGTATTTAGTAATATTATTAATGCTTAAATTATATCACACATATATAGAACAAAAATAAATCACAAAATGATTTAGAACTTTACTTGAATAAATTATGCTCACCACCCTTCATTTGTTTTTATACATAATTCTAAAAATTTAAAATAACTCCCCTTGACATGATGGTGGGGGTGTAAAAAGAGAAACTTAAAGGAATGTATATAACTTGTTATTCTTTTACATTTTAAGAGTTTAAGCTTGGTGTCTTCACTGTTCTGCATCCCTTGAAACTTTGAGAGCAGTGGAGATGTCTTAACTAATTGAAATTTCTCTCTCCCCCATTTAATGTAAAAGTAAAATGAAAATAACAGCATTAAAAAAGTAATATATATATATATATATATATATATATATATATATATATATATATATATATATATATATATATATATATATATATATATATATATATATATTGTAATGGATGAAAAATTCTTGGATTCACATATACTGACCACAAGGGCACCACTAGTCTGAAAATCGGAACTAGATTATGGATAAATTTAGAGTGGGGAATGTAAAATAAAGTGGCTAACACATTTATCTGGGCATATTTGCTGAGATATTCTTGACTTCGTTTAAGGGGAAGCCATAATACATCACATCACATCACATCACTAGACATTTAAGCCTCCACTTTTAGATTTAAATTAGAACTAATAAAAATAAGCAGCAGGAATGTAATTAGAAAGCTTGCCTGTTTTTAATCAAATTGATTAAAAACAAGTGGTGAAAGTAAACTATTTTAAAATAAATCAATTCTATAAAAAAAAAAGACTTATTTAAATATAACGGAGATTAAGTTTTAATACACATACTCTTTTTAAAAATAACAAAAAAATGTTTAACATTAGATAAGATTTAACAAAAATTAAACTTTTAATTTTGGTAATAAAACCATTGAATCGGATATCAATCTGGTTCAATATATAAATATATATATATATATATATATATATATATATATATATATATATATATATATATATTAAGGAGATTGACAATATATTAAATAGATTTGGCAAAATTAGTTATTTAATATGATGAAAGATATCAAATGCAGACAATTCAGTTTCATATCCCAACAAGTTTTTGTTAGGTTGAAGAAGTAAAGAATTTTTATATGAATGTATAAATGATTTTCAATCAGATGGAACAATACTTTCAAATTGTCATGGGAGAGATTGCTGTTAAAATTGGTAAATGATTGAAAGATGAAAGTACTGTAGATAAATTTCGTTATGGTGAAAAAAATGAAATGGATACAGAGTATGCAATTTGAAGAAAAAGAAAAACTATATTATAAATTATTTCTTTAGGAAAAAGCTAAAAAGAAAATGATATGGAAGCACTTAAATGAAGGTACAGCAGGATTATATTATATTTTGAATAACAGAAAATATGTAGTTTAAGATTGTAATGTTCTCAATAAATTCAACACAGAACGTGATTAATGATTAGTAAGAACAACAAATTAACAAGACAAAAATTATTAAAATAAACTATATCCCCAATTAATATTCTTATTTTCAGAAACATTCCTTCAAATTTAAAGTAGGATTTGAAAAGCATTTTAAAATCTTAACAGATATTAAAGTTGGTCCAGATTTGAATCAAATTAATATGAAAATAACTAATATAATCGCAAGAACTAAATAAAAGATAGCTGATGAAAAAAAGCTGCAGTTTACCAATACATTGTCTACTGAGTCAAGATAATGTATGAAAAAAGAAGAAATATGAAAATATATAAAAATAATACACTAAAACGAATTGAATACTTAGAGTTTGTAAAGTCGTATGAAAAAGAGTTAATAATAATATAAGAAAATAAAAATATGAAATAACAAAAATATTTATAGAAGAAAATAAAAGTCTTAAAAACATAAAATAGCATATTGCTATTGTATGTCTACTATAAGAAGTAAAAATGGAACTATTATTAAAATGAGAGATAACCTCATGAAATATATGGAAGAGTTATATAAAGAACTATATAAAAACATAACAAGAAAAAGGTATTCTCTACAATTACTATATCTTCTGAATTGTCATGCATTTTACAAAGAAGTGATTTATAAAATTAAATCTATGAAGAGGGAAAATCCTCCAGATAATAGAATGATAATGATGAAATAATAATCAATATCTTTGAAAAAGCAGGTAAAGTAATATAAAAAAAGTATTGACAAAGTTACATACTAAATGTTTAAATGATAAAGATGTACCAGATGATTGAAAGAATACATTAATAATACTGATATTTTAAAATAGGTGATAAAAATATATTAGAAGTTTCAGACCTATCAGTCTTTTATTAATCTTAGACCAACATTTTATCAAGATAATTATAACCCATCTATCGGGAAGCTTGGATTTTAACCAATCAAAAGAATAAGCTTGATTTAAAAGTAATTTAAAGCAGTGAATCACAACCAAGTATTGAATGATGAATATGACTTGTCATTATGCCTTGGAATTTGTGATAATAAAAAGGTATTTGATTCTATAAGCATTTCTATAGAAATTAAAGCATTGCATTACCAAAATATAGATTCAGGATCTTATCATATTTTGAAAAATATTTATCAAAATGCAACATAAATTATTAGATTATATAGTGATTTTAAAAAGATTAACATTTAAAAGTGTGTGACAGGCTACTCCATATATCTTAAACTTTTTACAGCAGTTTTACAAGAAGTATTTTGCAGAATAAAATTGGAAGCTAAGAGAATAAAAGTATATAGGAGTTTATTTAATTCATCTAGATTTTTTCATAATCATGTGGATGTTTCTGCAAATAATGCTTTAGAACTTCAAGAAATATTGCAAAATTTATCAGATAAAAATAAGAAAATAGAATTAAAGATAAATATTAAAAAGACTAAAATTCAATGGATTTTCCCAAATGAAGAAAATAAAAATTAATAATGATCTTTGATCAGAAAATTAACATAAATGAAAATATAATGGATGGAATTAATCATAGAACTAAAATTTAATAAACAAGCAAAAACTCTCCATATAGTAGTGCCACTTTGTGCTAAACAGAGTAATCAATGGATACCAGAAGGTTTGTGCATAAAATCCCTATCTAGTGCCTGCTCATCCAATGTCCCCAGACTAGTTTCTGGCTTGTGGCCTTCATCAGTGAGGAGCCTTGTATCTGAGAGCACTGCACCTAGATCTTAGGATTTAATGCAACCTTTTCCCAGCCACCTTTTATCTCTACTTCACTACAAAACTATTAGAATGAAATTGAAAACACAATAATATTTTCAATCTAAGCTCAATAGCTTATATAGTCATATGGGTCTGAACTCAATTCAGCACCCATACATTTTGGTGACTTTGGCTCTTTAACAACCATAGCCACCATTATCCTATTAGGCAGGATTGGTGTTAAACCACTAAACATCACATGATCACCATCTCATGCTAGCACATAACTGTTAGTAAACAGGCAAAAACTCTTCATATAGTTGTGCCACCTTGTGCTAACCAGAGTAATCAATGAAAATATTATTGCGTTTTCAATTTCATTCTCATAGTTTTGTAGTGAAGTAGAGATAAAAGGTGGCTGCTGGAGGGTTTCATTAGATCCTAGGATCTAGATGCAGTGCTCTCAGATCCAATGCTCCTCACTGACAAAGGCCAGAATCCAGAAACTAGTCTGGAGATATTGGATGAGTAGGCACTAGATAGGGATTTTATGCACAAACCTTCTGGCATCCATTGATTATTCTGGTTAGCACAAGATGAGACTACTATATGGAGAGTTTTTGCCTGTTTACTAACAGTTATGTGCTAATATGAGATGGTGAACATGTGAGAACTAAATTTGCATGGAGTGTTTTTGATAGAAATAGTAATATTAAAGAATCTATTATTTAAAGAAAAGTTTTCAATAAATGTGTTTTACTGGTTCTTACTTAATGGATCTGAAACATGGATCATAACCGAAGTGACATATAGAGATTTCAGACCATTTAAAAAAGTATAAAGATATTTGTGTAAAAAGATTGCAAATGAAATACATGGGTAAGAGAACAAAATAGTGAATAATGTGCAGCAGAACTGTGCATATTGCTAAAAATGATAACAGTTGGACAGTGGAAATTTTAAACTAGATCCTAAGAGATTGTAAAAAGCCTAGATAAAGAACACATGTTAAATGGATGCATGAAATAATGAAATTTTCTGGTATGATGTGGAGAAGACAGACTAGTTTAAATAAGCTGGATTAAACTCAGAAAGACCTTAATCGTGCAGTGGATCAATATTGTTTAAATATGATGATGATGAATCAATATTTTAATTATTTCAGAATTTATTTTAATATATATATTAATTTTGTCTGTGTTTATTTTTCCTTTTCGTTTGAGTTTTAAATATATGTGCAATAGTGTATGTTATTTGCCAAGAGACTAATTCATCTCAATGAATATCAAGGGTGCGTGTTTTTTTATCTGCTTGTGTTTTTATATCTATTTATCTGTCTGTTTTATCTATTGATAGATTCATTCCATCAGTCTGATATGCTTCAATCAATTGTTCATTTCAGTATTACTATGAGTTGTCAGTAATAAATGAATTTAGATATGCTAATTCCCAAAAAAAAAAATGGATTAAACTTGGAGAAACCTTCATCCTGCAGTGGATTGACAAAGTTAAAAATGGTGATGATGATGTTACACATTGGTTTTTGTATTCGGTTTGCTTAATACATTGCAATACTATCTTTTAAGAACATTTTTTAAAAACTGCAACATATTATTTATTTATAGCCTTCATTGCATTTTACCTTTTCCAATAAAATTAATAGATAATATATTTCTTTGCAAGACACCAAGCTTAAACTCTTAAATGTAAACAATAACGTGCTGTAAAAATAGTTTTAAATTTCATGTGAAGGCGAGTTATTTTAAATTCTTAGAATTGTGAGTAAAAATCAATAAAGTGTGTCCAGCGTAATTTATTCAAGTAAAGTTTTAAATCATTTTGTTATTTAATATATATATATATATATGTGTGTGTGTGTTATCTCACTTATGCTTTAGATAATATTATGAAATAAAGCTGAGCACTGATTGTATATATGTGTGAGGATAGTAATCTAGACCAACTGATGATTGCAGGTTTAGCATGAAATACGTACATTGTTGATTATTTATTTTTTCAACATGTATGTGATCAGGTGGGTCAGCAATATGAGATGGCGCTGAGAGTAGTGGGTCGTGTGAATCCCGCATATATATATATATATATATATATATATATATATATATAAGCCTGTACAATGTATTAATAAATAGTTATGTAAATTGTTATTTCACATACCACCAAATTATTAATGCCACTGATAAAATAAATACTGTAATAGTCAATAGATAATCCTAACTTTATATTTGTTGGTCATTTATCTCTATTGTGTCAATATTATAAGAAATTGATATTTTAATTAAATTACTTGTATATTTGTATTGTGAGTCGAAGGTATTGATTTATTTATTTGTTTAAATATTGCTATAAGATGTTAATAATATCAGTAGAATACAAAATAAATGCATCCATGTTTTGTAATCTAGAGATCGAAACCATGCCCTGAGATAATTATGAATAGCCCATTAGATAATAATAATAGTGTAATAAGTAAAGAATTAATAGGCACTTGTTGGAAAAAATGTTGGTACTGGATAACCCTGTGAGAGAGTTCATGTTCAAACCCTGAGAAATGTTAGACTGTATAAAGAAGGAAATGGCCATGTGTTGTAAAGGATGTTAATTGGGTGATGGAGGCTGGAAATCCTAGGTAGGGGTTTAAACCATAGACGTGGGACTTCTCACCACTAACTAGTTGACAGTTCCTACTTGGTCAATTGGTATTGTTGACTGATTATGCAGTCTTGATTGTTACAGTATTAAGAGACTACTTTATTGGTTTATGAAGGTAGCATATTCATATGAAAACTAAACAATATTTAATAAACTAGCTAAAATTAATATTATTTTTGTAAACTAGGCAATATATATATATATATATATATATATATATATATATATATATATATATATATATATATATTATTTGATTTATAATTTAAAATGAAGAAAATATATTATTTTACCTTTTTTAATGCTGTTATTTTCATTTTGCTTTTTAGTCAATGATAATCTAAAAAAATACCTTGTTGATTTTAAAAACATACATATCGATTTACGTGCAGGGGGCCTGTACTGCTAATGGATAAGGTAATTAGAGTCTTGTGACTTGATTTCTACATTTCATATGTTTTGTAGGCAGATATGAGATACAAGGAACATAATACATCAGGGTTCTGGTAAGAAAAAATATAATTAATTGTAAAAGTAATGTTTTATTTTGACATTTATATATACATACCTTCTATCCATCTTTTTAATTTTTACAAAAATGAGGCTTACAAATTATATATTTAAGTGTTAATTTTGTAACCTGCTTGTTTTAATAGCGCATGTTAGCTTTTTATATATTTTAAATATCTATGCGTTTTATATATTAATAATAAGCATCACATGATCACCATTTCCTATACTAGCACATTAATTGTTGATAAACAGAGTAAAACTCTCCATACAGTATTGCCACCTGTGCTAAACAGAGTAATCAATGGATGCCAGAAGGCTTGTGCATAAAATCCCTATCTAATGCCTACTCATCCAATATCCCCATTGGATGAGTAGGCATTAGATAGGGATTTTATGCACAAGCCTTCTGGCATCCATTGATTACTCTGTTTAGCACAGGTGGCAATACTGTATGGAGAGTTTTGCTATATTAATAATACATTATGATTTTTATATGTTAAAAATAAGTGAACTTCTTTTGTAACTTGTGTTAATGCATGTTAGCTTTTTATATTTTTAAAATATTTATTTTATCAAGCAATCCAAGTTCTATTTTGTAAAGTTTGGCTTGACCAGATTTTTTAATTTTTTATATTTTGGCTTTTTTTTTCAAATTAGTTCTACATTTTTAACATTTAGGCTTTTTTTTTTAAATATGCGATCTCATATTTATTTATTTTTTGAGTTCTATTTTTTTTACATTTTGGCTTTTTTTTTTCTCTTATGCGATTTCATATCTATTTTGTAAAGTTTTACTTGACCAGATTTCTAAATTTTTTGTGTTTTGGCTTTTTTTTTTCAAATTAGTTATATATATTTTTTTTACATTTTGGCTTTTTTATGATTATGTGATCTCATATCTATTTTGTAAAAATTTTCTTGACCAGATTTTTGCTTTTAAATGATATTGTAGTTAGACGACTTTAGTTGTAAATATTTTACATTTTGGCTTTTTTTTCAAATTAGTTGATTTTTTTTACATTTTGGCTTTTTTTTATTATGCAATCTCATATCTATTTTGTAAAGTTTTCAGATTTATATGTGTTGCCTTTAATTGATATTATAGTCACATGACTCCATTTCAAAATTTTTCACGTTATGGCCTTTTTTTATTTTTTATTGTGTGATCCCATACCTATTTTGTAATGTTTTATTTGACCAATTTCTAATTTTTGTATGTTTTGGCTTTTTTTTTTTTTATTATGTGATCTATATTGTGCAATCTCAGATCTATTTTTATAAAGTTTTGCTTGACCAGATTTCTAAGTTATGTATGTTTTGGCTTTTTTTAATGAGAACTATATGTATTGCTTTTAATTGATATTATAGTCATGTGATGCAGGTTTTAAATTTTTCACATTTTGGCCTTTTTGTTATTATTATGCGATCTCATATTTATTTTGTAATGTTTTGCTTGAGCAGATTTCTTTTTTTTTTTACATTTTGGCTTTTTTTATTATAGATCTATTTGGCGTTTTTTTATTATGCAATCTCATATCTATTTTGTAAAGGTTTCAGATTTATATGTGTTGCTTTTAATTGATATTATACTCACATGTCCCGAGTTCTAAATTTTTCATGTTTTGGCCTTTCTTTTATTTTTATTTAGCAATCTCATATCTATTTTATAAAGTTTTGCTTGACCAGATTTCTAATTTTTTTTTTATGTTTTGACTTTTTTTTTTATTATGCGACCTCATGCCTATTTTTTTTCCCAGTTCTAAATTTTTTATGTTTTGGCTTTTTTTATATTATGCGATCTCATATCTATTTTGTAAAATTTTGCTTGACCAGATTTCTATTTTTTTTTACATTTTGGCTTTTTTTTATTGTGTCATCTATTTGTTTTTTTTTTTTTTTTTGTTATGCAAATTATTTAGCTTTTTTATTATTATGGAATGTGTTGCTTTTAATTGATATTACAGTCATGTGACCAGAGTACTAAATTTTTCACATTTTGGCCTTTTTTTTTTAAATATGCGATCTCATACCTATTTTGTAAAGTTTTGCTTGTCCAGATTTCTAATTTTGTTATGTTTTGGCTTTTTTTTTTTGGCATTTTTTTATTATGTGATCTATTTGGCTTTTTTTTTATTATGCAATCTCATAACTATTTTATAAAGTTGTCAGATATATATGTGTTGCTTTTCATTGAGATCATAGTCACATGACCAGAGTCGTTCTAAATTTTCACATTTTGGTCTTTTTTTCCAAGTCTCGTGATCCGTATTCTAATTCTTTTGCGTTTTTGCATCTTTTTTATCACTTAGGTATGTCAGACGAAATTTTTGGCATTTCTGAAATTCAAAATGATGGAGATCATGTAATAAAAGAGCATCACTTACTCTTATACTTTAGTCTTTTTTAATCTTTTGAAATGAACATTGAGTAAGAAATATATAATAATGGAAAACAAATATATATATATATATATATATATATATATATATATATATATCTATTTCATGGTCAGAAATATTATATGCCACATGTCATTGAGATAGTTTACAGTTGTTGGGAGTATAGCCAATAAAAATAGTGATAGAAAAATATTAAAGAAAATTATCTAATGAAATAAAAATATTTTAGAATCATTTATTAAAATATTACTATAACAAAATGACCAGAAGCTTAAAAAATACAAACCTTTAGTAAGTCAAGAAAGTAAGTTCTTTTGATATAATTTAACAAATTAGCAAAAACTTGAAGTAAAATTGGCGTCAATAAAAAAAACAACAACCCGTAAGTGTGTTTAACGATTAAATTGATAAAACCGACTCAAATCCAAATAAGCAAAAGCAAACATATTCGAATATTATCAAAGTAACTTTAAAAACACAAGGTCAATAAGAAAAAAATAATTACAGAACAAGATAATACATTCAGCGAAGCAACCATGGATGAAATTAATGATTAACATTTCCAACAAGGTAGTAACCTGGAACCCTCTTTGATAAAAGTGTGTTTAGTGCTAAAATTGATAAAACCAATTCAAACTCAAATAAGCAAAAGCAAACATTTTTAAAAATTATCCAAGTAACTGATCTATGTAATGTGAGGAAATAGAAACTATAAATCTTATAGTTAATGACTGTTAAATTTATGACTACAATCGCAAAACGTAAAGAACTTAATAAATACAGTAATGAATCTATTTAATGGCTGCAATCTCAATGGGTTCATAACATAATCATGTTAATAGTTAAACTTTGTAAAATATCTTATGCTAAATAAATAACAAGTTTTATTGATAAATGTGGTTCACCTTTGACTGAATGTTAAATTATTATTAAGATGAGAAAGGACATTTTTAGATTGTTTCTTAAAATGAATTTGGGAAGTCCTATTTGTAAATTATGATTATGATAATCACATGTTAATATACTTATATAATTATTACTATAATATATTTTGAATATTATACATTTAATAACCGTTTATTTTTCAGATATATTTTATCTTATTTATACATTTATTCATTTATTTTAGAATTGGGTGAATGCTGAGGCTGGAGTTCAATTTGGTGACACATTGTTTTGGGTTGGTATTAAAGATACAACAGGCAAAAATGATTGGTTATGGGTAGACAATAGCACCATTACTACTACTATAACGTAAGCATTTTATTTCTTTGAATGACTGTTTGTTTTTCAGGATAACTAATTATTGACTTTTAGAGACATTTTCTATAAAGATTGACATTTTGGTTTTCCTTTCAGATGTAAATATTTTTTTTGTGATAACGTATGTTATAAATCGTTTTAGAATAAATCTATTAAATTTTGTTTAAGAATTATAATGATAACCTAAAGAAATCATAATAATTGTATTTATATGTTGGACTATATCCATAATTTACTATTAAATATCCTTATTCTACTGAATATTGCTTTAGTTGATTAGAGCATTACCATAACCTTTTAATATTCCAGAATATAAAGGTTCATGATCGATTCTTATGCTGATACTATAACTGGCCAGGCAAGCAACCCTTGAAGAAGAAAGAAAAATAATAGCATTGTAAAATTGAGTATATACTAATATGTGTTATTACTAACAATAGAATGTAATGAAAAGTTAAAGTTTAGTTGTTTTTTTTAAAGACATTCAATATTTAATATTAGAACACAGGAATAAAACAACATGCAAATGCAACTAAATGGCCATCATAACAAAACTTCAAACAAATCATAATAATGAAGATTATTTATGTTATATACTTAAAAGTTTACTAATTTATTATATTAAAGCAAGACATAAATATTATTTCTAAAAAAGTATGGAATTATTGAGGACCATTCAAGATATAAAAAAAGAACAATATTAATTGTAAATTAGAAAATGGAAAAAAAAATATAATATACAATAAATAACAAGAAATGAAAACTGTTATGGCTCAACTTATTTTCAAATAATGGATTTTTACAGATTATAATGTTTTCTTGATCAGATTAAGAATTGCTCATGTGCAGAATAGATAAGATTTAGAATTCATCATTACAGAGCAATAAATATATCTGCATATGAATTATCACCAGTGTTAGAAGCAGACCAATAGAACAAGATGATGATTGCTCCCATTAATGTTAGAGTATCTGTTATAAATTGACAGTTTATTTGAAAAAAAAAAGAGTCAGATAACAAAAAATATTAAACTGGTTGTGCATATTTGATTTTAAAGCAGTCAAGCATGTTCACAGTTAAACTAAAAGCTGCTACATACTAAACATGAGAAAGCTGCCATGATATGGTATGAATGTCATCATGTCTGAACATGAGACACTGCACAATATAAGCTTGAAGTATTAGACAGATAAATAAGTGCACCTGAAGTTCATGCTTTAACAGTGATATAGCAATTAAATATTATATTTAGCCATTGATAACAATTAAGCTGTTTAAGCTGTTTATATATATATATATATATATATATATATATATATATATATATATATATATATATATATATATATATATTGATATGAAGATTTTCACGAGTTGCATATATAAAAGACATTTTTTATGGGTTCATCCGTGTTAAAAAATTGTTAATATTGATATACCGACATTTTGACTTGATCACACAAGTCATACACTGGGTGATAAAAGGTAGAAAGACAGTTGTAGAGGTGCTACAATCACTGATTTGAAAAAAAATGTTAAAGTTCCACCAATAGCAAAAATGTTAAATTAAGAATGTTTTTTAAAAAAATCATTCCAAATATGAGGAAGTTTTTCATTTATCATCTCACTTATTGATATAATCTGGCCTTTTAAGTATCTCAATAGCTTCTCTAATTTTGCACTGGTAGAGATTATCACATCTGGATATGATCCTGGTACTAGCAAAATCAATTTTATGACCTGAATCTATAGAATGGAGTGAGAGTGCTGATGATGATGAATGTTGTTTAACTGCATTAGCATGCTAATCTCTCCTAACACTGATGCAACAATTACTCACACCTATGTAAGAAGCTTTACAATTTTCACATGAGATTTGAAATACAGCATGAGATTCAAGAGAGATTGAATCCTTAGGCTTGGTTATTATATTGCTGATCTTTTGATGAGTAGAAAATGTTGTATCTATATAATAGCATTTTAATATATGTCCAATTCTGTCTATAGTTCCTTTTACATATGGAACACAAATCCTAATAGCTTATTTATCATCTTTTTGTTTCCTATTTTGTCCATTTTGGGCTTGAAATAAGACTTTTTTATCAATTTATAAGTATCACCATTTGCTAATAAAACCTATTAATATGATTTATTTCTTCTTTCAGATGTCACTTATCTGAAAGGTTAATTGTTCTATTTAAAAGAATTTTGGATACAGAAACTATCTGAGTTGGGTGAGGATGAGAATGTAAATGTAAATATATGTCCATGTGTGTATTCTTTCTATAAATCGAAAAAGATAAACTATTTGGTATTCTGGTGACTAGAACATCAAGAAAAGGGAGTTTTCCATCAGACTCTGTCTCCATTGTAAATTTAATATGAGGATGCATATTATTTAAATGTAATAAAGATCATCTAGTTTATTTTTTCCATGTTGCCATATGACAAAAGTGTCATCTATGTATCTGAGCCAAATGAGAGGTTTTAAAGATGATGATTCTAAAGCACGAGTTTGTATATCTTTCATGAATAAATAGATAGATGAGCCCATAGGAGTAGCAAAAACTTATCTGTAATGCTGTCCAATGTATACAAAATATGTGCTCAAGAGACAATGTTTAATCAAAGCAATAATATGGTCTGGTAAATTCAACATTGTGAAATTATATTTAAAGCTTCATCAATTGGAATGTTTGTAAACAAAGACACTACATCGAAATTGACCAGAATGTCATTAGAATTAATTTTAAAATTTTTTAAAACAGAAATAAAATAAAGAGAGTTTTTAATATATGATTTAATAAGTGGGATTGTAGGTTTAATGAAATCAGATAAATATCTAGCTAAAATATGAGTTGGAGATCCAAAAATTCACTAACCAGATACCCCCTTTCCTCCAATAGTAAGTGCAATAGAATCTATAATATTTATTTATATTAAAGTATTTTATGAAGCAACATAATGGATTTTAATTCCGTCATATGAAATATTATTGAAGAAAATTAGAAATGGTTTTAAATTAGAACGTCATTGAAATATTTATATTAAAGAACGAAATGTCTTTAGAATTTTGATCTACTAAAGAAAAAAGCAAGTTTTTATATAATTCAGTGGATATAATATATTTTAATTTATTTAAGGATTTTTATAAACAAAATTAAGAAAACTGCTATATTGAAGATATACCATCTGATGTCTTTCAACACTACATACATTTAGCGTGATCAGTGTCTTCTGATTGTTGATAGTAAATTTTATAAAGTGTGTTCCTTGAATTGCCATAATTTTATGAAAGCTTTATTATTAAAGTTAAAGGATACTAGGTTTCTGAGTTTTGCTTCAAGAATACGTGAAGTTGAGTTGTGGGTCGTCAATTGAACATTGAAAATTTTAATAATTTTTAAAATTTAATTTGAACAATAAGTGTATACTAAGTTAATATAAATCACGTGACTTTTTAATCTCTAACATCTTGAGAGGGTTCATTTTGAATGAAAATCGATTGGATGTAAATAAACTTATTATTTGTTAATTCAAAAATAGTTGTCTATAATATTTTATATATTCTACCGAGCCCTTATATCCCCTAAGCACTGGCTCCCTATTAAACCGTTCCTAAAAGGGATTGTGAGCTCCAAAACAAACATGATACAGCGTAAAGATTTATTTATTTTTCTTATATCAATAGTTGTTCATTATCAACACAAGAGGGCGCTAGATACGATGATTTGATTCATAATTTAATTTCTCACATCACCTTACGTCATATCAAAACGATTTTGAAGTCTAATCCCTGCCCATAAGCTCCAACTCCCAGCATGGACCAATAGGGGTCACTCAGGGTCGCGATGTGATTGCCTTCAAGACTATTATTCTGGCAAATGACACAATATTAACCAATGGATAAGAAGATCGGTTGATTAATAGACCGGTCCAATCATTGGACGGGATCATTGGTTATTTATAACTAATACGGTTGTTCGGTTGAGGCAGCGTTAGAATAAACAACTAGACATTTATAATATCATCCCCCCTTTATCATACAGTCCAATAGAATTATTTATGCTAGCTCTATTGACATTTACTTATATTTATTAATAATAGGCCCTCCCAACTCTTAAATCTATGTTAACTACATAATAAGTAAACATCGTGACTTACGGCACGATGTTTATGAATGAAATTTAAAAGAAATAAAAACAAAAGAAAATATAAGAAAGACAAATTTAAAAGTAAAATAATTAATTGCATGAATAAATGCTAACAATAATAATAGCTCCAAAAAAAATATATTTAATTATAGAAATGATTTGAGGAATGCTCGACTAGTTTAAATTAAAAAAAAAAAAAATATTGATTATAAAAAAATGAAACATTGATTAATAACTTTATTTACACGCACATACGCGCATTCTCGCATTCGCACAGAAAAGAACATATTATGCATAATAAACATGACTGATAAAATATATTTCCTCTTTTTACATTTCAAAAGTAGGTGTGTTATGTTTATCTGCGAAAGAAAATAATAATTAGGATCAAAGTTCATAACTGGAAAAGTCCTAAGATTTAAATATGATGGACTATGTAGCATCTGATATTTTTTTATTTACGAAAGTTGAGATTACAATAATAAGATTTAAGTATGAAAGATTATGGGTCATTTTATATTTGATTTACGAAAGTCGAATTTAACTAATTATGAGATTGCCTTTTAAGTTTACGTAAAGAATGAATGGAAGCATTATAAAAAAAAATGTTTACCTAGGATTTTGCTTAGTCTTCTGCTGCTTCTAATTTGGGAGGGTTCGAACCTGATAGATGATGTTTCCATAATACATGGTTACTCATTTCACATAAGTTCAGCGTAGTATGTTTGGACGATTCTTGTATATTAAACGGAACAACGTCCTTAGACTGATTGGAGCATTATGTTCGGACGGAACTGTTGTTGATCATTCATAGCTGTGGAGATGTTCTGGCGGTGGAGCGTCGGTCAATCACTGAAGGGTTTTCTAGCCCATCATGACGATCGACGCTCTAAATGTTAATTTCACAGTGATCATATTGGATAAACCGGATAGCAAAAAAGAAAAGTTCTAGTTGTAGCTTCCGGAGGAATCTAGAAAAACTATAAGCATAAACAAAAAAATGTAAAAGATCTTTTCTTTAGATTTAGATTCATATTTATATGGGTTGGTTATTATCTGAGGATCGAATCTCCACCCAGAGTTCCATATTCTTTGAGTTGTCGTTGGGGTCCGTGTCCTACTTAATGTCGACTCAATCCATATGCTTGAGGCAATCTTAGGTTTATGCAATCTCATATTACAATCTCAGTTAGAAACAATTCATACTTATTCACACCTTTTATGCATACATGTGTGCGTGTTTTAAGAGAACAATTTAACTTACATTAGTTTAAAAGTCGAGCATTTAATCTGTCTCAAAATCACTTCTATAAGCTTTTAACTTTCACTACAGTTATAATCTAAAACAAACCCCTTTTTAATTACCCCCGTGGCATATACAAGTAGAAATCACTTATTGAGATTTAAAATGGCATATTAGTAATATTTTATATTTTATTATTTTTTTAGAGAATATTATTATAGTAGATTATAAGAAAGCCTTAAACTATTTAATCAGAAATATTAACATTTTATTTTACAGTGTATTTTATAGTGCATTGAAAGAAAACTACATTTATTATTATTATTATTTTCCTTTTTCATAACTTGAAAGTGAAAGAAGAAAAAATATAGAGTGTTTACATTGCTCGTGTGTGTGCGTATATACCTGTACCGACTTTGTCTCAGTACAATATATATATATAATTATAATTGAAATAATATTTGGTTTAACGGTTTAAAAACAATTACAAACAATCCTTAAATCCGCAGAAGTACTTTCGGTTATTTTCTAACCTGCCTCGACTGCCATTAAATTCAAAAACCAAAAGCGGAAGCAAACGTCATCAATTCAAATTCCACGAATCTCGTATTTTAATGTTAGAAGCTTGTCGATTTATTAAATGCGTTTTATTCCTGTTTATAAAAATTGCCTTTTTAATTTTTCTTTTACTATGGTTTCTCTCTTCATGAAGAATTTTCACATTTTCAAAATTAATTTTAAATTTATATTTACATGTTTTTTCATGATCAAATAAAACTGAAGGAGATATTTAATCACCATTATTTTTATTTTTTACACGCTTATATAACAATTCATGTTCCTTCAATCTTTTCTCAATACTCCACCTAGATTCACCTATATATGACAGCATACAATCACAAAAAAAATGATATATGACATTACTTTTTTGCTTGACAGGTATGACATCCTTAGAATTATTGACTAATTTATTAATATTGTTTGGAACGTGGAATGAAACATTAAAAACATTCTTATATAAATCCTTAAAAAAATTTACTTGTGGATTTGAAATAAATGGAATAGATATCCATTTTTTACTATTAATCTTCATTTCTTTTAAATTATAATATTTTTTTTAAATTGACATAAAGTGTTGTTTATTTGTTCCATTTATAGAGGAATTAAATAAGTTGAATGGCTTGAAATGGACTATAGAAAATGAACAGGACAATAAGATTAACTATTTAGATTTAATGATCACAAGAGATAACAGTATATTAAATTATAAACTAATAATTAAGCCACGGAAAAAAAGAGGATATATAAAATGTAAATCAAAAGTACCAATGATGCATAAGATTGCAAGTTTTAAATCTTTTTTTGTTTCGGAATGAAAAATTATGTCGTTACCAAAGTGATAAACTGAAAAATATTGAAATATTTGCCAAGGAATTGCTTGATGTTGGTTATAAAATGGAACAAATAAACAATACTTTATGTCAATTTAAAAATAAATATATATATATATATAATTTAAATTTAAAAAAAATATAATATATATATATATATATATATATATATATATTATAATTTAAAAGAAATGAAGATTAATAGTAAAAAATGGATATCTATTCCATTTATTTCAAATCCACAAGTAAAATTTTTTAAGGATTTATATAATAATGTTTTTAATGTTTCATTATACATTCCAAACAATATTAATAAATTAGTCAATAATTCTAAAGATGTCATATCTGTCAAGAAAAAAAGTAATGTCATATATCAATTTTTTTTGTGATTGTATGCTGTCATATATAGGTGAATCTAGGTGCAGTATTGAGAAAAGATTGAAGGAACATGAATTGTTATATAAGCGTGTAAAAAATAAAATAATGGTTTAATATCACAATCAGTTTTCTTTGATCACGAAAAAACATGTAAATATAAATTTAAATTTAATTTTGAAAATGTGAAAATTCTTCAGGAAGAAAGAAACCATAGTAATAGAAAAATTAAAGAGGCAATTTTTATAAACAGGAATAAAATGCATTTAATAAATCGACAAGCTTCTAACATTAAAATACGAGATTCATGGAATTTGAATTGATAACGTTTGCTTCCACTTTTGGTTTTTGAATGTAATGGCAGTTGAAGGAGGTTAGAAAATAACCGAAACTACTTTTGCGGATTTAAGGATTGTTTGTAATTGTTTTTAAACCGTTAAAACAAATATTATTTCAATTATAATTACAATATTGTTTTTAATTAACGGATATTTTATTTATATATATATATATATATATATTGATATAATTAACGGATATTTTATTATATATATATATATATATATATATATTGATATAGGTACATATAATTTTATCTAAAATTATATTATTAAAATAATCGTTCATAAAAGAAAAACATAAAATTAAACGTTGAAGAGTTTATTGCAATTTGTTTTAGAAAAGAATAAGAATCAAATAGTTTTCTAGCATTAGTTTTGAAATAAAAAAGCTACAATTAATTAATCAGAAGGGGAGAGGGGTGTTTCGTTAGAGAAATTAAACTAAGGGTTATAAAAGGAAGTAAAGAGTTTTTATTAGTATTCATAAAATTATAATTTACAAAGTTAAAACATACAAATCTCTTTTATTCAAGTTTAATTAAAGAAAAAATAATGTTAAAACTAAATAGTAAATTGTATTAAAAATATATGTGCGTATATATGTGCGATTTGTAAATAAATAAAATGTATGCAAAATAAAAGAAGATTATCATTAAAAACCTGGCAATGGCTATTAATAAAATAAAACAACACCTTTTAGTGCATGGCTATTACTAATTAAGCAATCTTCCAAAACACGTTTATCAAATGATTATCACTGGAATTTGATAACAGATCTTTGCTGGAGATATTAGAAAGACAACAAGACACAGATATAAATAGACATTTTTTTATCGGACAGTAAACAGTTCACAAATTTATTGAGTGAGTGCAGTTCAGAAATTAATTGAGCAGTTAACAAACAAAATGCAGTGTTGAGAAGATCTTAGGAACGTACGTTTATCTCCAGCCCAGATGTCCTAGAAAATAGCAGATCTGCCCGTGAAATAATGTCAGCTTAACATCTTAGAAAATCTCCGTCAGTATCTAATTGTCTCCAATAGTAATAATTGTGAAACTCATCCAGGAAAAGTCCCAGACAGCTGGTAAGCATTCATAATGGAAACATTTTCACCGAAAGCAGCCTCCAAGGAACAAAATTCTACATCAACATTCAAAAGCCAAGGTAAAAACATTTGCTTATTTCGTTTATACTGTAATAGCCATTGCATTGCATTAATTCATATGAATCTTTCAAGAGTCTAATTATATGAACTCTATATCATACATAAATGAACTATTGATGTGTGTGATTAAATTTTAAATGCTATGTAGTCCTTTATTATCATTATTATGTGTGCATGAGTTAATATGTGCGTGATCCTTATATCAATATTATTAGTCAAAGTAGATAAATTCCCAGTGTTCTGTTATGAAAATATTCAAGAATATTTAAACTATTTAGAATGTTAATTTAAAATATGTGTGTGTTTTATTAGAAGTATAAAATGTTTAAATTTAGTAAATAAATGTTAGTTAATAAATTATCTTTCAAATTAAACTTTATTTGTCGGTCAATTCTTTTTATCAATTCCCTTTTATCAAGTCTTTTAACCACTAATTAAGTATAATCTATTAATGATTACAAACAACTGAGCTAGTCATGGATTTAGGCATTGAGTTAGTGGCCACTGTTCAAAGTGCATTGTCTATTCTTTTAGTATTCTTTTAGAATAAATAGTTGGTGCCTGTGTTTATACACAAACAAAAAAAAGTGCTTTGAACTTGGTGTTGAACTCAACAGCCGAGAAGAAGCTATGTCCTGGAAATGTAATGCTAGTTATATACTTTATAGCTATCGTTTGGGCATACGTAATCTCCGAGTATGTTCTTCTCTGCCTAAGAGGCCGGTGTTTCGAATGCACATATTCGAAATCGGTTCAAATGGCTATACCCAACTGTGGGTCTGAAGCTAAGAAACAATAATAATGAAATACTATGTTTCTTGTTTAAAATTTTTTTATAAAAAGCTAAATTATGTTTATGAAAGTGTTTTAATTTTTTTTTTTTTTTAAAAAAAGAATTGACCGATTTTTTTTCTTTAAATGAAAAGAGATTTTGACATGTATGCTATCAAATCAGAGACAGTTGATATTTGGGCAGAGTTAAAGCATTAGAACAGGTAGTAAAAAGGACAAAAGGGTGGAGTTAGCATGAGTTTTTGTCTTAGTAAAAAAAATAAATAAACAATTCGATTTTTCAAAATATAATTTAAAAAATACAAAGTAATAGCGTAACTATGAACAAAGAAATGGATCCAAAAGAAAGCCCTATATATTTTAAAAATCCCCAGTTAGTAGAAAAGGAGAAAGAAGAAGTATCTGAGACGTGAATGATGATGAAAATGATGATGAATATGATGGAAGAAATGCGTCAAGAATTTAAACAAAGTCAACAAGAATTGTGTCAGAAATTTGAACAAAGTCAGTTAGAACTCAAAGCAGAATTGAAGAAAGAAATTAGTCAAGTTAAAACAGAAACTAAAGAACTCAGAGCAGAAGTAAAAGAAATAAGATGTGAGATAACAGTAAAGGTAGAGAAGAACCAAGAAGTTATAGAGTTATATTTAATTAAAGAAAGTCAGGAAGTTGAAAAGAAAGTTGAGGTGATAAAAGACATAGAAATTGAATTAGAATCAGATAGCATTGTGATAAATAAAGTAGACACAAATGTAGATCAAGAAATAGAAGAAAAACATAAGTTCAAGGTAGTAGATAGTGTAGAAAGGTTTTTACAAAAATTTAAAAAGGTTAAAGTAAACGTTCGCATTTGCTGTAGACATAGATTTAAAACAAAGAGAAAGCTTAGAAAAAAATATTCCCAGATTGAAGTAATTCAGAGTTTGTCTAGGTATAAAGGTTTTCTGAGTTACGAAGTCGAAAACAGAATGGAAATAGAAAGAGATAAAGCAATAAAATATAAAAGCAGAACCGATAAGAGAGGAAAGTTAGTTTATATTATAGAATTTGTAGAAAGAAAAAAGGAGCTGACAGACATAGTTTAAGAGTTAGTAAATGGGCGGAATAGTAAAGGAAATAAACAAAAAGGACCGAAAATGTACAATGTACATGAATATGATTATTCTAAAGTAAATTAATCTAATAAATTAAATCTGAAACTTCTATTTAAAACTTAAGACAATAAATTTAAAAATGAATGAATAATAATAAATTAAATGTTGCAAGTAATAATAATAATGTAGGCTTCGCAAAATAAAATATTTTTTTCACGCACATATTAATTAAGGAAATGCTCATAAATAAACAGTTCAAATAAAAAAAAAATCAATAAAATCAAGGTAAATAAATGGGTCAAGTTAGTGATGTAAAAGTAAAGTTGTAGGTTTAAATAAATGAAAAGATAATGGAATTTCTAAAATAAAATTAAGTTTGTCAAATAGATATTTGTATGATAATGAATCACAATAAAGTAAAACAGTTTTTTTTCTGAATACATGCACATTAAAATAAAATAGTTTTCTAAATATAAGCACGTTAATATATCAGTTGAAGTAAGTAATATTGTAATATAAATAAATATGTAAATTGATGTCTGTAATAGTTTAGAATAGTATTGTAAGATTAAATAAATATGTAAGATAATGTTCGTAATAGTTCAGAATAATATAAATAAATATGTTAAAAGTAATGTTCATGTGTATTTAAAAATAATATTGAAAGGTTAAAATAATATAAATGAAAGTCAATCTAAGTTGTATTAAGAATGTATAAGGGTTTAAAATTAAGGGATGAGGGTAGTATTGAAATAAGTTAGATAAGGATTAAGTTTAAAGCTGTGAACTGGATAAATTCTAGTACCCGCAACGGATTGGCCGGGATCATTCCTCTTTTAAAAAGTGCACTGGCAACAACCAGAGTAAGTCGTAAGTCACTTTTCAGGGGAGAATCCCCATATCTCATACCTCGTTTTCCAAAGCGTAAGTCGGAAATGAACAGTTGAAAATTCCTGCCATTCACAGCTGCTTAGTCAAAGTCCGATCAAGAGAATCGGCAATCATTTTCCAGGGCGTAAGTTGGAAATGGAAAGTTGAAATTCCTGCCATTTGCAGCCACCTTTCTTAGTCAAAGTCCGATCAAGAGAATCGGCAGCCGAAGCTTCGTTTATAAAAGATCCCTGTGTCACAAATTTAGTTTGTCCTCATGGTCATTATCCAGGACGAACATTGTAAGCAATGTTACCAGCATAGAAAGAAGAAAAGCATAATTGGAGATTGCCCTTAGCATGGAAAGGAAAAGATACCAAAAAGCAAACTTAGAAAGAATAATAAATTAAGATTTAATGTGGTCAGAGATAAATAGGTCAAAAATGATGCATTTTACTCTCAAAAGGAAGGGTGGTGTAATGTACCTATATTGATATAGGCACATATAATTTTATCTAAAATTATATTATTAAAATAATCGTTCATAAAAGAAAAACATAAAATTAAACGTTGAAGAGTTTATTGCAGTTTATTTTAGAAAAGGATAAGAATCAAATAGTTTTCTAGTGTTAGTTTTGAAATAAAAAAGCTACAATTAATTAATCAAAAGGGGAGAGGGGGTGTTTTGTTAGAGAAATTAAACTAAGGGTTATAAAACGAAGTAAAGAGTTTTTATTAGTATTCGTAAAAATATAATTTAAAAAGTTAAAACATACAAATCTCTTTTCATTCAAGTTTAATTAAAGAAAAAATAATGTTAAAACTAAATAGTAAATTGTATTAAAAATATATGTGCGTATATATGTGCAATTTGTAAATAAATAAAATGTATGCAAAATAAAAGAAGATTATCATTAAAAACACGGCAATGGCTATTAATAAAATAAAACAACATGTTTTATTGCATGGCTATTACTAATTAAGCAATCTTCCAAAACATGTTTATCAAATGATTATCACTGGAATTTGACAACAGATCTTTGCCGGAGATATTAGAAAGGCAACAAGGCGCAGGTATAAATAGACCTTTTTTTATCGGACAGTAATCAGTTCACAAATTTATTGAGTGAGTGCAGTTCAGAAATTAATTGAGCAGTTAACAAACAAAATGCAGTGTTGAGAAGATCTTAGGAATGCATGTTTATCTCCAGCCCAGATGTCCTAGAAAACAGCAGATCTGCCCGTGAAATAATGTCAGCTTAACATCTTAGAAAGTCTCCATCAGTATCTAATTGTCTCCAATAGTAATAATCATGAAACTCATCCAGGAAAAGTCCCAGCCAGCTGGTAAGCATTCATAATGGAAACATTTTCACCGAAAGCAGCCTCCAAAGATCAAAATTCTACATCAACATTCAAAAGCCTAGGTAAAAACATTTGCTTATTTCGTTTATACTGTAATAGCCATTGCATTGCATTAATTCGTATGAATCTTTCAAGAGTCTAATTATATGAACTCTATATCATACATAAATGAACTATTGATGTGTGTGATTAAATTTCAAATGCTATGTAGTCCTTTATTATCATTATTATGTGTGCATTAGTTAATATGTGCATGATCCTTATATCAATATTATTAGTCAAAGTAGATAAATTCCCAGTGTTCTGTTATGAAAATATTTAAGAATATTTAAACTATTTAAAATGTTAATTTAAAATATGCGTGTGTTTTATTAGAAGTATAAAATGTTTAAATTTAGTAAATAAATGTTAGTTAATAAAGTATCTTTCAAATTAAACTTTATTTGTCAGTCAATTCTTTTTATCAATTCCCTTTTATCAAGTCTTTTAACCACTAATTAAGTATAATCTATTAGTGATTACAAACAACTGAGCTAGTCGTGGATTTAGGCATTGAGTTAGTGGCCACTGTTCAAAATGCATTGTCTATTCTTTTAGTATTCTTTTAGAATAAGCAGCTGGCACCCGTGTTTATACACAAACAAAAAAAAGTGCTTTGAACTTGGTGTTGAACTCAACAGCCGAGAAGAAGCTATGTCGTGGAAATGTAATGCTAGTTATATACTTTATAGCTATCATTTGGGCATACATATTCTCCGAGTATGTTCTTCTCTGCCTAAGAGGCAGGTGTTTTGAATGCACATATTCGAAATCGGTTCAATATATATATATATATATATATAGCCCATCCCTGAAGAGAGTCAAGTGTAAATTCTTCCTCAGTTTGAATACTGAGGCATAATTGGGCCAAAAAGGGCATTGAGATGTGCATGAAATAGTCCAAATTACATCTAGATTTAATGAGAAATCATTGAGGGAGCCCATTGGATGTAGCCAAATAAATAAAAAATATAATTGTATACTAAATTTAGTTGATCAATAGTACATGTAGGATAAAACAAAAATAGTTTGGGACTGCTTAATAATAATTGAGTTCAAGGTTAAAATAAATGTAAAATGATTTAAATAATGAGATTCAAGAGGCTGAACAATCAACAGACTTCACACTTAAAAACAGAAAAAGACAATCTATAGAAACTACATTTCCAGCAACAGATTCAGAAATGATGATAAATTTACCTTGAAATATATAATCAAGATATGCAGGTAAGTTAACAGAATAGGTGGAAAAAAATTCATGAATAATAACAAAAAATAATTGCAAGATATGAAAAATAGTTGTATAAGAAAAGATAAATTGTCATGCAAATTGGATAAAGGACAATTGAAAATGAATAAATGACAACAGACAATGAATGAGCTATAACTGAAAGTGGATGAAGAGAAAATAAATGAATGCAAAACAGAAAACGTTAAAGAACAAAAAAGAATGGATGAATGTCAACAGAAAATGAATGTAATATTTCAACACATGCATGGAAGCCAACAGAAATGTATGGCAGAATTTAAAAAAAAACCATAGAGATTAAAAAGGAAGAAAGCATTAATTAGCAAATATTAAAATCTTATTGCACAAAATAAAACAGTTTAATGTGTTGTAACTTTCTTTCTGGACAAAATAGAATCAATGCAGAAAGTCATGCAAGAAAACATCTGCAGGGTAAATTATATGGAACAAAAACTGAATGTAGTAAATCCAATGGAGAATAATGTTTGAAACTTAGCAAGGAGATGCATCGTGAAAATCACCATAGTGTAAATAAATTTTTGAAATTATATTTAGGAGCATGATTGTTAAACCACTTATAAGGCTATTGAAAAAGACTATGTTAGCTATAGCTTTTAACGACTTATAAGATGATGCTCGGGTTGATGGCATTTATCATTTGCCACATCTAATATGTTTTAAAATGAGAACAAAGCAATAGCAATCTGCTTTTATACAGAATATGAATAAAAAGATGGAAAATTTTTAAGTCATTCTAAATGAGAATATCTTGATCAACAGATAAATTTGTCAAAAAAATTTTGGCACTATTTATTAGTTGACTAATGGTAGAGGTAACATCAGAATTTGGATAATATGATAAAGTCTATTAACTTCATTCTAATTATAATAAAATTGATCACTTTCTCACATTTCTCAAACATTGATTTTTAAGTTCATATTTAAATAGTATATGGAACAGGATTTCTAATTTATTTTTTGTTCAATGATTAATAATTAACAGTGATTATAACTTGAACATGTATATTTTGATAGTTATTTATATATTTGAATTTTTACGTTAATTGAGTCTTTCAAACATTTGAATGTGTAATTGAGAAGTTGTACATTTGTTTTCAAAAATATAAATTTATCTTAGTAGTAATAATATTATGACTAAATTTACAAATTTATTGTATAATCTAAAACCACTTACTATTAATTTTTATTGACAACATGATCTCTTTTTTTGACAATAATTTCTCTTTTTAATTTTTATTCAGTTTAATGAAGAGTAGGATGAATAAGTGGGATTAAATAGATAATGTGTGTGGCATATGTGTATGGAGAGTAAACAAAAAAAGAAGCAATTTACAAACTATATATGAATTTTAAATAATCACTGTATTATTTATAATTGAAAAAAAAAAATGTTTGAAAATTTGGATTGTTCTTTTTTTAATGTATTTATTTTTGTTTTAAAAAGTAAGGTGGGGGGGGGGGCAGAACTAGCCATTGTATTACAATTAAATTTATATATTCATTGTGTAATCTACTTTTTATTGATAGTTGTTGTTTTTGCAGTCATTTTCTTAAATTGTTTGGTGAACTTTTATTTCTTTCCAATATCTAATTGGATTTAAAGAAAAAAGAAAGGGAGGGGTGATAGGGAATTAATGGATTTTCTTCGTAATGTAAAACTTCCTACTACTGCTTTCTATTGACAAGTCTTTTATTTTATTTTTGCTAATTTTTATTGTCAATTTAATTTCTTATAGTGTTTTGCTAAAAATAGACAAGGTTTTCAAATTTGGATTAATTTTTGTGTTTAAAAAATATACATTTTCTTAATTTAAAATCTAGATTCATAATAATTGATTTTATTTAATAAAGAAATAACTTTTTCCTCCTCATAAATTTGGAATAAATAATTAACATTTTGGAAATTAACTAATTTTTTTTTTCTGGAAATGGCATTTATTTAAATTTTATTAATATTTAGTTTTAATTAAAAAAAAGTATAATCTAAACCCAGATTTAAAAAAAAAATTGTTTAAAAGCTAAACACTTCAATATTATTTGAACTATTTGAATAGTTTTGTATGGAATGAGGCTGATAATTAGTTTTCATTAATAACAAAAAAAAAATTAATCACCTTCCAGCCTCCATTCCCTTCCTTTTCTAAAAAGTTAATAAAAAAAAGATATGTGCATTTTTTTAGAGACAAAGGATGCTATAAATTGTTGGAATTAAGTAATAAATGCAGTGCACCCATCTCTTGTCATTCTATAAAAAAAATAATAAGAAAGTAAAGTTTTAAAATCATCCAAATTTCAAAAAACAAATATTTCATTCAAAATAAGTTGTTTTAAATAGGTAAAACATGCCATTCACACCTACCCCTCCCTACACACTTTTTAAAAAGCCAATTATAAAATAGAAATTTAAAAACATTTTACAGATAAAATTATATTCCAAACCAAATCTGCCCATTATTAATCAAAACAAGTTATTTGAATTAGGAAGACTACACATGCCACTCTCCCTCTACTTACTTTTTAAGTAAATAGCTGATAAGAAAGAATTAATTTACATAGATTTTTAAAAATAGAATAATGTGCAAAAAAAATCTGTAATTTGCAACTTTGAAATTTTAAATCATTCAACTTTGTAAGCCAAAATTAGATATACAATAATGAAGAGAAATTCAAAGAAAAACTTACAATTCATCTTTTTTGTAGAAATTTTTTAAAAAAAAAAACATACTACTAAAAGTTTACTAACAATGAAATCTCTCAATAAAAACAAATAATGGAAGGTTTTAGATTACACAATGAACTTATAAATAACATTGTAGATACTACTATTACAATAAATCACCATTTTTTTAAAAAAAATTCATATGCTCAACTAGTGACCCCACTATTATTTCAAGAAAATCAAAGCAATGTTTAAAGAATTTGTAAAAGATAAAAATAAAAATGATATCCTTTGTTTTTTCAGTTATAGATTAGTGTTAATTTGAAATAATAATTGTGAAATTGTTATAGATTTATGTAAGCATATCAGAGAATATTATATATATATATGTTAAGTTTACTATTTACATGGATTGTTAGCATATCAGAGAATATTATATATATATATGTTAAGTTTACTATTTACATGGATTGTTATTATGGTAAAGAGTAGAAATGAGAATATATCCATGTAAACAGAGATAACATTAACTTTTTTGATGTTGCTAAGTATCTAGTAATTTGTACTAACTGGCAATCATGAAGCTAAACATGTTTTTTCATTAACCTATATTAGTTCTATTGTTAGAGTTTTTGTTGAAATAAAAGCAGGTTTATGTATAAAATTTGTCACTGAATTGAATAGGTAAATGGAATAAATTTAATAGAAAACCATATATTTTAATCATATATTTGTTTTCATCTAATTGATCTTCATTCAAAATATTACGTTAATTCATATGCATATATATATATATATATATATATATGATATGAATCGTATTCATATCATATATATATATATATATATATATGCTGAAATGAATGTTTCCATGAGTAAAAGTTATTTTGCAAAATATGTTTCGAAGTATAAGCACATTTAATAAAATAAAATAAGTCTATCAATATTTTTATAAAATAATACTTATCCTCTACTAGGTAAAAATTATACTAATAATGATATGGTTATAGGAAATTAAATTGTCTCTCTTGGTTATCCTATCACATGTTTGTTGAATAGTTTGATTTATATTTAGCAAGGATATTTTTACTTCCAAATACATCTGCATTAAGAAATGAGAATACAAATATACATAAATTTTATTAATAAATGGTTTACCATCACTATAAATCAAGCAATGCACAAAGGACCCCCCTCTCCAATAAAAAAAAATAAACAAATACTTGTAGTACAAAAATATTCCTTATATAAAAGGAACTGTAGGTAAAATTGCAAAGTTGTTAAAACCCTATGACATAAAAATATTCTCTAATGATGAAAAGACTAGTAATATTCTGATCCAATCTAAAGATGTAATTCCTCTAGAATTCCAAGAATTCTGTAAAATTCCATATTGCATATGTGCAACTACATACATAGGAAAGAGCAATTGACATATAAGTATTAGAGGAGATGAACACAATAGTCAACTATAAAAATGTCAACATTTTCAGCACATGACTCCATCATTTGAATACTGGCGAATGCATAGATTTTCCATTTACTAAAATCATACACACATGCAATAACCAAGAACAAACTGTATTGAGAGAAGCCATAATAAATTTAAAAACACAAATGCATTTGTGAGCATGATGAAACAAAATCACCAATTATTTGGAAAAAAAATCTTAAGACAAAGAATATAAAAAGTATTGATAAATATAAATCAAATTACTCACAACTGTGTGAAACAATTCTTTATATTATAATAATTCAATTATTACTATATTTTTTACCCAGTTGATGCATGTTATCTTAATGAAATGTAGATAGATTTATTTTATTTTATTAAACATGGTTATTGCTAAAAAATATGTTTTATAATATATATAAATAGAAAAAAAAAATAACCCTAGTTATGAGTTAAGTGTATTCTAAATCAAGAATAGATTGAATCAAACTATTTTTGAAGTTCTAATGTTTATAAGAAAACTTTGTAGATAATTTTTGCTGAAATTAAAGTATCAGCAGCTGAAATATAGCATTTAATTCTTAATAAACTAATAATCATCTATACAAAGATGAAAGAAGAATCTTTTTTAATATCTAAATTATAATAATAATCACAATGCAAATATTTTTATAAACAAACTGTCTCCAGCTTTATGTAGTTGATTAATAGTACATAACTATAAAATGCCACATTCCAACTTGATAATATATTGACTTCAATCTAAATTACCATGATGTTGATAACATATGCTACAACCAGCTCTAAAAATAGAAAAACTGATTCTATTCTTGGTATTTTGTTCAACATTTAAAATGTTTTTAATTAATAGTCTGATGGAGCGTGATTTCCTTTTTTTATTTACATATATTTATTGAACTATATATATATATATATATATATATATATATAATATAGTTCAATAAATATATGTTTATATATATATATATATATATATATATATATATATATATATATATATAAAATCTTAATTGTAAATGTAAATCAACAATATTAATAATAAGGTTGATTGTACTAATAGTAAAATTCATCATCATCATCATCATCATGAAACATTATCAATCCACTGCAGAATGAAGGTCTCTCAAAGTTCACTCCACCTTCTTTAATCTTTAGTTTCTCTACTCTACAGCACCCCTTCACCCTTTCTTATTTCATTCATCCATCTCATATGTTGTCTCTTTCTGGGTATTTAAAAAACTCTTGGAATCCAGTTTAAGATTTCAATTGTCCATCTATTATCATCTCTTCTAGCAATATGTCCAGCCCCACTCCACTTCAGTCTTTTAATTTTTTCAATGAGGTCAGTAACACCTGTTTGTTCTCTTACCCATACATTGCATTTTCGATTTGTTCTTGTTACTGCCAACATGCATCTTTCCATACATATTTGAGTGGTCTGAAGTCTCTGTATTGCTCTTCTATTAAGTGTCCAAGTCTCAGATACATAAATAAGAACTGGTAAAACACATTTATTAAAAACCTTCCTTTTCAAATATCTAGGCATATTTTCTTTTACTATCAAATTATTTCTACCAAAAGCACTCCAACCAAGTTTAATTCTATGATTAATTTCATCCACTATGTTTCCATCTGTATTAATAATCTGACCAAGGCATATATTATTCTGAAGCAATTAACTTATTTAAGAGTTCTTTTAATATTAAGGGTGGATGGGAAGTGAATGGATTTGTGGGTAATGGTTAATATTATATATATATATATTGTATAGTTTTTCCATATAAAAAAAATTAAAACTTCTTTTATGTTGTTATTTTTAAACAATAAAAATTTATTATAATAAGATATAATAAAATATCTATATATACAACAAAAAACATGAAAAAATAAATTTTCAATAGAAAAGCTTTTTTCGATACATACAATTTGTATCTTTTTCAATATGTCTGCTGACGATTACCGTTAAATACATATAGCGACATCTATTCATAATAAAACCAACTAAAACAATATCAACATCATTATTTTACAAATATATACAATACAACATAAAAATTATATATATTCCTTCATTGAGTATAGGATATTCAAATATACTCAAAAACATATAAAATATATTAATATTGATATTTTGCCTATCTATCTTTCCATTCATCTAATTTTAGCCAATTATTAGTCAAATTAATTGAACCTTTATATGTATAATGATTTTAATAAAAATATATATAATATAAAATTTACAATTTCGGAAATTAAACAAAAAATGAAATATTTAGACATAGAGCTTAGTTTAGATGATAATAAAAAATTTGTATTAAAACATTTTATAAAAGAAGATAATATGAGGAAAATAATTGCTGTCGATTCACAACAGGCATGGACCCAAAAACTTGCAGTAATTAAAAATTTTAAAATTAAAAACGATAGATATAATACGAATGAAAATATAGCTAAATTACATAAAGAGCAATTTAAAAATTTATATATTAAATATGGTTATAAAAGTAAATGTATAGATAATATTTTTTATAAAAATAAATATAATAGATGTAATAAATCTAATAATAAATGGATAAAAATTTCATATCATCCTAAAATATATAATGCATTATTAAAAAATTATGTAAATAATAAAAAAGATATAAATATAGGTTGGGCAAATAGTAAAGATTTGGATAAATTAATAGGTAACTATAAAATAATGGATAATTTAAAATATAAGAAGGGAATGGTTTATAAAATTATATGTGGTATTTGTAAAAGAGTATACTATGGACATACATGTAAACAATTAGAAATAAGAGCTAAAGAACATAACGCAGCAATAAATAGGAGAGATGATAAATCCGCTTTGTTTATACATTATTTGGAATATGGTCATAAAATAGATTGTACTAAAAATATATTTGCACTAAATTACTTGAAAAATGTTAATAGGCGTAAAATATATGAAACTAGTTATATTAAAAATAATGGTAGTAATTGCATGAACATTTATAAAGGTTCAATTAATTTGACTAATAATAGGCTAAAATTAGATGAATGGAAACATAGATAGGCAAAATATCAATATTAATATATTTTATATGTTTTTGAGTATATTTGAATATCCTATACTCAATGAAGGAATATATATAATTTTTATGTTGTATTGTATATATTTGTAAAATAATGATGTTGATATGTTTTTGAGTATATTTGAATATTCTATACTCAATGAAGGAATATATATAATTTTTATGTTGTATTGTATATATTTGTAAAATAATGATGTTGATATTGTTTTAGTTGGTTTTATTATGAATAGATGTCGCTATATGTATTTAACGGTAATCGTCAGCAGACATATTGAAAAAGATACAAATTGTATGTATCGAAAAAAGCTTTTCTATTGATAATTTATTTTTTCATGTTTTTTGTTGTATATATAGATATTTTATTATATCTTATTATAATAAATTTTTATTGTATAGTTTTTGTAGTTTTTTACACTTGAGAAGTCTGCTTGTAGCAGTGAAACCTTTGGTTGTGTTTTAATATTATTTTTATGCTGGTCTAGTTGAATTTTGGATTTGGGGTAATTTTAATTATATATATATATATATATATATATATATATATATATATATATATATATATATATATATATATATATATATATATATATATTTTTTTTTTTTTATATATATATAGACCATTATACAATTACAAATATCCAGTAACACCCTCTGTTTAAAGTTCTATATCTCAATAATAGCAAACTGTAAAATGATAGGTATCATTTTACGGTTTGCTATTATTGAGATATAGAACTTTAAACAGAAGGCGTTACTGGATATTTGTAATTGTATAATGGTTTGTATATTTTCTATAATTATTTCATTTAGTGTTAACAGTAACTTACTTTTCATATATATATATATATTGATTACTATATTTTACTGCAAATGTTCAGGTGGTTACTGGTTGGATTATATATATATATATATATATATATATATATATATATATATATATATATATTGACCGAGTCAAAAGCAGCTTCTATGCCAAGGTGCATAACAATGGGTTCAAATTTTTTGCTGTTTCAAGGCTGCCTCTGTCATTGAAGAGTTTTTCTTTGCTTATTGTGCTTCAGTGATAAGTGGCAGTATATATGGTTCAATTTCATCTTTAATGATTTTCTTGATAATTTTGATCAGCAAAGGCCCCATAGATATTGGCCTGACTTCTTTAATGGGTGGGATAATTGGTTTGTTTTTATTATAGAATACTATGGCTAATAGGCAAGACAACCATTATGTGCTGAATTTGTTGTGGTAGATGGCTTGATAACTAACATAAATATTCTGCTGTGAATTTACTTAGGTGCTTTAATATATATCAAGGGACACCAGGACTATCTGGGTGACAAGCATTTTGAATAGTATTTAGTTTCATTGTGAATAGATCTGTTGTGGGTGGGATCTTTGTCTTTGGTGGAGCAAACAAATTATGTTTTTTATGTGGGTGTTTTTTTGTAATTTCTTTTTAAAATATTCAAAAATTGGCATAATTATATTGTGCCCTGTGTCTGTTCCATTACTTGTATACATTGCCATTGGCACTTTTACATCTGGTTGGTTCCCTAGTGCCCATCTTATATAACTGCTTGTCCAAGTGTGATGCCTAGTTAGGCATATCTTGCTTTTCTTCAAATAGCTTTTGAGTTCATCATGTTTTATTGTATGCTTGTGTATGCTTGAATATATACTGATGGGTACAATGTGATGGGTTAATAACGATTATTCTCTGGTGCAAATGATCTGCCAGAGACAAAATTCTTGATGGTGGGGTTTGTTTTCTTGTTATATCATTGATGATAAAGGACATCATTCCCATAAATGCAAGATATTTCTAAAGTGGGTTCCAAGTCATATCTTTGATTTTGTTTAGCATTAGTAAAAATTCAGGGGTTGGTTAAGTAAAACGTTTATTGTTCTTGAAACTGGAAAAGGTGATATTTGAATTTGAATGCTGTCAATTGTGACTATTTGAACTGAGTGATTGGAAAAAGTTGAGGTAGTTAGCTTTATATTGATTAGGTATTGGAGTATTGGGGAATAAAAACACAGATCAATAAGTGAAGAGAAGAGACAATTGTAGAAAGAGATGACATCATGTGGCAATAAACCTTGGCTGCTCATTAGTGGTATGTTTATTCTATGAAACCAACATTGCGCAAATTTCTGATATTTTAAATTGAAATCTCCAATTAACGTGGTTTGGTTTGCAATTGTAGCTAACCTTGAGTTAATGTTTGCAATTATGTTATCATTTTTTCGAGAGGAAGAGTCTCTAGAGCATTCACAGAAACCTTCCATATTTAAATGTTTGGCTGGGTCAGTTTGTAATCCAGCAAAAAGAATTGTCTCAAGAATGCCTAACAAGTGTTGGTGTATATCCTTGAACCAGTGTTTTAACTTATTTATTTTTGAGGTTGAATTCAAATCTCTACCATTGATAGCCACATTTTTTTACTTTTATTAAATGCTGTTTTTTGATTGAGATTTAAATGATAGGGTTAATCTGATGTACACTCCCATTCATGCTCATATTCCATTTCCAGGTCTTTATCTGCTTCCACTCTAGTTGTGGAGTTGTGATCAACCAGAATATGGTTGGATTCTGTTATTTTGGGCCCTCTCTTTTTCTTTGTTGCACAGCCTGGCCTTCTTTGTTCTGGGTTAGCTTTGGTGATTTGAGGCATATTTGGGGTGACAGCTTCCATAATTTCCATTGTTGTGTTCTGTCCAATTTTGGGTTTTTATATATATATATAATTCGATGTCTATATTTTTTCAAAGCAACATACATAATTATATAATTGAATATTTATAAATACATTAATTAGATAATTAAAAAATTTATCCATTAAGTGGACAAAATTTTTAATTATCTAATTACTTTATTTATAAATATTCATTTTTTTTTTTATATATATATATATATATATATATATATATATATATATATATATATATATATATATATACTTGATCACTTTTACTCTGTGAATTTATTTGATCTTTTACTAACTCTTTTTCATTAATATCTTTGATAGGCTGTGCTGTTTTTTCCCCTTGTGGCCTTTTGAGGCTGTTGACTTTCTGCTTTTTATCAGTGAAGATTTTAATTATATTGGATTTTTGTTGATGGATCCAGAATTTCAGGTGTTGGCAATGTGTGTAGTTGTTTTATTATTACATTGCTGCTGAGCTGTTGTTTTTTTATTCATTCTTTCTTGTGTATTAGTAGTGTTTGTTAACTGTTTTATATTTTTTGACTCCTGCTGGTGAGCTTCTCTTGGTTGAACTTCAATGCTCAGTTGGTTTTTCAGGTTATTGCTAGTATTGCAGTCAATTGCTATGTGTCCAGTTTCACTGCATGCAAAGCATCTTGGCCTTAATCCTTTTATGTGAATGGTTAGTATTGCATTTTGGTCAACTATTTATGTGGGGATATCTTGCAGATTTACACTGTCATTAAGCTTTATTTTGACGTGAAAATTCTTGCTGAAAACTGGGATGGGGGTATCGGATAACTAAATTTGTTATATATATATATATATATATATATATATATATATATATATAGCTTTGCCAAATGGATCAATTAATTTTTGAAAATTCTGTATGTTATATCTGAAATAAGTATTTTTATTTTTTGCATTACAGAAGTGTTGTAATCTCTGATTCACTATTATTAGTACATAACTTCCTAATGTTTCCACTTGTGTTTGAAATCTTGTGTGCTAATGTTTATTAAAAAAGTGAATTGCAACCTATCACTAGTTTGGATGCTTTCCAATACTAGATACTATATCCCACATTGCAGTTATTTTCAGTTCTTCAGAAAGGAGTTCTCTAAGGAATTTATAAAGTGTTAAATTCCTATCAGTGACTGCTAACACCAGTGATCTTGGTGAAAATTTTTTTTTGGAAAGTGGCAAATAGTTTTTTAGTTATAGTGATGTTGAAACTAATGTTTATTTCTTGTAATTCATCATGATTCTATATCTCTGGGAAGTTCTTATCATTATTGTTGTCTATTAAGTTTAAATTATCTATGTCAGCTTGATTTATCTTTTTAAATCTTGCTGCCTGTGGTAGGGCTGAATTTTTCTTAATGATGTGTGGCTGCCAGTTTTTGTTATGTTTGTGTAAGTCTTAGCATTAGTAACAGTTTTCATTTTATCACTGGTTGTTTTTTGTATAATTCACTTCATCACACGAAACCATGTTTGCTTATAATGTTAGGATTTATTTTTCATTATAAACGACTGTATTACTTGCTTTTTGCTAGAAAAACAACAGTTCAGTAATCTTCCATCACTGTTTCCATGAAATAAAAAGGTTTATAATTTAATTAGCACCTAGTTTGTTCATTAATAATAAATATTTATTCGTGCTGTTTATCCATTTCCCTTTCCCTTGTTATAGCAGGACTGCAGATGATGATGATGATGATGATTATTATTATTATTATTATTATTATTATTATTATTATTATTATTATTATTATTATTATTAAAATGTAAAATGTCTCAAATTTGTTAGAAGCACCATGATCTAAGTTCAATGTTATGTGATAAGTTATTTATCAAATGATTCACAATTAAAATATATTTATTTAAAAATAAATATTTTTTGTAAAAAAAACTCCAATAGTAAAAACTTAATGTAGTAATTTCTGATGTGATCAAGTAATAGTTTCTATAAAAGGGTGTAATTAGGTGAATTCAGCAGAATTTAGAAATGGTGAGTTGAGAAATCACACGTTTGACATTATATTCTGATATTGAACTGTTTTTACTATTGATTAAAAATAAATAGAAAATGATTTGGGGAAAGCTGCATAATAATATTGAAGTTTTAAAACACCATGTGCTAATCTTTGGATAAAAACTAATCATTGCTGACCCATACTTACATCTAATTACACTAAAAATATAGAATAATGTAACCATGAATAAAAATAAAACAAATTCAATATATTTATGCATTCAAAATCTTGTTTTTCTCAATGGATGTTAATATGCAATTTTATACAAGATGGTTTTATAATATAAATGATACAACATACATCTAATATTGCTCATTGAAATAGTGTTTTGATGAAATAATTATGATTTTAAAGCTGATATTTTATTATAATCATTATTTATAACAAATATTATAATATTGGTATAAAAATGTAGAAAAATGTGATGATGAAACCAGAAAAATAATTTCAAAATAAATTGCTATTTTGTAGAATATAATCATACAATTTGTAACAAAGATCAGTTGACAGCTTCCAGTTAGTAATGTTATTATAATAAAATAAATTTGTTTTTAATTTAAGGATTATTTACGTAAAATCTTATATTTGAATAAAAAAATATAATAATCATTACATTTAGACTACAAATGGTATTTATATACCTCTAGCTTAGTATAAATTGCATAGATATCTATATTAAGTGAGCATAAGTTTATATTAATTATTTTTTTTACAAAATAGAAATAAACTTATAACTATACTGAGGTAGATAATAGAGTAGAGTATAAAATTTTAGGAAAACAAAGGCATATAAAATTGAACATGGTATAATAAATAAATTGTAGCCATTGAGATGATAATCTGAAATAAAAGTAATTGTTAAATTGTAACATAGATTTATAAAGAGAGATTGAAAAAATAAAAAGATAAGAAGGTAAATGGAATAAAAGAATATGAGAATTTATAGAACAGTCAGGAGAGTGGGATATATCAGAATCGGGTATCAAAAATCATTCTGAAAGGCAAATAAACAACGAATTGTGCAATGCCAACTTACTGAGATCATGAAAACAATTCAAAAATGTAAGTTAATATCTTAAATAAATAATAAACAATGAAAATAAATAAGTGAAAGCATCATCTCAATGATTATTCCAAAAACATAACATTAAAGAAGGTTCAAGAGTTGTGCCAAAGAATGTTGGAGGATAGGATTAGACTATATTGAGGAAAAAGACTATCAAAACATGAATCATAATATGGTTGTCAATCATTCCTTAAATCTCAGTGGATACAAGCTCAATGTCATACTACACAGAATTTTCACATGAATTGATTTAATTTTATATGCATATTATTGAGGTTATAGCCTCAGTAAATATCACTTACATAATCAATGTGCATTTAATAAATTTATAATTACAACTTTAAATTACTGTAATAGATTTCTAAATATAAAATCTTTCCATTGAATCATTGCAAATCGAAAGATTTTGCAAGTATTAATGTGTAATAAGAAATGTGGACATAATCAGTGAAGTATTGAATAGTTTCACGCTTGCAGATCAAACCGCTTCAGCTTCACCTATTTAAATAGAAAGTAGGTTGAAGTAAAGAAGGGTTCCCCTCTTTTCTTCCATAGCATAAGCTTGTGGTTAAAACATCTGTAGATGTCCCTATATATGCATATTTTCGAGGTTATAGCCTCAGTAAATATTACTTATGTAATCAATATGCATTTAATGAATTTATAATTACATCGAAAGATTTCACGAGTATTAATGTGTAATAAGAAATGTGGACTTAATCAGTGAAGTATTGAGTAGCTTCACACTCGCAGATCTAACTGCTTCAGCTTCACCTATTTAAATAGAAAGTAGGTTGAAGTAAAGAAGGGTTCCCCTCTTTTCTTCCAAAGCGTAAGCTTGTGGTTAAAACACCTGTAGAGGTCTCTACTATCGCATTTTGTACACATATTATGGAGGTTATAGCCTCAGTAAATATTACTTACATAATCAATGTGCGTTTAATAAATTTATAATTACAACTTTAAATTACTGTAATAGATTTCTAAATATAAAATCTTTCCATTGACTTGTTGTAAATCAAAAGATTTCACGAGTATTAATGTGTAATAAGAAATGTGGACTTAATCAGTGAAGTATTGAATAGCTTCACACTCGCAGATCTAACCGCTTAAGCTTCACCTATTTAAATAGAAATTAGGTTGAAGTAAAGAAGGGTTCCCCTATTTTCTTCCATAGCATAAGCTTGTGGTTAAAATACCTGTAGAGGTCCCTACTATCGCATTTTATATGCATATTATCGAGGTTATAGCCTCAGTAAATATTACTTATGTAATCAATGTGCATTTAATAAATTTATAATTACAAGAGTATTATAAATTCTCAATAATTTTGAAAGAATATTTGTAGTCTTTGAAAAATAAATTGTACATTTTTTTTAATTGTACTGTTTCTAAAATAAAACAACCAATTGGTCGCAGTTAAAAGCAATATCAGTTGTATACTGATTAAGTTATTTTATTTCTCAATATTTGGTTATCTATGACTAGATTTCATTTTACATTCTCATACAAAATTTTAATATTTCTTGTATGTAATGCTTATAATTCTGATTTTTTCTAAAAACAGAAACATTGCTATCGTTGGTGCAGGTTATGTTCTAAATTTAATAAAATTATTTCTCCACTTTATGTGCTTTTCGTTTTCTATTTTTTATATAAATATTATTTTTTTAAATAATTCTTATATATAAACCAAATCAAATTTGGAAGTTAATTATATTGGAAAATAATATTTTTGTGCCATGACGGTTTGTCTAATGCTTAAAATGAAATAAAAATGAATTTACCTTATATCGCAAAATAATATCTTTTCTTATGAACAGTATTGTATAGTGCTCGTACCATATATTAAAGATTAAGATAAACTAATTTAAGAGTGATGTTGGGATAATATCTTTGGAAATCTTAGCCAATTTAAATAAATATTTGTCATTAAATAGTAGCAGACATAATTTGTATATTGCACCACTACAAATTATCAAATGTCTTAATTTCATATATTTTGTTTAAAATCAAACAGTTGTCCTTAATATACGCCTAATTGTGTATATTTTAAGAATATCACATTTGTTTGAATATAACATATAGTTGATGTTAGTGTCTCCCCTTTTCTGTTTTACGGATATGCTTTTTGTAAACCATTTTCTTTTATATTGAGTAAATTATCACTATTTTTTTAACTTTTTAGACAAATGTTATGTCACTTATTTATTGTAACTTTTGTCTAAAATAATAAAATGCAATTATTTTAAAAACAGTTTATTTTTGTTCCTTTTGTTGATAGGTATGAAAGGTAAAGTAATTTAATATATTTTTATATGTTACAATAGTGATTTCTTTTGTTATAAAAAGATTGTACTTTTGCCAAATAATATTCCGTTATGTTATCTCAGTTGACATGGGTAGAAACTTAAGATATTTTATCTATCTTGTGTAATCATCAATGTTGTTTGTAGATTTAATAAATAAGATCATTCTTTTACTAAAAAGTAATTAATCAAGTTAACACGCATGACAGTTGTAGATATCAATTATTAATTACGATTTATCTTTTCATAGAAATATTACAATATATATATAGTAAATTTTATTTACTATATATATATATTGTAATATTTCTTTATTTACTATATATATATATTGTAATATTTCTATGAAAAGATAAATCGTAATTAATAATTGATATCTTATTTACTATATATATATATATATTGTAATATTTCTATGAAAAGATAAATCGTAATTAATAATTGATATCTACAACTGTCATGCGTGTTAACTTGATTAATTACTTTTTAGTAAACTTATAAGAAGAAATAAATAAAATTTAGAATCATAAATCTCTTAGAAGTGTTGTCACATATTGATTTTAGTCTTAACATTAAAATATTAGTTTCAGCCATTAGAGAATAAACCAAAAGACAGCTCACTTACATGAATCAATAAATCATTGAAGAATATCATTGTCAAATAAAGCAGACAATTAATAAAATGAAAAAAATGTGTTTATGTGTGGATAATGGACTGAGTTGTGTCAGAATGTTAGACAATATCAGGTATTATAAGAGAAAGAATGAATAAGCAATACTGGGAAATGAAAACTCAGTTATAACAGAGCTAGAGTTTTGATAGTAAAGCTTAATGACTTACAGTTTGACAGATGGTGAAATATTAAAATTATTTGGAATAACCTTCTATACAATGTATACCAGATTATTATGTGTGACTACATAAAAACAAGTGAGCATATAGCAGAATTATTGAATTTAATAATGTATTAAAAAGTGAAAATTTGGTGTTTATCCATATTTTTAAATAAATGATCACAGAAAATAAGACAAAAGATAAGCATAAATAGAGCAGATAGCAAACAAATAAAGGATGTAGTCCATAAAGAAAATGTTTGAAAAGAAGAAAAAATATAAGAAATTTAGAAAAGAAAAAATAAGTAAGAGGATTGGTAGTATAAATAACATGATCAAGAGTTCACAATCACACAGTCTATGTGTTGCTCAGGGGGAAATTGTTGAACAGACTAAAAAAAAACATCCAGAAAATGGCAGAAGACTTAACCAGAAAAGTTGTTATAATGTTTTTGCATGAGTAAATAGTGGACTAAAATGTTTGAAAAACGTTTGTCAAAACTACTAGCTAATCTAATCTGTGACTTGAATGAGAAAGTCTCACATTTTGCTTTACAAAGTTGTCATAATATTAAAATGGACAACAATTATAAGAGATAGAGTGTCAGATTAAGCAGACAGAAATTAGTTATATATCATAAATTGTTTGATAACATGATTGTTCTGAATCCAATAATTAAGCAAAATGTCCATGGAAGGACATCATTGTTTTATAAGAGATATTGGTTGTTTAAAACCAAACAAGTATAGATTGAAATCCAAGTGAACCTATACATTTCATTATATTTTTTGATTATAGATATGTTTATGAATAAGGCCATTCTGTAGGCTATATTATTTTTTGTGGCCTAAGACATATGTTATCAATTATGATGCTAAACATCCAATGCATAAAATTAGTGGAAGGGTTATAAATTAGGTGTCAGTAGAACAATAATTCCCCATTATAAAAAATTTCATGGCCATTTTAATAGGTCATAATACAGTATTTATATCTGAGAAGTGGCAATCCAGGATATATCAAATGGAAATATTGAATATCTCAATTGGAGAACTGCCACATTCTGAAATCAACCAGAAACTCCTATTTTAATCTATGTAAGGATGACATGAAGAACATAGGTTTTATATTCAGAATGTATACAAATTTCAACCATAGAAGATAATGTATGACACCAAACTGATTCATAATTACATAAATTTGACCAAAAATAAATCTGCAGAATTTATATAAATCATGTTGTTGTTTGGAAATATATATATATATATATATATATATATATATATATTATCCAAATATATATCTATCTGCAGCCATATATATATATATATATATATATATATGGCTGCAGAAAGGAGTTTGCTATTAACTGAAAGGAGACCCTTTGATTCCTCTTGGAGGCCTTAAAGGAACCGAGCAGGGCAAATTTCTAATGTCCACTCCATATGTTATTGTCGTTGCAGCTGTTATTACTATGTGATTATTCATATAGTATACGAACATGGATGGGCTGCAAACCAACACACATTAGCCAGCATGGTGAGTTTATTGGCTTTTTACCTCTGAGTTTAAGATCAAGAAACACCATGGTCTTTCTTCTCAGTGCCTGATAAGGCAGAATGAATGTTTGTGTAAATGATAAATATTTTTCCAATACATATATACAATTATGACAGTCAAAAATAAAGCATGGCCCTTATTCCCAGGAGGCTGTAAAGTCACCAACTAAGGCAGCGGTTGGTGGCCGAAGGCGGAGGGTGCTAAGAATCCCCTGATTGCGGACCCAGGCTGCCATTTGATGATGACTTTTTATTTAGGTACTTACAACTGCAGATCACTTTCAAGTGAAGGAAGATTGCAAGAATTAGAAGAAGAACTGTCTTATATTAAATGGGACATTATTGAACTTTGTGAAGTTAGAAGAAAAGGAGAAGAAACAATTGATTTAAAAAGTGGACATATACTCTATTATAAAGGCACACATATTGGAAATACAAGTGGAGTAGGATTCATTATAAATAAAAAGTGGAAGAACAATATTGTGGAGATTGATGGTGTATCGGACAGAGTGACAAGATTAGTTATACAACTTAATAGCAGATACCAAATGCAGATAATTCAGGTTTATGCCCCAACAAGTTCTCATAGTGATGAAGTAGTAGTAGATTTTTATATGGATGTACAAAAGGCTTTTGATCAGAGTAAACAACATTTTAAAATTGTTATAGGAGACTTTAATGCTAGAATTGGTAGACAAATGAAAGATGAAATTGCTGTAGGTAATTTTGGTTATGGTAATAGAAATGAGAGAGGACATAGACTTGTGGAGTTTGCAGAAAAAGAAAAACTTTATATTATGAATTCATTTTTTGAGAAAAATGTTAAAAGGAAATGGACATGGAAGCATCCAAATGAAGGTACAGCAGAATTGGATTATATTTTGACTAACAGAAAATACATATTTCAAGATTGTAATGTTCTTAATAAATTTAACACAGGAAGTGATCATCGATTAGTAAGGTGTAAATTACGTGTTAATGTAAAACTAGGGAGACAAAAATTATTAAGAAAACCAATATTTACAGTTAATATTCCTAATCTTCAGAAACTTTCTAATGAATTTAAATTAGAACTTACAAATAGGTTTCAAGTGTTAGGAGATTTTGAACATGATTCAGATTTGAATGAAATTAATATGAAAATAACTGATACACTTTTAAAAACTGCAATAAACATAGCTGGTAGACAAAAGCAGCAATTGACTAATAAAATTTCTACTGAGACTAGAGAATTTATGAAGAAAAGAAGGAATATGAAGATATACAAAAATGATGTATTAAAAAGAATTGAATGTCTTGAATTTTGTAAAATTGTACGGAAAAGAGTTGAAAATGATATAAGAAAGTATAACTGTGAAATAGCAAGGAAATCTGTAGAAGAAAATAAAAGTCTCAAAAATGTTAAACAACATTTTGGTATTGGTAGGAAATTTATATCTGCAATAAGAAAAAAAGTTGGAATTATTACTAAAAAGAGAGATGACATCATGAAATTGGTAGAAGATTTTTATCAAGAATTATATAGTAATAAAGAACAAGTACCTCCTATATCTATTACATCTTCGGAATTGCCCAGAATTTTAAATGAAGAAGTGAGACATGCAATTAAGTGTATGAAGAAAGGAAAGGCTCCAGGAAATGATGGAATTATAATTGATATATTAAAAGAAGCAGGTGAAGAAATAGAAACAATTTTAGCAAAGTTATATACCAAATGTCTAAATGATAAAGATGTACCGGAAGATTGGAAGAATGCAGTAATAATATTAATATTTAAAAAAGGTGATAAAGAAGATATTAGAAATTACAGAACTATCAGCCTTTTATCAGTTTTATATAAATTTTTTACCAAGATAATTATAACTCGTCTACAGAGAACTTTGGATTTCCACCAACCAAGAGAACAAGCTGGATTTAAAAGTGGTTTTAGTACAATAGATCATATCCAGGTATTGAGAGAAGTCATAGAAAGGACAAATGGATATGAGTTGTCATTATGATTTGGATTTGTAGATTATGAAAAGGCATTCGATTCTATACACATTTCTTCAGTGATTAAAGCATTGGATCATCAAGGTATAGATCCAGGATATTGTCATATTTTAAAGAATATTTATAAAAATGCAACAGCAACAATTAGATTACATAATGATACTGGAAAAATCAACATTTAGAAAGGTGTAAGACAAGGTGACTCCATATCTCCAAAACTCTTTACAGCAGTGCTGCAAGAATTATTTTGTGGATTAAAATGGGAAACTAAAGGAGTGAAAGTAAATGGAGAGTATTTAAGTCATTTAGATTTTGCAGGTGATGTAGTTGTTTTTGCAAATAATGCTTCAGAGCTGCAGGAGATGTTGCAGGAGTTAGCAGATGAAAGTAGAAAAGTAGGACTAAAGACAAATGTTAAAAAGACTAAAGTAATGTTTAGTCGATTTGCTCAAAATATGAAAATAAAGATTGATTATGAAGAATTATAAGAAGTTAACAGTTACAAATACTTTGGTCAGATTATTAATACAGATGAAAACATAATGGAGGAAATTAATCATAGAATTAAACTTGGTTGGAGTGCTTTTGGTAGAAATAACTTGATACTAAAAGAAAATATGCCTATGTGTTTGAAAAGAAAGGTTTTTAATAAATGTGTTTTACCAGTTCTTACTTATGGATCTGAGACTTGGACACTTAATAGAAGAGCAATACAGAGACTTCAGACCACTCAAAGAAGTATGGAGAGATGTATGTTGGGAGTAACAAGAAGAGATCGAAAATGCAATGTATGGGTAAGACAACAAACAGGTGTTACTGACCTTATTGAAAAAATTAAAAGATTGAAATGGAGTTGGGCTGGACATATTGCTAGAAGAGATGATAATAGATGGACAATTGAAATTTTAAACTGGATTTCAAGAGATTGTAAAAGACCCAGAAAGAGACCACATGTGAGATGGATGGATGAAATAAGAAAATGTGCAGGGGTGTTGTGGAGAAAAGAAGCTAAAGATCGGAGAAGATGGATTAAACTTGGAGAGACCTTCATCCTGCAGTGGATTGATAATGGTTGATGATAATATATATATATATATATATATATATATATATATATTTATATATATATATATATATATATATATTAAAAATCAAGTCATACATCATGTGACTTAATATAATAAACTTGTATTACAAATGTAATGAGCGTGCTAATAGGTCTGAACAATCTTTTTGGATAAATGCCTCAAGAGAAAGGATTTAAAAATCTCTATCTGAAATTATCTCTATCCTCAAACTGGGTTAAAGCTATATGATTATTGAGGATAGACAGTAGCTTGAAACCGGTTTTGGGATAGGGATAATCCTAGATAGAGATTTTTAAATGTTTTCCCTTGTGAAATTTATTGAAAAAGCATGTTTATAGCTGGTAGCATATATATATATATATAGTACCAAGATCGTAGTTGGCACATATATAAAATAATTTTATCTAAAAAAATATTAAAATAATAAATAAACAAATCAATAAATAAGTTATAAAAATCTAAAAAGTTTCTTTATTAAACAAAATGCAGTTTGTTTTTGTAAATGTAATACTAAAGTCTACGTGTTGTTGAAATAGAAGTTGCAATTAATTAATTAGAAATGTCAAACTAAAAGTTTAGAGTTTAAAAAGTTTGTCATATTATTATTAATAGTTCAAATATAATTCAAAAGTCTAAAAATATAAATCTCTTTATTTAAATTAAAGAAAAAAAAGTAATCTTAAAACTAGTTTTGATTTTAGAATAAAATTATATATGTGTGTGTGTGAATGTAAATATAATATATGCATATTAAATATTATAAATAAATAATGAAAGTTAAAGAATTAAAAAAAACACTCAGCGGTGGCTACTAATAAAAATATAAAAACAACATGTTTGCATGGCTACTAATTAAACAATCTCCAAAACACATAGTTAAAGGATTATCAAAAGAATTTCGACAACAGATATTGCCAGAGGATATCAAAAATAACAACACACCGTGTGTATAAATAGCCAAATTTTTGTCACACATTTAGTCGAGTTAATTGCATCAGAGATAACAGTTGAGTTTGAGTCAGTTCACAAAACAGTCAGTCGAGACTACAGTTCAGAAATCATTTGAGATTAAAGTTGGAATCAAGAATGCAGTGCTATAACCTTGGAAAACATATGGCTTTCTCCAGTCTGGAGTCCAGAAAAACAGCAAAACCTGCCCTTTAATAGGATAATACTTATATAGCAATTTGAAGAGTTGCTGTCAATATTTAACTGTCTCCAGGAATAATACCGATGAATAAGAATGAAACCTTCTCAAGAAACTTCAAATATAACCGGTTAGATATACTTCATTAGAAGTAGCAAACAGCAAGAAGTATCCATGTTCAAAATCCTAGGTAAAACATGTTCTTATTTTTATTTATAAGGTAGCCATTGTATTCATGGGAACCCTCCAAAAGTCATGGATATGAACTCTATACCATACATAAAATGAACTATTGATATTGTGTTTAAATTTCAAATACTATTTAATGCTTTATTATTATATATGTGAGTATATGAGTTAATATGTGCATGATCATTATATCAGTGTTATTAGTTAAATGATATTTATAAAATATTTAAATTTAGTATAATTAATGTTAATTGAAATAAATTGTCTATAAACTAAAACTTTATTTGTCAGTCAATTCTTTTCATCAATTCTTTTCACCTCTAATTTTGTAAAATCTGTTAGTGATTACAAGTAGCTGAGCTAGTCTTGGGTGTAACTTGGGCATTGGGTTATTGGCCATTGTTCAAAGTGTGTTATTTATCTTCTGGATAAATAGCTGGCACCCATGTTTATACAAAACAAAAAAGTGCTTTGAACTTGGTGTTGAATTCAACAGTCGATAAGACATTATATCCTGGAAATGTAATGCTAGTTATATATTTTATAGCTATTGTTGGGACATAATACTCTCCAAGTATGTTCTTCTATGCCTAAAAAACCAGTGATTCGAACCTCTCATTTTCAAACCTGGTACAATGACTCCCAATGAGGTTGGTACAAACCCAAGAAACAACAGAAATTAAATACTTTGTTTCATGTTTGGAAAAAAATTTTTAAGAAAGATAAATTACGTATGTTAAAGTGGTTTAAGTTTTTACAAAAAAAAATGACCAAAAACTTTTTTTTCTTTAAATGAAAAGAGATTTGACATTATTTAATTTAAAATAAATTAAATTATTCTTTTAAATTAAAGACAGTTAGATATTTTGGGTGAAGCTAAAGCATTTGGAATGGGTAGAGAAATGGACAAAGGGGCAGAGTTAGGCATGTGATTTTTTTTTAAAAAGAAATTAATAAACAATAGTATTTTAATTTAATTTAACGTAACCACTAGTTTGAAAAAAAATTATGGTTTCAAAATGGGAAAAGATATAGAGCTGAAGGGATTAATAAAAAGAGTAGAAGCATTAGAAAGGGAACATGAGAATATAAAAACATGGGTCCAGATACATAAAATGGAGGCAGTAAATCAGCTGCTAAAAATTAAAGCATTCTCAGGAAACAGAGGGGAGAATCCAAGTGACCACTTACATAGCTTAGAATGCTATTGCATTTTGAATAGTTTAAGCAATGAAGCAAGAATTGCCTTAGCTTGCAGTCACATACAGGGAGAAGCTCAGCTCTGGTGGAACTCATTACGTGTAAATCTGGCAACATTCGGTGAATACAAGTTTTGGTTGTTGGAAAACTATTGGGGGAAGGAGCTTCAGGAAAAGCTTAAGTTTCAAATAGAGCAGGACAGGTGGCAGGCTGAGGAATTATTTATTACATTTTTTCACAGAAAAGTAATAAAATTGAGATCAATCACAGCATACAATTTATCGGAGCAGCGTATTATGCATATAGTTAGGCGTGGTTTACCTGTGAATGTGGAACAAATAATGATTGGCAAGCAAATGGTAGAGAAGATGGCTAAAATACTAATGGCATTGGACAACAATAGGAGGGTGGTGGATGGTCAGAATGATGATGGAAATGCAGAAGTTGATTGTATGCAAGTAGCAATTCTGGTATGTAGTGGAGAAGAGAGCACACATGTAATGGCACATCAGAGCTGTCCAAAGATAGAGATAAAGGTAGAGGGATTGCAACTAGTGCATTTTTCGTCCGATTTGGGGAGTCAGTTATCACTAATGTCACAGGAAATGTTTAATAAAATAAGTGACATTGACCTGGAAATTAAAATATTGCCATTAAAAACAGTATATGTGTTGTTGACTAATGGTAAGAAGGTGAAGTTGGCATCCAAACAGGCATGGGTGAAATTACACATGGCAGAGGGAGAATACATGCATGTGGTCTTGATTTTGGAAGGTTTAATTCACAAGGTCATATTAGGCTCGGACTTTATGTACAAAACAGGCTTTGTATTGGATTATAAATGAAGTCAGGCAGAAATAAACAATGTAATAATTCCGTTTACAAAATACCAAAAGCATGAAGTAAATAAACAGAGTGGTGCACAAAGTGCAGGAATGGAAATAGACATAGAGGAAAAGGTGGATGAGTAAAGATGCATAAATGATAATCAAAGAGACCAACTGAAGAAACTATTCAATAGATATGAAAGCGTATTTTCCGAGGTTCCTGGGCTTATTGAAAGACCAACCATATCAAGCCCATGCATATCCTATACCTCATCAATATAGATGTAAACTAAAAGAAGAGATAGACAAAATGCTTAAATGGGGAATTATATCTAAATGTCTGTCTCCTTTCAATAACCCCATCGTAACTGTAAAAACAAAGATGGATCAATTCATTTGTGTTTGGATGCCCTGAAGTTAAATAAAATAACAATAGCTGATACTAATGCTCTGCTACCTATGAGCGAATTGTTATTGAAATTTCAAAATAAGAAAATATTTTCGACATTCAACTTAACTGTCAGCTATTGGCAAATCAAACTTCATCCAGAGGATCAGAAATATATGGCATTTAAATATAACAAACATGCATATAATTTTAACCGGATTTCCTTCAGGCTAAAAAATAGTGGGGTGGGGCTTATACAATGTCTAGATCAGGTAATGTCAGAGGATATTAAGAATTTAGTTATAATGTATGTAGACAACATTGTGGTGGTGTAGGAAAGCATAGATGAGCACTTTGCACATTTAGAAATGTTGCTGGGGGAATGTGAGAGAAAGGGAATTCAAATTAAGTTAAACAAAAATAAGATAATGACTGATGAGGTCAAGTTTTTAGGTCATATAATTACAGAAAGAGGAATATTACCTAATCCTGAAAAAATCTGAGCAATACAGGAATTTCCCACATCCCAGAATAACAAAAACATATTAAATCTTTTCTCAGACTATGTAATTTCTATACTCAATTTTATAGAAAATTTTCACTTGACATGGAGCCATTACAGCAGTTATTAAGAAAAAGGAAGCCATGGATGTGGAATGAACAGCATGAGCATAGATTTCAGAGCATGAAGGTGGGATTTTTAAATAAAGTTATGCTGTCATATCCAAATTTTGACAAACGATTCTTTGTACCAGTGGGCAGCAGTGAGTTTGGATTGGGGGCTGTACTATTTCAGATATAGGAAAGGGGTCAGCACAGAGTTCGTTGTTTCACTAGCCATTTACTTAAGGGACCGGAAGTGAATTACACTGTAACTGAGAAGGTAGCCCTGGCTATTGTGTGGGCATTCAAGAAATTGCAGCAGTATTTAGTAGGCTCTAAAGTGGTAGTAATCACTGACCATAAGAGCCTCAAATTTATTAATCACATCTTCCTGAATAATAGCAGGCTAATAAGGTGGAGCTTGTTCCTGAAAGAATTTAATTACAAAGTGCTTACTGTCATGGTAAGGAAAATATTGTGACAGACACTTTAAGCCAATATCCGATAGCTCAAGAACAACACTTGAGTTGCAACAGAGAGTATATAGCTCCCACCAAAATATATAAAAGAAATGGGGTAGAAGACAATTTACATAGATTAAAGGAGCAGCAAGAGGAAGATAATGATTGCAAACAAATAATGGAGTATTTATGCAATCAGCCTGTAATGAAAATGGTCAAAAATCCACTGTTGAGGGACTGAAATCACTATTGCTTAAAGGGAGGACTCTTACAGTGTGTATTACAAAAAAAACTCACATTAATCTTCTGGTCACCATGAGAAAGCAAATAATTAAATATGCACATAACACTTATGGACATTATGGGGCAAATAAAGTAGAAGGATGGCTGAGCCATTGGTTTTACTGGCCAGCAATGAACACCAATATTGCAGACATTATTGATAGATGCACCATATGTTCAGCAACCAAGCCTTCTAACACATCAGGAGTGGGGATGCTGCAACCTATATGTGCCCAACATCTGAACGGCTTACTATTGATAGACTTCTATGGACCTCTGCCTCCATTCAATAAAATGAAGTATCTTATGGTGATATATGATGTGTTTTCAAAGCTGGTCGTGGCATATCCAGTAGCTCAAGCTAACACAAAACAATCTATTCAAGTTTTGGAGCAACAATACTTTAAGACTGTAGGAATTCCAGACAAAATTCTGTCGGATCATGGAACACCCTGTGAATGGAAGAAATGGAATGACAGGCATGTGATAAGACATATACTTATGCCGATTCGTAACCCTCAGTCTAATCCATGTGAAGGGATTATGAGGGATTTAGGGCATTTATTTCAGGTTTATATACAGGATGATCATCACAAATGGGTGAAAGAAACCTCCGAATAGTCAACATAATAAACTGGTCAAGAAATGAATCTACAGGATTCAAACCTTTTCAGACACATTTTGGAAGAAATATTCTGTATCTATTTGAGACTAAATTGCCAGTGGGGATGAATCCAATCAACCAGAGAAAAGATGTGAGGCAAGGACTTAAGCAGTTAAGAAAAATGGGCATGCTATGGCAGAAGAGGCAGGGAAAACCTAAGGCCATATTTAGGAGGGGAGATGAGGTCATGGTGAGAGTTCATTTGGTGAGTCATCCTGAAAAACATATATAGAAGAAATTCCATCCAAAATACGACAGCCTCTATATCATCAAGCAGCAATACCGTTATAATGCATTTGTGATAGCACAGGGGATGGAGGAAAAGGGAACACATAATGGCCGGTTGTTGAGATTAGTGAAAAAAGAAAAAACAGCCACCAGACAGGCTGTAATAATACTAAATGAAATGTTTGGGAATAATAATAATGACAAGGAAGCTTCATTGAATAAAATATTTTTTTTTCCCACGCACATATTAATTAAGAAGAAATGCTTGTAAATAAACAGTTCGGAAAAAAAATCAATAAAATCAAGCTAAATAAATAGGTCAAATGAATGATTTAAGAGTAATATTTGTAGGATTAAATAAATAAATAAAATAAAGGGTTTAATTAAAGTGATCAAGTTAAATAAATAAATAACATGTCCATAATAAAATAAAATAATTCTGAATTAAGAATTAAAGTTGTCAGAGAGAAAATGGTCAAAAATGATGCATTTTACTCTCAAATGAAGGGTGGTATAATGTACCAAGATCGTAGTTGGCACATATATAAAATAATTTTATCTAAAAATTATTAAAATAAAAAAATCAATAAATCAATAAATAATTTATAAAAATCTAAAGAGTTTCTTTATTAAACAAAATGCAGTTTGTTTTCGTAAATGTAAAACTAAAAGTCGAAGTGTTGTTGAAATATAAGTTGCAATTAATTAATTAAAAATGTCAAACTAAAAGTTTTGAGTGTAAAGAGTTTGTCATATTATTATTATTATTAGTTGAAAAATAATTCAAAAGTCTAAAAATATAAATCTCTTTATTTAAATTAAAGAAAAAAAAGTAATCTTAAAACTAGTTTTGATCTTAGAATAAAATTATATATGTGCGTGCAAATGTAAATATAATATATGTGTATTAAATATTAATAATAAATGAAAGTTAAATAATTAAAAAACAACATGTTTACATGGCTGCTAATTAAACAATCTCCAAAACACATAATTAAAGGATTATCAAAGGAATTTCGACAATAGATATTGCCGGAGGATATGAAAAATGACAACATGTCATATGTATAAATAGACAAATTTTTATTGGACATTTAGTTAAGTTAATTGCATCAGAGATAACAGTTGAGTTTGAGTCAGTTCAGAAAACAGTCAGTTGAAACTACAGTTCAGAAATCATTTGAGATTAAAGTTGGAATCAAGAATGCAGTGTTAAAACCTTGGAAAACATAGGGTTTTCTCCAGCCTGGAGTCAAGTAAAAAAGCAAAACCTGCCCTGTGAATAGGATAATGCATATATAACAACTTGAAGAGTTGCTGTCAATATTTAACTGTCTCCAGGAATAATACCAATGAATAAGAATGAAACCTACTCAAGAAACTTCAAATCTAACCGGTTAGATATACTTCATTAGAAGCAGCAAACAGCAAAAATTATCCACAATTAAAATCCTAGGTAAAACATTTTCTTATTTTCATTTATAAAGTAGCCATCACATTTGTGTGAACCCTCCAAGAGTCAAGGATATGAAATCTATATCATACATAAAATGAACTATTAATATGTGTGTTTAAATTTCAAATACTATTTAATGCTTTATTATTATTATTATTATTATATATGAGAGTGTATAAGTTAATATGTCCATGATCATTATATCAGTGTTATTAGTTAAATGAGATTTATAAAATATTTACATTTAATATAATTAATGTTAATTAAAATAAATTGTCTTTAAACTAAAACTTTATTTGTCGGTCAATTCTTTTCATCAATTCTTTTATCAATTCTTTTCACCACTAATTTTGTATAATTTGTTAGTGATTACAAGTAGCTGAGCTAGTCTTGGGTGTAACTTGGGCATTGAGTTAGTGGCCATTGTTCAAAGTGCATTATTTATCTCTTGATGAATAGCTGGCACCCGTGATTATACAAAACAAAAAAGTGCTTTGAACTTGGTGTTGAATTCAATAGTAGAAAAGAAGTTATGTCCCAGAAATGTAATGCTAGTTATATATTTTATAGCGATCATTTGGACATACATACTCTCCGAGTATGTTCTTCTCTGCCTAAGAGACCGGAGTTTCAAACCTCTCATATTCGAACCCTTACAATATATATATGTGTGTGTGTGTGTGTGTGGTTAATTACATGCAGAAGTATAAGAAAATGGTGTCCATCTTTGTAATAGCAAAACTGTCAAAAAATGATAATGATGGTCAAGAAGCCAACAAAAGGTTAACATTGGTGATAAAGTGTTTATCAGGACATATCCTATCGTCATCCAGAATAAAATATCTAAAAAGAAGTTATACTTATATGGACAAAATGCATATGATAAAATTGGTAGACATATTTTTACCTTAAGATGTAAATGAAAGGAAAACAAAGAAGGAAAACGAAGAAGAAAGTAATCCAGATTAAATAATATTGTCACTTTGATTAATCATTTTAATTCCATTTATATCATTTATTTAAATGTTTACAAATTGAAATAATCAAATAACATTTATGTTTAATGTTTTTTTGGGTATAGCTTTTTTTTCTGTAGTTTTATATTTTATAGAGATTTTTTTTGGAGAAAAAAGGTATATATCTCTAAAGAAATTCTGTGAAAAGTTGATTATATTGCAAAAAATATCTGATTAAATGATAATACACAAAGAAAAAATGGTGTTTTAATAATATTTATCTTTATTACTGCCTAGCATGCTTTCAATATATGTTGACTATATCATAGAAAATTATAGCAGGCTAATAATGAATTGCATTAAGCTCCTATAACACCTCTTAATTAATGAGGTAATAGAAACCATCCATTGTAAATGAGAGATTTCAATTTTTTGTTTTAAAATTTATATTCAATAATCCCCAGAAACCTGTAGCTTATGTAAAAACATATTATATTGATAAGGTCTTACTTGCCTAGAATACAACTTTTTAGGCAACGGAGAACAATCCCTACCATAATATAAATAAATCCATGACAAAATGCCAAGTCATATCCATTCTAAAGCATTACCTGTCTTAAAACAATAAAATATAAAAATACCCATTTACTTTGTTGCTCTAATTGAATACATCTATGATCTAAATGCTTATACAGGGAAGTAGTAAGGGCAAATCCTTCCAAAGATTAACATATTGACAGAAAAGGGTTGTATTGCTGTTATCATATATGATCAGAAAACCAGATATTATACTGTTTTTGATAGATTTTCTATAAGTGTACATTTGCTAATATTACAAGATATCCAACAGGGGCTAATACTACTAGTTAAAAAAATGTCAAAATTCCAGGTAAAATTGAAAAGAGAAAAGTTTAAATTTATTGCACACCCACAACAAACAATACCAACAAATTGACAAGGCAGCAAAGAAGTTGTGATCCTTAACAATTGTCATTTATCATGACAGCGCAGTAGTGACAGATTATTGTTAGCAAATAGAGGAAAATATCATGCACTTCTTAAATGAGACAAATATATATTTATGTCCAGAAATTTGGTCTATATACCTTTGGTGAACACTCAATGAAATGGTAGAATAAATTATTTAATAAATCGTTTATGTCACCTGTTGTGAATTCATGGATTTTGTATATTGAAATAATCACAAAGGATATTGTATTGCCATCATTTATTGTGCAACGTGCTGATGGATATTTGTTGTTTGGAAAATAAAATAACCATGTAAAATGCAAGAGATGCAGAGGCATACTATTAAATGTAGCAATATTTATGCTGAATTTAGAGGACCATATTCCTATGTATTTATTACAAAGAGAGAGAGTGCTCAATATCTTTTTCAAAACAAAACTGAAAAAAAGAATGAAAACTATCTGAATATGTGCCAACTCTCATTGTGCTAATAATCTTTTACAATTTATCACACATATCATCATGAGAAACTTTCTTTTTATATACAGTGTTTGTATATTTTTCTAAAAATAAAATACTGTGCATACTTTTGGTTTGTTATATGATTCCAACTGAGTAAGATACAGTGACACACACACACATATATCATCATCATCATCATCATTATCAAACATTATCAATCCACTGCAGGATGAAGGTCTCTCCAAGTTTAATCCATCTTCTCCGATCTTTAGCTTCTCTTCTCCACATCACCCCTACACATTTTCTTATTTCATCCATCCATCTTACATGTGGTCTCCTTCTGGGTCTTTTACAATCTCTTGGAATCCAGTTTAAAATTTCAATTGTCCATCTATTATCATCTCTTCTAGTAATATGTCCAGCCCAACTCCACTTCAATCTTTTAATTTTTTCAATGAGGTCAGTAACACCTGTTTGTTCTCTTACCCATACATTGTGTTTCGATCTCTTCTTGTTACTCCCAACATACATCTCTCCATACTTCTTTGAGTGGTCTGAAGTCTCTATATTGATCTTCTATTAAGTGTCCAAGTCTCAGATCCATAAGTAAGAACTGGTAAAACACATTTGTTAAAAACCTTTCTTTTCAAACACATAGGCATATTTCCTTTTAATATCAAGTTATTTCTACCAAAAGCACTCCAACCAAGTTTAATTCTATGATTAATTTCCTCTATTATGTTTCCATCTGTATTAATAATCTGACCAAGGTATTTGTAACTCTTAACTTCTTCTAATTCATCATAATCAATCTTTATTTTCATATTTTGAGGAAATCGATTAAACATTACTTTAGTCTTTTTAACATTTATCTTTAGTTCTACTTTCCTACTTTCATCTGATAACTCCTGCAACATTTCCTGCAGCTCGGAAGCATTATTTGCAAAAACAACTACATCATCTGTGAAATCTAAATGACTTAAATAATCTTCATTTACTTTCATTCCTTTAGTTTCCCATTTTAATCCACAAAATACTTCTTGCAGCACTGCTGTAAAAAGTTTTGGAGATATGGAGTCACCTTGTCTTACACCTTTCTCAATGTTGACTTTCCCAGTATCATTATGTAATATAATTGTTGCTGTTGCATTTTTATAAATATTCTTTAAAATATGACAATATCCTGGATCTATACCTTGATGATCCAATGCTTTAATCACTGAAGAAATGTTTATAGAATCAAATGCCTTTTCATAATCTACAAATCCAAAACATAATGACAACTCATATTCATTTGTCCTTTCTATAACTTCTCTCAATACTTGAATATGATCTACTGTACTAAAACCACTTTTAAATCCAGCTTGTTCTCTTGGTTGGTGAAAATCCAAGGTTCTCTGTAGACGAGTTGTAATTATCTTGGTAAAAATTTTATATAAAACTGATAAAAGGCTGATAGGTCTGTAATTTCTAATATCTTCTTTATGACCTTTTTTAAATATTAATATTATTACTGCATTCTTCCAATCATCCGGTACATCTTTATCATTTAGACATTTGGTATATAACTTTGCTAATATTTTTTCTGTTTCTTCACATGCTTCTTTTAATATATCAATTATAATTCCATAATTACCTGGAGCCTTTTCTTTTTTCATACATTTAATTGCATGTCTCACTTCTTCATTTAAAATTCTGGGCAATTCGGAAGATGTAATAGATATAGGAGGTACTTGTTCTTTATTACTATATAATTCTTGATAAAAATCTTCTACCAATTTCATAATGTCATCCCTCTTTTTAGTAATAATTCCATCTTTTTTTCTTATTGCAGATATAAATTTCCTACCAATACCAAAATGTTGTTTTACATTCTTAAGACTTTTATTTTCTTTTATAGCTTTTCTTGCTAGTTCACAGTTATACTTTCTTATATCATTTTCAACTCTTTTCCGCACCATTTTACAAAATTCGAGATATTTAATTCTTTTTAATGCATCATTCTTGCATATCTTCATATTCCTTCTTTTCATCATAAGTTCTCTAGTCTCAGTAGAAATTGTATTAGTCAATTGCTGCTTTTTTCTACCAGCTATCTTTGTTGCAGTTTTTAAAAGTGTATCAGTTATTTTCATATTAATTTCATTCAAATCTGAATCATGTTCAAAATCTACTAATACTTGAAACCGATTTGTAAGTTCTAATTTAAATTCATTAGAATGTTTCTGAAGATTAAGAATATCAACTGTAAATATAGTTTTTCTTAATAATTTTTGTCTCTCTAGTTTTACATTAACATGTATCTTACCCCTTACTAATCGATGATCACTTCCTGTGTTAAATTTATTAAGAACATTACAATCTTGAAATATGTATTTCCTGTTAGTCAAAATATAATCCAATGCTGCTGTACCTTCATTTGGATGCTTCCATGTCCATTTCCTTCTAACATTTTTCTCAAAAAAAGAATTCATAATATAAAGTTTTTCCTTTTCTGCAAACTCCACAAGTCTATGTCCTCTCTCATTTCTATTACCATAACCAAAATTACCTACAATACTTTCATCTTTCATCCGTTTACCAATTCTAGCATTAAAATCTCCCATAACAATTTTAAAATGTTGTTTACTCTGATCAAAAGCCTTTTGTACATCCATATAAAAATATTCTACTACTTCATCACTGTGAGAACTTGTTGGGGCATAAACCTGAATTATCTGCATTTGATATCTGCTATTAAGCTTGCCACTCTGTCTGATACACCATCAATCTCCACAATATTGTTCTTCCACTTTTTATTTATAATGAATCCTACTCCACTTGTATTTCCAATATTTGTACCTTTATAATAGAGCATATGTCCACTTTTTAAATCAATTGTCTCTTCACCTTTTCTTCTAACTTCACAAAGTCCAATAATATCCCATTTAATATAAGAGAGTTCTTCTTCTAATTCTTGCAATTTTCCTTCACTTGAAAGTGATCTGCAGTTGTAAGTACCTAAATAAAAAGTCGTCATCAAATGGCAGCCTGGGTCCACCTCCAGGATATTCTTAGCACCCTCCGCCTTTGGCCACCAACCGCTGCCTTGGTTGGTGACTTTACAGCCTCCTGGGATTAAGGGCCATGCTTTATTTTTGTCTGTCATAATTGTATAATTGGGAAAAATCTTTATCATTTACACAAACATTCATTCTGCCTTATTAGGCACTGAGAAGAAAGACCATGGTGTTTCTTGATCTTAAACTCAGAGGTAAAAAGCCAATAAACTCACCACGCTGGCTAATGTGTGTTGATGAGCAGCCCATCCATGTTCATATACTATATGAATAAACATATAGTAATAACAGCTGCAATGACAAGAACGTATGGAGTGGACATTAGGAATTTGCCCTGCTCGGTTCCTTTAAGGCCTCCAAGAGGAATCAAAGGGTCTCCTTTCAGTTAATAGCAAACTCCTTTCTGCAGCCACACACACACACACACACATATATATATATATATATATTGTGATGATCACACATACTGTGATCACCCATATAGATATTTAACATTTAAAGAATATTAAATATTATGTTTGAAATATTAAAAAGTGAGGTTAAAAAATTATAAACCAAAAAATGTTTTAATTGAGAAAAGAGAGGGAATTAGAATCGGAAAGATCCTTATCTTTTACGTTCCAAAGTTCAGATTTTAGAAAGAATAGAAATATTAAGGTTTGAAATATCAATATCATGTGTTTAGTGTAAGATTAAAAAATGAGAAAGGAAATATAAATAAAATAGACACTTATTGATGTAAAAAAAAAACATAGTTGGGGAGTTTAATAAAATATAAGTAAAATTTAGAATACAATGGAAGATAAAGATCTGTTCTTAAAATTACACATTTTGACAAAAATGAAATGCATATGTGAATGTATGAATAAAGAGAGCAAGGTTTATTGCATGTCAAAATGAAATAATTTTATTAAAGAAAGTGATTGATAAATAAATGTAAAATATTATATTATAAATTTATATCAAATTAAAAGTAATTTTATATAAGTTGTTAAAAGCATTTTAAAGTAAAAAGGTGTGAAAGAAAAACCAAGCAGGAGATCAAGATAAGGAAATAATTTGAAAAATAAAGGACATTAATTAATTAATTGAAAAACAGTATTGGTAGAGACTTCTTGTCGAGATGTTGGGGAAAAGACTGTTCCGATAATAAGCAGACAGTTAACAAGATATAATTTCTAACATCGGTGCCTCATCAAGAATGGCTGGCTAAGGGCCGTAGTGATCGCTTGCTGATGCAGACTCCCTGTGCTCTAATGGTTCCCATCTAGATGTAACAACTGCCAACATAGCGCCTGCTGGAGAGTTCATTTTGCCTGATCCTTGATGCCCTAAATGCGAAGGAGTTCCCACAACCAAAATCTAACTTAGGATGAACCCGCAAAATATGTATTTTATATATTTAACCCGTGAAAATCTTCGTTTTAACATTATTAACCTCTACAGGGAGGTAATTTTTTAAACAGCTTCGTATATTTGAAAGAACATGGATTAAGAAATGTAAGTTACTTTGTAATTTATCTTTTTTATTAGCGTGCAAAAATCACAATGTTATACCCACTTGCTGTAAAATTGTATTTCACAAGAACAATTATAATGTTAGTAAAATTCTAAGGAAAACTAGCAATATTATTTTAAACTCTTTTATTAAAGAAATTCGAAAAAATTTAGACAAACTTGATATAGTATTGCTACATTTACGTTTATTCCTTAGTAATAAAATACATCCTTACTGTGGACTAGTTTTGATCGTATTGCAAGTTTTAGATCGTTTAAAGATTCGGAATTTGTAACAGCAAAGCAAAAGAAAAAATTGCAAATATTAATTAGAACACAATCCCTAAACATTATGTATCCAAATCAAAAAAAAACTTTTATAATTTATCTAGGAAAGCCCTCTCTACAGATGAAATTTTGGTTTTAGAAAAAGGTTTCAATTTTGTTTTAACAACTTTCTGGATACCTTTTGAGAAAATTCTTTGTAGTGTTGAATCAGCTCTCGATAAAATTGATTTTACATCGGCTGATTTGGCTAGAACTGAGATTTGTAATATTTTTAAAAAAGCTAAGCTTCCTAAAAATAATACTTCAAAGAAAGAAAGACAAGCTTTAAATAATATAAAATCAGACAAATCAATTGTTGTACTTCCAGGTGATAAAGGTAATGCCACAGTTGTAATGGATCGTGACATTTACCATAATAAAATTTTAAATCTGCTTAATGATAAAACTTATAAACTATCAAAAAGAGATCATACTACGTATTTGGAAAAAACAACAAAAGCTATTATTAATAAATCACCTATTGAAACAGAGATAAAAAATAAAATAATCCCTCGTGAAAAATCTTGTATCTGTCCAAAATTTTATGGACTGCCAAAAATTCACAAACCAGATACCCCCCTTCGTCCAATAGTAAGTGCATTAGGTTCTCCAACTCATATTTTAGCCAGATACTTATCGGATTTCATTAAACCTACAATCCCATCTATTAAAACATATATTAAAAAACTCTCTTCATTTTATTTCTGTTTTAAAAGTTTAAAAATTATTGATAATGACATTCTGGTCAGTTTTGATGTCGTGTCTTTGTTTACAAACATTCCAATTAATGAAGCTTTAAATATAATCTCACAAAATTGCAATTTACCAGACCATATTATTGCTTTAATTAAACATTGTCTCTTAAATACATATTTTGTATACAATGGACAGCATTACAGACAAGTTTTTGGTACTCCTATGGGCTCACCTATCTCAGGAGTAATAGCTGATTTATTCATGGAATATATAGAAACTCGTGCTTTAGAATCATCATCTTTAAAACCTCTCATTTGGCTCAGATACATAGATGACCCTTTTGTCACATGGCAACATGGAAAAAATAAATTAGATGATTTTTTCTTACATTTAAATAATATGCATCCTCATATTAAATTTACAATGGAGACAGAGTCTGATGGAAAACTCCCTTTTCTTGATGTTCTAGTCACCAGAACACCAAATAGTTTATCTTTTTCTATTTACAGAAAGGACACACACACAGACAGTTATTTGCATTTCTATTCTAATCATCACCCAACTCAGATAGTTTCTGTAGCCAAAACTCTTTTAAATAGAGCAATTAATCTTTCAGATGAGACACATCTGAAAGAAGAAATAAATCATATTAATAGTGTTTTATTAGCAAATAGTTATAATTACAAATTTATAAAAAAAGCCTTATTTCAAGCCCAAAGTAGACAAAATATGAAACAAAAAGATGATAAATTAGCTATGAGGATTTGTGTTCCATATGTAAAAGGAACTACAGACAGTATCGGACGTATATTAAAATGCTATAATATAGATACAGCATTTTCTGCTCATCAAAAGATCAGCAGTATAATAACCAAGCCTAAGGATTCAATCCTTCTTGAATCTCATGGTGTCTATCAAATCTCATGTAAAAATTGTAATGCTTCTTACATAGGTATGAGTAATCGTTGCATCAGTGTTAGGAGAGATGAGCATGCTAATGCAGTTAAACAACACTCATCATCATCAGCACTCTCACTCCATACTATAGATTCAGGTCATAAAATTGATTTTTCTAGTACCAGAATCATAAAAAGATGTGATAATCTCTACCAATGCAAAATTAGAGAAGCCATTGAGATACTTAAAAGGCCAGATTGTATCAATAAGCAATATGATACATGCAAACTTCCTCCTATTTGAAAAGATTTTTTTAAAAAACATTCCTAAATTTAACATTTTTTGCTATTGGTGGAATTTTAACATTTTATTCAAATCAGTGATTGTATCACCTCTACAACCGTCTTACTCTGTGGATGGCTTGTGTGACCAAGTCAAAACGTCAGTATATTAATATTAAAAGTTTTTTAACATGGCTGGACCTGCAATATATATATATATATATATATATATATATATATATATATATATATATATATATATATATATATATATATATATATATATATATATATATATATCACATCTCAAACTTGGTCCCCATTTTAATATAAAATATGACTTTGCATGACTATGCAATAAAAACAAGTCAAATAAAAATAAAATAATAATTATAGTCTAAGAGTTAAAAACAGTGACAGTGTATAGACCTTGGTTTAGCCTTATATAATTAATTATATTTTCATAGCAACATGTTGGCTAGATTTAATTTATCATAGCTTGGACAATCCATAGTATTTTAAAATAAACATTGTAAAAGTGTTCCAAACAGCTACATATATATTAGGATTAAATGTTCAACCAATAATAAGCAAAAGCACAAAATTTTAAAATATAAAAATTAAAATGATAATAGATGAGAACATTTATATCAAATCAGCAAATGCTTTTATTAATGAGTTTAGTTTTGCAAATAGGTGTTAGTTTACTCATATCAGCACATGTAATAATATCTCTATTCTTCACAATGTATCTTCTCTTATTTTTTTATGATGGTGATTTTTCCAACTGTATAAAATGCTAGTTTTTCAAACACAATATATCATGATTAGTATTTATCGTATGAATTTATGCAACTGCATCAACATTTTCATTTCTTCAGCACTGATGTTATGGTGACTCATATTGTAGTAAACTTTACCAAGTCTAAATGAGATTTCACAAACACATTGGACCTCAGAAATTATCAGGTCTAAAAACATAGACAATGTGTTACTGAGATGTGTATTACTTATAAATGTTGGTATTAATTTACATGTTTTCAAAATAATTTTTGTAAAATATTTCAAATACAAATACTATTAGTTGCTGGTTTTCATGCTGAAGTTTATTTATTATGACTACTTTTGGTCTGAATTAATGATTTATTAGTGATTTCACTATTATAGCATCAGATTAAATATTGATTATATAATTTATTCTATTTTAAAATATGATTTAATTTAAAAGCTCAAGTAAAAAAGTTTTGTTACAGAAATAATCGAGATAAAAAGAATTAAATATCGATTTGCATATGATATTTTTTTTGAAAAAATTTAAAAAAAACATTGATTATTATTCTTTATGGCGATTAATTCCATGATAACTTGTAGTAAGATTTATGTGGACACAAGTAATCTAATATAAGTTCTTGAAGAGACAAATATGCAGTTTAATACTTTATGTCAATGACATTTTTCATTCTAGGCACTGGATATAGGAAATATCAAAGAATTTTGGTAACAAGATGTTTCTCTACAGATGTGATATTTGCCACCAAAATTAGAGAAGTTATCATATAACTTAATAAACCAGAAGTGTATCTACAAACTCGATGATATATGGGACTTATATTCTAAGAGGAAAGACAAATATGCCTCTTAATTGTAATACAAATATTTTAATTCATTTTATGTCTGCTATTACTGCAGATAAAAATATAATTAATTTCTTTTTGGAAATAAGAATGTGTCAAGAAAACTGATGTTAAATTGAATTTTACATTCATACATAAAAATGAATTGCTATATTTGAGGTAATTTCAAATAATTTTATGGGAAGATGATATTTATTTATTCATAGACTGTAAAGTTTTATAAATTTCTATAATGGTTCAGAGTAAAATAATGTTAATTGATTGATAGATAGGCAAACATATAAACATATGTAGGTAGGTAGGTAGGTAGATAGATAGATAGATAGATAGATAGATAGATAGATAGATAGATAGATAGATAGATAGATAGATAGATAGATAGATAGATAGATAGATAGATAGATAGATAGATAGATAGATAGATAGATAGATAGATAGATAGATAGATAGATAGATAGATAGATAGATAGATAGATAGATAGATAGATAGATAGATAGATAGATAGATAGATAGATAGATAGATAGATAGATAGATAGATAGATAGATAGATAGATAGATAGATAGATAGATAGATAGATAGATAGATAGATAGATAGATAGATAGATAGATAGATAGATAGATAGATAGATAGATAGACAGACAAACAAATACCTACATAGGCAGATAAGCAGGATAGATGCAAATCTATAGAATGCCATCATCAGGAAAGAAGCATTCATTTTTACATTGCAATACTAAATGAAAAACATGATAAAACACATGGTATTTGGTAGAGATTATACAAACAACAATTATAATCTACATTAGAATGATGATAATTGTGCACACAAATAAAGTAACCATTATAGTAATACGGACTAACTAACAGAGATATACATATTATAGAATGATTTGTCAAAAGTGGAAAGGAATAGAAATCCTTGTGCTGATCTTCTACAAAATAATATAAATAATAATAATAATAATAATAATAATTCTTTAACAACAACTATATAATCAAATATTAATTTTTACATAAAAAACTTTTTTTCAGCACCTGCTTTGGTGTCCTTTTCAAATGTTACTAATCTATTTAACATTAATGAATCACCTGACATAACCATCCAGGGTCCAATAATGGAATTAGAGCAAATAATATTAATATAAATAATTAAAACAAATCAAAACCATCCTATATAATTCAATAATTACAAAACAATCGATTATATCATAATAATATGTTAAACAATATTACATGCATTTTTATACAATTATATATATATTGTAAACCTCCTGTTTGGCACCATGAAGAAATGCGGGAGGTTAACATTGTGGCAATAGTGATCAGGGATAACTATTAGGAGAAAAATGAATTATGATATAACTTAGTATTTTAATTTTAGTTAAAAATATATCAGGACGTGAGTTGAGGTGTGCCAACCATTAAAATTTTATTTTATGTGTGTCTGGTAGTGGCAGAGGAAGATGGACAATATCAGGAATTGTTGGTATGAGAGCTAAATTAGTAGGAATGTTTGTCTGTAAGGCTATGACAGGTGTTTGTTCATTAATTTTCTAACTCACTATCTATTCCCATTCCAAGATCTAACTTACATGTGGGTGCATGTCCATTTTACATCATCTTACACTTCATTCATATTTTTAATTATTACTTATAATATCCAATTTGTAATAGTAATATTTACTTGCCATAGAACTGTTAATAACTCAGTCATGAATAGACCTCTGTATTAATGAAAAGATAGACACACACATATACCATTAATTAATATGATTTTTTATTTATTACTTATTAATTATTTATTACATAAAATCTAATTGTAAAAGTTATTTATTTATTTGTTATTGGATAGCATTTGTAAATTTAATAGTTTTTTTTTTTCAATATTTTATTACTAAATTTTTACAAGCAAGAAATTCTTGCATATTGCTAAGCTCATTATAACTTAAAAAAGAGGCGTGGCTAAGCAGAACAATGGAGAATACAGGGAAGAAATACAGAATAGTTATGGAAAGTAGAATAATTTTCTAAAAAAATAAGAAAATAAGTGAACTAAATATTGTGAAAATACCTCTACTATTCCTTTATGGATAAAGTTCTTTCATACTACTCAGAATAGGAGTGTTTACATGGAAGGCTAAATTTTAAAAAGGTGCCCATCTCTAGCTTTTATCAGTTAATAATTTAGACTTACTTTATTCAAATGCATGGATATTATAAAATTTTTGTTAAAAGATTTATTATAACTTACTTATGATGAAAAAAAATAATAATGAAATTGTGTAAATTAATAGCAGTAAGAATAACTAAGGAGAAAATTACTCTGAACTATTTAATGAAACAGTTTACTGACGCTCGGTTGAAAAATTATGTAAAATAAAGTTAAAACGGAAAAGTTATCTATTCTATCCCTCTACATTATTTGAATGGTCATAGATATTAAACTACATTACCATTCGAATCTATAGAAAATGAGTGATAGAATGCGTGTCTTAATAATATTTAATGATTAACTATAAGTAGTGTATAGAAGCATGGATAAACTAAGTGACCTTGGATTTAAATGTTGTGCAACTTTTACTGAATGCTAGCAACTTAAAACGAAATAAAGTCTTAAACTTTTATTCAGATAATCTTACCATGTCAGAGATTTTGTTTCTTATGACCAATAAAATGATTCCAATATGCATAAAGGCTGTTTATAATGTCCATTAGGAAATTCTAAGAAAATTGGAAATTGTTGCAGTTTTTGTCAAAGTATTTTAGCCTGCAGGAGCATTGTTTCTATGCTTTTTTAATGTTGTGAATTTGTCATTGTCATTGTGAGCTACATGTATATTCCTGTTTGAACTTTCAAGTCTGAACTAAAAAAAAAAAAAAACTTATTTTAATGATAAAATGTTGACATGTATTTCTTCCTATTGTCTATAGTAGATAGGTAGATTTTTTATGCTTAATTTAATTTATTATTATTGTACTTATTTATATGCCTACTCTCCTCTAGAACGTTTTGGAGATCTTGGTATAAATTATACCAAGTCGGTAATATTTTTTTTTGGTATTATATTAAAAAAATGAATATTCTTGTGCTTATATTATTAGTTCAAACTAATTACTTTAATATTATGCATTGGTTAATAATACTAGATAGACACATAGAGATATTTATGCCAGTATGCAGAATAGTTAAACTTACTTGACAGTATTGACTTTATGTTGAAATTCAATATTCATAATTCTCACAAGTAATAAATTCATTTAAATTTAATTATTGTTAATATGACATTTTATTGTTTCATAAGATTTAGAAATCATTTTATATATGATTGTATGTTCACGTGTGTGTGCACTGTCGTAAACAATTCTACCAAAGTTGTATTTTGTTTTTCTATTGGTTTTGGTTTGGTGCCATATGTTAAAGGAAGATGAAGAATTAAGAGTTTGTCTCCTTATGGATTTGTTTATATATGAAATGTGTTGAGTACATTTGGAAGAAGGAGCGATTGAAGGGATGATTTTTGCTATGTTGATTGAGTAGTACTCTCCTTAAGTATTTACTTGTTCAATCATGGGTTGTATGTATTTCCTTGTTTAATAATGTATACTGAGATATTTGTATATCCTAAATGAAGTGGCAAATGCCCCATTTATTGATGATAAGTCGGCTTAGTTCTGCAACATTTGTGTCCTAAAAGTTGGCAGATATTTATTGAAGAGGTAAGTTTGAATTTGGAGTTTTGGTTAACTCTCACATGCATATATGTGAATATTAAGTTATTGTTATTTCTCTCTCCTTCTTTATTCTGGCGTAATTATTGTCAGGTAATATATGTTGGTTATATCAGATAAATGTTTTATGGATTTTTATGATATGCTTGAAATAGATCATTGACTTAATGATTAGCTTATTGCACCATCTGTTCCACAAGTAAACTGATAGAAATTATAATTTATAAATGCATTGTATTTGTAATTTTATAAAGCGCACACATTTGGAAATATGATAAACATAGATATATTGATGAAGACCATCATTAGAATTATTAGTTATACATATTATGTCAAATCATATCTCCCATATTATCACTATTTCATTCATTATTATTATTATTATTAATTCATCCTCCGATATGAATATAGTATTAAATTAGGAAATTTTACTTTATCTAATGCAAAAAGTAATAAAACTTTCACTTAGATTTATATAGCAAATATTAACCTACAGATATTCTGAAATAATTTTATAGCATCAGTTGATTCTTTGGTACTGTTTGTCTTGCAGCACAAGTGAGAATAGATGTATTAACATTGGATTGCAATGGATAATTTTCTTTTATTGTTTATTGTTAGTAAATAAGCAAATAGAGTGATAAATGTAAATAATATAATAAATAGTAGGAAGTGTCTTCAAATATAAAGTGTACAAAATTATATAATTTAATGTTATTTAATCTAATCTGTGTTTAATGTAAAGGTAAGGTTAAAATCATCATTGATGTGTTGTAAAATAATGTTTTTTTGTAATAAATGTTTTTTTGAAATAAGATCCCCTCTAAATTGTTTTATCATGTACGTTCGATTGATCATTTCCACACACACATATGTACAACATAATATAACTATAATATGTAGTAATTTGCTAGCATATGCCATTTATTTAAATAATACATATTTAATAGATCCTAACATTGTAATGCCAAAATATGATTTTACCTTGCTCAGGATAGATAGTGATGTGAGATAAAAATGTACCTGATCCTTATCATTGTCTATACTTTATTTATTGTAATGATTATCAATTTCTTATTAGCCCTTATTACTTAATGGTTATATTGTATTAGGATTGATTTGTTGTTTACAGAGAAGAGCCCTGAGATTAGTCCATCATTTAAGGAACATTAATACAGCTGTTCAATCTAAATTAGTGTAGATTGAGTATTATTGTAGTGATCCCAAGCATACTAGATGAGTGGCATGATTGGTCTAACATGTACTTGGATAGTGAGAGAACTGAATATATATCATGATTTGAGTTAATTTATAAATTGCTTTATTTTGATAACTTATAATATAATTAAATCAATATTAAATAATTATTGGTTATAAATGCTTCTCTTATTCTCTTTTGCATACTAGATGACCACAATACCCTATAACTACCAACTGAGCTAATCTATAGAATAATAGTATCATAAAATATTATCAATAGATAGAGATGTAATTTAAATGATAAATTTATTCTATCTTGTATAGAATTGGCATCTGGGCATTTATTTGTACATAAAGTGAGATAGATGAAAAGAGTAGAGGTTACAATATATATCAACTTATATAATTTTCCCTTCATTTTTAATCAACCAATTATTACCCAAATTTGTAGAAGTCATATAATTATTCAAATTATTTTTAATGTAATATGTTTCATATATTTTCCTTCTTTTTGGATTTTTGATGAAATTTAAATATTTAATACTTTTTGTAGCATCTATTTTATGGCCATATTTCAAGTAGTGAATATATAATTCAGACCTATCATCTCTTCTTTTAATAACATTGTTAGGATCTTTGACTCTTACCCATAATTGTTTTCCAGTATGTCCAAAGTAAATCATTTTACAAGTTTGCATGTAATTTTATATACAATTCTTTTTTTAAAATCTGTAAATCCTCCCTTAACCTATAATAATCTATTAATTGACCAAGATTTTAAGTATTTAACAGGCCAATATTTATATTCTCATCAATATAATTTTTATTATACCTTAAATTATTATAAATTCTAGAATAATAAGAAAGTTTAATCCATTTCTTACTTGATTCATTATTACCGTTATCAATCCCATCATTATTGTCAAAAATTTTATCTTCTACCATATATTTTTTAGAAGTAAAAAATACATTGCTAATAGTTTTAGGATTATATCCATAATCTTTATATAATTTAATAAATTGATTTTTTTCCAAGTGCTGAAAAAAGCTTTTTATGTATAAAATTATTTTATTATTTTGATTATTAGAATGATTTGTAAATATCTTCACATACATGGCAACATAACTCTTATCTTTAGTTAATATTTTATGGTGCATTGTTTATTTTTCATTTTAGACCATTATTACCAACTAAAAAAGGTAACTGTGGCCAGCTAGATCATCAAGGAAAAATTGCTGGAATGTCATGTAATGACCTTCAATATTTTGTTTGTGATAGACAATTAGGTAAACAATATTTTTTTTTTACATTTTAAATTATAGTGATTGATTTATGGAGATATGGCTGTATGTACCTGACTGTGTGATCATGCCTCATATATATATATAAGCTTTCGATATATTAATATAATTAATATTAATTATAACTGTAAAATTTGAGATACTATATATATATATGAAAAAACAAATAAATGGTATAGCGCCATCTTTTGGACATATATATATATATATAACAATATTTATTACATTTCAAAAAAAATAAGCAAATTATATATTTAAATTTAATATTTTAACCGATTAATACAGTTGTAAATTGTGTAGTAAATGGGAACTCTGTTATAAAGGTAGCCATATGATCAGAGGTAGCTTGAACAAGTTTATGCTGCACTTTAATACACTCTTATCTGTCGATTTTACATTTATATAATGAAATTCTGATTTATTAAATAATTTACATCTATATTATTCCGTTAGATGTATTAAATTTAAATATATAACGATTTTCTTGGAAAGTCTTTATTTCAGGTGGGATGTAAGAAATGATACTACATATTTTTTTCAACTGTTATGACTATAAAACCCAGCTACTAGCTCATACATAACAATGTGAGTAACTAAGCAAAAGATTGCTATTTGATCTAGAGTAGCTAGGGCAAGTTTGCTATATTTTTATTATTATTCTGCAGAACCGGTTTAAATGATTACTGCAATTTCATTCATACAAATCAATTGTGGATTTAACTTCATTTATATAAAGGGGTTCCCATTTATTAAATAATCTATATTAATCATTTAAAATATTTTATATGTAACACACAAGACTATCATACACACTGTGTAACAAGCACAAGGAATAATATTAAATTTTATCATATTCTAGGAAATTGAAAAATGGAGAGAAGTAAAAACGTTAGCATATATATATATATATATGTAATAATATTATGATTCAATGTCTGTATTTTTAAAGCAGTATACGTAATTATATAACTGAATATTTGTAAATACAGTAACTAAATAATTAAAAAAAATTATCCACTTAGGAGTGCCTTCGATTATCCCAGTAATCTGTGTCAACTAAAGCTTTGAAATTCTAACTTTCCCACAATTCTGTGATCTTAACATTTGCAGCTTGCCTGTTAATTAAGTCATGTTTATATTTGTATATTAGCATAGCCTCCTTTATTTTTCTTTTATTGTTATTTTTTTCAATTTGCAATATTTTTACACTGTTAAAATTGAAGTCAAACCATAAATATATGACTTATTATGGTTTTAAAAAACAGATGCTGAAATATTATTATCTACTATGCAATTTTGTTTCGATTTCTGAACATGTTTTAATAATAGCAAGTGTTCTTTAGTTCTTTTTTCCAATGTACATCTAGATTCACCTATATATATATATATATATATATATATATATATATATATATATATATATATCTATATATATATATAGAAAGATCTATATATATATATATATATATATATATATAGACTGCCACATCTACATATTCATTTATAAATGTCACAATTTTTATTTATAAATAAAGTTTTATCTTTGGAGTTATTTATTAATTTGTTTAATGTAGGAGGTGTGTAAAATGCAATATCACATATATCTTTATAAATTTTCCTTTTAAACTTTACTTGATAATTTGAAATATATGGGATTGATATCCATATATTTTATTAGCAGGAGAATCAATATTATTATTAATTTTTTTTTAATTTTTATTTTTATATTTTGTATTAAAATCTCTAATAACATGGATAACATGGATCCACTAGATGGTGCCAATCTGCTTTCATTTCTTTACATCTACTCTTTTTAAAAAGTTTATTAAAAATATTAAATCAAAAAAGACTTTCAATCCAAGCTGCTCATCAGAGCAGGTAAGCTTTATTTTTGTGTTATAATATATTATTTACAAAAATGAGTCATAGCTATAATCTCCTAGAAAGGGAAAACGTCAGGTCAACCCAGCTAACAAGATCGCACAGCGATAGTAACGTAAAGCAATCTATTTCCATGCCTAACATAAGCCCTAATGAAAAAAATAATAATATAAGCTATCAAAATTACTCTAAATCGGTTGATACAAAGCAGAAAGACCTTGGCTTTCTTAATAAAAAAAAACAAGTAAAAGCATTCAGCAGTCAAAAGAAACTCTTGTGAATCCAAACAAAAATAACACGACCGCGACTTCTAAAATGCAAAAAGTTGTTACGGTAAATTTGACCGTAAACCTTAAAACATCAGAATTTCCCACTAATATCTCACAAGACCTATCTAAACCTATCAATGCACCTGAAAACCCACATACTAAACACCCAAAACAACGTCATATGTCCAAAAATAGCCCAAATCTAGCAGAAAATTCTTTTGAAGATTTCAGCATGACAAGTTTTGAAAAGTTTTTAAATGAAGGTGGCGTATCACCGGTAATGGCTATAGATCTCTGTAACGATCCTTTAGATGAACCAAAAATCACTTTACAAACAAAATTAAAATCTCATAAAGGAGAAATAAGTAAAAATACTCAGCCGCAATCTGATGGTTTTATACCCATAAAACAAAATTCAAGTGGAAAATTCGATTCGAAATCCAATAGCAAAATACACAATTCATATATCGATCCAATAATAAAATTTAGGAAAACCGCTAGTATCACTGACTGAAATAAACTTTATTGAAACAGATTTTTTATGCATTAACGCCAATTTTCAAACCAATAATGCGATCTCTGATCACAATCTAGCAGGTAATCATACTATAGGTTTTCAACCTTCAACATCAAATACAAATGTCAATTCCAACCTAACAAAAAACCGAAGCTATGCTACGGTATTGGGAAACAATAAATGTAAAGCCCATATCCAAGAAGCAACTTAATCAGATATTCAAAACAATGTCATGGACTTCATTGATGATGATAACCTTATCTCAATCAATGGTGAGATCAACACAGAACCATACCAACTTTCCCAGTCCTATATGAACAATTATGAAGCCATAAGCCAAGAATTTAATTCTAGAATTCTTTCAGTGTTATTTAATTCCTTCCTCAACTACCACAGCGATAACACATTGATTCTCACCACCACTAACGACCTCTGTCAGTTATTCACTTTTCCAATGGATGATCTCTTTCTGCTTCTTAAAAGTCTTCAATTAACAGAATCTATTCGCAGGGTCTATCACCACCCTAACAGACGCTACTTCATTATTGAGTTTCAGAATCTACTACAGAAAAAACTCTTTAAAAGACAACAACTGTTCTTAAAAGACTGATATCTCATCAAAATAGATATGAATAAACCAAGAACAGCCTATGGAATAGCACATAACTGCTACTTTAATTTCACTGATGCTGATCTACAGAGGCTGCTTGCTAGATATGGTGTGTTAACTAGTTTCAAGTACCTTGCAGAGAGAAGGGTAGATATTGAGCTTCCATCCAACAGCGCTGTCTTCTCTCTCAAGCTCAATCAAGGTGTCACTCCATTGGATATTCCTATAACTCTGGAAAAAAACGTCCAATTTACATAGCTATTCGAGGTGTACAACCTCAGTGTTTCCACTGTGAAGACCGATCACATCTTGTAAGGTCATGCCCAAACAGAATTTGTGATGTCTGCAACAGTAGGAAAAGAAAAAATCATAGATGCATAAAAATACACAAAACTTAATTCAGCTATCATATTCTTCACCCACTAACACAGAGGACCACATAAAAGGGCAGATACAAGACTCCAACACTGACTTACTGTTGGAAAACAGTCTAGAAATGGACCATCACACTTCAACCAACTCATCTAATGATTACACACCAGTCAAACAACTCCAGCCTCCCATTCTACAACACAAGACACAAAACTACACCAGCACCCATATGAACCCAAAACAATAAACATCAGCTACCAACATGACACCCCAGAAGATGCAAGAAACATTCAAAACTCACTCAAAGGAAGATCATCCAACAAAAGCTCCCAACAGTTAACCATTATCAAACAAAACAAACTTTTCCAGTCACGAAGTCTAAACAAGAACATCCCATTCCAAACAACAAAAGAAAAACCCAAGACTCATCCAGCTCGCAGCCAGAAGACATTAACTCATCTACGGCTGACTCGGACAATGATGACAAAAACAACAAACAAGCAGCAAGCCATGCTACTAACTTGAGAAAAAAAAGAGAAAAAAGAACTAAACTAGCTCAATCACTCAGCACACAAGAAAGCAGCTCTTCCCAAAACACAGCTTTTGAAAATGATCACAATGAAGATAAACACAATTCTAACCCCTACTTAAGCTCCAAAATACCTGTTCCAACTCAACTGGTAATGGTGTCACATGACCCTGACAAACCACTTAGTGAAAATCAGAATTTTATGTCAATAATCTCCCCTATGTGATGTACTAATCACAGCTTTGTATACATAATCTACAAATCTCTGCAACAACTCAACATGCTTATTAAATTGGCCGGAATAAACATAAGGGGTTTTAACTCTCTGGGCCGGGTCTTTGCACTTAAAAGATGGCTAGACAAAACAGACCTCCACATAGTCTGTCTATCCAAAACTAAATTGCATATAAACTCAAATTACCAAATAACTCAACTGATGCAACAATATGGTCTATTTCCTTATGTAACCTCAAACACAGCATCTTCTGGAGTTGCTTTTATAATCAATAAGAACCTGACCTACAGCTCTTTCAGAACATTACACCTTAGCAATGATCTATTGGTCATTAAGTTCACTTTTGGAAATATGGCAATAAATATCATTTACTTGTACATCAGAAATGATGCTTACTCAGCACAACTAGTAATCAATAAAATCAATTCTCTTCTCTCTTCAGATGCCTCCCCTATTGATTTTTTGGTGACTTCAACATGAGTTACGATAACTTCACCAAAAAACATCTTCACTTAATTAATAGAGTCCTCTTGTGTGGAGAGTGGTTTTTCCCTCCTGGATCATTCTCCTTCTACACACTGCAAAAGAAATCCCTAATTGACCTTCTCTACTATTCACCTGAACTTCACTTTGACATATGTGCCAAGCTTCAATTGGTACCCTTCACTGATCATTTAGCTCTTCTAATTTCACTTCATTTAGATCCCACCACTGCAGTTCATATAGATTATACACCTACCATTAAACTACTCAACAAAGCAGCAACTCCAGAACTCATTTTCTCTGAAGCATATAACTTGTTCCAAAAAATCAAAATTCTTACTTTGCCTCCACTATAGGCTTGGTCATCTTTCACTGGTATATTGAGCTCACTCATAGACTCGTACACAAAGAAAACCAAAGGTCCAAATCAACTATTAAAAGATTTGGATGCCATAAACAACAGGTTAAAATCTCTACACCATATTGACATTCATCCCCAAGATATTTTGGAGCTAAAAACTCAATACCATAGCAAACAAAAGGTCCTCACACATTACATTGCTACTAAAAGGTCTAAAATCTTCTTGGCCAACCAGCATAGCTGGACCTGCAGCTACATTCGCTGGGCAATTGGTTCAGTGGCCAGACCCACACCTACTTCATTGTCAGTAGATCAGGGTTGCCTCAGTGGCCCAGCAATGCTTGCAAAGATTCATGAACACTTTCAGGCCAGGCTACAGAATTATAAATTTGAAATTGGAAACATCTGGAATCACTTGGAAGATGGGATCGCTCATGATATCAGTGAAAATCAGATAATCCAAAAGCTCATGGTCTATATGGAGAGTGTTCATCCAAGACTCCATGGAATTTTGAGATTTGTACTTGTCCACCTGAGACATTTCACAGCCCCCATTGGACTGTGGATGATAGATGTTCTGGCAGGAGAGTTTTAAAACATTCCAGACCTGTACCCTGTGGCCTTTGTTCCTTTCCTAAAAAAGCCCATCAATCCCTCTATCCTATCCAACATAAGGCCCATTTCCATGATTTCCCTCCTAATTAAGATCATTGAGGCCATAGTCAAGGACAAAATCCAAAATCAACTCTTTACACACATCATGCCATATCAATTTGCACATAAGGACTCTTCCACCATGGATGCAGCACAGCATTTTCTTCTTCTGGTAGAACACATCAGATTGCACAAAAATCCAAGCCTATAGTTATTCAACTTGACTTTGCCTCGGCTTTTGACTCTGTTATACCCACTGTCCTACTCCAGACTTTTTTTGATTATCAAGTCCCTGGCATCTATACCAGAATTATTGGTAATCTGCTTTTGAACAGATATATCTTTACGTCACTGGATGGAAGATTGTCCAATGGTTTCAGACCTCATCTTTCCATTCCCCAGGGATCGCCACTCACCACTCTCTGCTTCATCACCTATATAAATCCTATGCTTAGAGAGATTGAGCGCAGATTCCCTGGAATTTTGATGCCAGCCCTGAAACATCATGTACAACACATAACCTATGTTGATGATGTCACCATCTTCCTCCCCGATAAAACTCACCTTCCAACACTCACACAAATCATTGATAAATATTCAAAGAAATTAAATCTGAACATCAACTACAGTAAGTCTCCATGTGGAAAATCAGTACTGGCTCAGTGATTTCGTCAGTCTTTACAGCTGAGCCGCAACTCTTTCTCGGTTTTCCTATGGCCAAGTCCAGACTTGCTATGGCAAAAGATATTCAACACTCCATCTTGGAAAAAACTAGCAAAGTGGTTCAATCTTTATCCCGAATCTCTCTTTCCCTGCCGGACAAAGTAGCCCTTCTCAACATGCTGGTGTTTCCGAGATTGAATTATCTTCCCATAATTAAACCCACTAAAGCATTTCAGTCATCAATGAACTCACTGTGTTCAAAGCTTATGTGGAGTGGAAAGATTGTTGCCATCAGCATCTGTAAGATGCAAATGCCCAGAGAGTTAAATGGACTTGGATTGCACTCTGTTTCAACAATCTATTTACAGAAGGCAATTGCAGTTCTACATGCAATTCTCTTAAAACAGCCAGAACTAAACCTAGCCACTCCAGTGGAACCTACAGACACACTGCCACCTCTTGCTAGCAGATGTGCCACAATTATTTGGTTACATGTCACCAAACTGATAAATATATCTAAAACCTCTTTTGAAGATAAAATAACCTACTGGCAGGCCTATAACCTCAGATTTCAAAAAACAGACTGCCCTCCTAACCACATTTAACATAGACAATAAACCATTGCTTAAAAAATTGAAGAACTGGTTTGTTGAACCAAAATACATAGATTTTATCTTAAAGATCAACATCTCATCCTTACCCACTAACCATTTCTTAGTATGGAAAAGAGGATTCACCAAAATCAATCCTCAATTCCAGCTATGTAACACTGCCGATGAAACCATCCAACATTTACTTTATAATTGTCCATTTCTTTTCCAAATCAGAAACTTCATCACAGAGAAAGTTACATCTGACATCGGAGAAGCCTTAAATATGCAGAATGCCATCAAGACAGGAATTTTTTCTCTTATCCGATTCTCTGTCTTCCTTACCTTTGCAGTCTGGTTGACCAGATGTGAATGTGTTTTCCATCATTCAGGATCATCAGTCACATAGACCTTTATAGGTCTTGTCAAGAGCATAAGTGTCAGGGACTGGCTGCTTGCACCAGAATGGTCATACAAAGAGACTTTGTTTGGGATTGATCTACCAAGCATTTGATCTTATGAACTTTTGCAATCAGTCATTGCAGTATACCATGTATGAAAACAGTATCATGAAACCATGTAAGCTTTGTTAATAAAATTTTTTGTTTTAAAAAAAAAAAACAAAAAAAAACATTGATAACATTATTAGAGATTTTAATACAAAATATAAAAATAAAAATTTTAATAATAATATTGATTCTCCTGCTAATAAAAAATATGGATATCAATCCCATATATTTTAGATTATCAAGTAAAGTTTATAAGGAAAATTTATAAAGATATATGTGATATTGCATTTTACACACCTCCTACATTAAACAAATTAATAAATAACTCAAAACCTTATTTATAAATAAAAATTGTGTCATTTATAAATGGATAAGTAGGTGTGGCAGTGGATATATAGGTGAATCTAGATTATGTTGGAAAAAAAAACTAAAGAACACTTGCTATTATTAAAACATGTTCAGAAATTGAAACAAAATTGCATAGTAGATAATAATATTTCAGCATCTGTTTTTTACAACCATAATAAATCATATAGTATTTATGGTTTTGACTTCAATTTTAACAGTGTAAAAATATTGCAAATTGAAAAAAATAACAATAAAATAAAAATAAAGGAGCTATGCTAATATACAAATATAAACATGACTTAATTAACAGGCAAGCAGCAAACGTTAAGATCATGGAATTGTGGGAAAGTTAGCATTTCAAAGCTTTAGTTGACACAGATTACTGGGATAATCAAAAGCACTCCTAAGTGGATAAAATTTTTTAATTATTTAGTTACTGTATTTACAAATATTCAGTTATATAATTACACACACACACACACACACATATATATATATATATATATATATATATATATATATATATAACAAATTTGAACAATGCTAAGTGGAAATGAAACTATCATTTAACTCTCCAACCATTGCTGCCATCTATTTTCAATTTATATTTTTAATCGACAAGTAGAGGAGAATATGAATCCACATCTCATATATGGTCCATGTGAATAAATAGATCACAAATCAAATAATGAGACTTTATATCACCAAGCTGTTATTATTCTGTCTTAAAATTAGCTTAATATTTACATCATTTAATTAAAATCATTGTTATTATAATGATTTTGCAATTAGCATAATCCACTCTATACTTTTAAAAATGGCAATTTGATAAAAATGGGATAGGCAACAATTTACAGAAAAAATATCTTCAACATAATAACAACACTGCATTTAATTTTAGATTTATTATTTACAAGAAGATATAGCAAAAAACAAAATTTACTACAAAACTAATATGATACATAAATCATAAAACATATCAATTTTAAATGTAAAGATAAAATTTGTAATTACTGGGATATTAATTATGGCTTTCAAAATCAGTTGAAATTTACATATATAAGGTAAAATAATAATTGATTTTCTATCATAGTTCTATAGATGATGAAAATACAATATATATAAAAAAAACAATAAATTTAAAGTGGTATAAATTGACAATTTTCATACAAGGTAACATATTACTGAAAAGGCAAATTGATTTTTTTTTGTGTGTGTGTTTAAAAATTGTAATTAGAAAACTAGGTTGAATGGTTGATAAGAGTTGCTTTATTCATGTTAATTAATCCATATATAATTAATTGTGAAAATACTGATATTTTTAAACAAATATTATTTTGATTTACTTGTATGCTTAATTGACACATTAGCTTTATTTTATTGGAAATTCTGGTAACATTGCCGTTCTCTTTATCTTTCCTTTACATTCTTATGGTTTTATATATAATGCTAATTTGATCAATTTACATAAAATTTTTCAGAAAATCTTGAATATTTATAAATGAAGTTAATATATATATATATATATATATATATATATATATATATATATTTATATATATATATATATATATATATATATATATATATATATATATATATATATATAAAAGTGTATGCAAATTTAAAGTTACAATATGAGTTATATATGTCTCATTCTCTTAATGAAGAATGAATTTGGTGTTCTCAATTTTATCCAGAGTAAAGATGGTCAGTCTGACTTTTAAGCTTATGGATGGTTGTTATATTGTGATATAGGATAACTTTAATACCAATAATTCAAATATGTTGTTATACTTTTTATTCTCATGCAAAAAGAATCCTTGTAAAAGCTTTTGAGAGTAGCAAATTATTTATGTATTTCAATTTTTATACTTTCCATACTTTATTTATATATTCATAATTATATTTGAAAATTTATTTATAAAATATTTCTTTTAAAATGTGCTTAATGAAGATTACATATACATTTTATTTCAAAAGATTTGTTTTAAAAATGTAAAAAAAAAAAAAATTAAAAATAAAAGAAATCCAATATTGTCTGAAAAAATAAAATACTCACAAAAACTTTAATGGTAGTCCTTATTTTGTCATTTCTTTATGTAATTTGAAATGTTGTAAACTTTAAATCAAATTGCTCTTAAGGATGCCAATGAATAGCTCGAAGGAGATAGTAGTCAAAAATTAAATTTCTTATAACAGAGCTGAAACTAGTAACATAGTAAATTTAAAATTTGTTTTTAGATTTGTCACCGTTCTGATTTGTAGTCTATTTATCATCGTAGACTTTATACAAAAAATGGATTTAATAAAGAGAAGGGAAATAAAACATCCAGTCATGCAGTCTTCACAAATGTGGTCCACTAATGTTTAGAACTTGTCGTTATATAAACCAACCTTTTGCTCTCCATACTAAATCAAAGCTTTAACCTATTGTGTACCTGAATTATAAATTAATAAATAATTTGTATAAACTTATTCATTCGACATTAGTATAAACTTATTCATTCGACATTAGGAGAGAGAGATAGAATCTCATTTTTAACCACCTGTGATTAGAAATAAATATTAAATTTTGGATTTTATTGTAACAAATAATTTATTTATATAGTTCTGAATGTATATGCAATAAAGAGAAGTGATATAAAACCTTTGATCATGTTAACTTCATTAATTTACATGTCAGTGCCATATTAAAAAAAATATTTGTTATAGTTTATACAATTCATGTGTTTATTTATAATTTTGAAACACACTAGAAACACTCTAGACTAAAGCCATGAGGTAGCCTGGTGAGCAAAAGGTTTTCTTATATAACAATAAGCTGTAAACATAACTGACATCATGGGTGAGTGCATGCAAATCCATAAAGAGCATATGGCCAAAGTTCAGAGTAGAATAGAAAAAAATATTTTAGGTGAATATGAATATGGCTATAATAATTATGAAAAAATAAATAAATAATTAAAAATCATCCATTGTAAATATCAAATACATATAACTCAAATTATATGAAATCAAAATAAAAACAAACTATATATATATATATATGTAAAATCAAGGATAATAATAACTGTGTTTTACCCGGGTGCCAAATTGCAACGGCACTAATTATGTATAGTGCCCACCAGACATTATCATCAATGAATAAATGGGACGTCTGAGAGGAAGCAAATTATTAACTATTTTTTTCCAAAAGAAAATATAATATTAATAATACTATAAATTATGAATAATATGTTAAGTTCTTAGTTTTGAACGCAGTAATTATTACGCAGATAAATTCATGAAAAATTATTTGCAAATAAAAGCAACTTTTCTCCACAAACCCACACTCCTGTATGATTTCCAGTGGCAACTACAATAATGTTATTTATTTATTTATCATGTGTAAACAAATGAAAATGGATCAGTAATCCATGCAGAGAAACCATAATTTATACTAATGAAATTTATTAAAATCTTATCATTTAACTAACGCAAAGTAGTTTTCATTCCCCCTCCCTTTGAAATAAATTAATTATCTCTTCATTCTCTGTATCTATCACCCGCCACATTTACAATTATTGAATTTTAACTGTAGGTGTTTATGTCTTCCATCATATCTCCTAAATTATGACTCTTCAATGCTATACCACATACACACACAGAAGTGGAATGTACCATTTATTAACTTGACAACTCCGGATTATCTAACATTCTAGTAATGATTATCTTATTCTTTAAAATTGTAGAATTATAAATGGTCTCGTTCTCAGGGTCTTGACCGGTGGTGAGGTGCAATAATCAATCACTTCAATTCATTGCCGACCCTTGGACACTATCCCAGCAAATACAAATCAAATAGACACACACTTATTTAAAGCTAATGTCAACTCTAATTAAAGCTGACAATAGGTACTATAATAATGATGATAAATATTATATGCTCACTAGTTAATTAAATAAAATACTTAATATAATAAATTTTGAATATACTTTTATCAACTGGGAATGTATCCAAATATCAAGAGTGGAGAAGGGATTTTATATCCACTCGTAATATTAGTCGAAGTGCAATGGATTGAACAATTAAACGTTAAATTTACAATTAAACCATTCTCTCGTCTGTTTTCCAAGTAACTATTAAATCTTTAACATATTTGTTTATCTGTTTAACGCTTCAAACCTTATCAAGTGAAAATTTATTACTTTAGTAATAAAAACAAATGAAGGTATTTCCTGACTAATCTATACTAGAAATATGAGCTATTTTTATTAATTCCTTTATGTTATACCTCTAATATTAAAGGATAATGAAAATTAATGACAATGATGAATATATGAATATTATAAATTTGTCAATATTGTGAGATTCTAATACTGTGAAGCTTTAATATTGTGAAGCTCAGGTATTGTGAACTCTGGACAGCCCAAAACATTAAGACACCAGACCTCAGTTTAAATTTTAAAAACAACACATATTTATTAAAACAAATATGTAAAAAATAAAAAAAATATTGCAATCCAAATCAACATTGTAGCGATCCCAAATCAATGAAAATGTAAAATGACAATTAAAACTATTTACAAAAAGGGATCTGTACTGGCTACGATTACAGACAGATTCATATAAAACTTATATACCCTAATACATAGCTTGTCTCAGTAATAGCATTCAATATAAGTATCGTTGGGCTACTCATTATTTTAGATTATAAATGATTTATAATTATTTTGACCCGTAATATATCTTTTAACATTTATTCAGTTATATCTGAAGCAATGCTCCATTAATATTATTTAAAATATACTATTGTTAACAGCGTTAACTAGTTTTAAGGCCATAAAACTTTTAATGTAATATCTACTCATTTTATTAAGGAATTTATATTTTCACTATAATAAATTAAGTTACTTAAGAAACTCCTAGCTAAAAATGTAATAAAAATTGATCTATCTTTTACTATTTTAATTTATAAGCATTTTGCGAACTATTATATCCCATAACTTAGTATATAAATTATATTTAATAATTGCGTGATTTATTTTAATAACTATATTTAAGCACACATACTTGTATCTAATGCTACAACCCAACATGAGTTTATCATCATATTCTTACCAGTTCCGCGATGGCTTGCTTCTGCACGAACCTGCTATGATGAGCACTGCTTACCTGAATTCAAATTCTTAAACATAAATTTAGAAAAAATATCGGTTGTCACACAATCTAGAGCAAAGCTTAGCTACTCAGTGCATCAAATAATATATATGATATTATAATTAATCCCTAAACAAGTAACTACTTTTCAATTGTATAGAATGAACTAACAAGAAATAAACACTAATTAACACACATTCCTAGATAATGATAAGAATGCTGCTTTTGTATGACAGAATAAATTGCCAATAATTTCAAGAGTTACCTTCTTCCCGGGCTATAAATTAAGTGAGAAACCGGTCTCTGCACATATATAAGAGGCATGATAAAACACCACACACTACTATCATAAACATATTTATTTTGTGAAGCAGAAAACAAGAATGGGGCTGGAATCAAATCATCAATCTCCTAAAATACTTTTAGATAAAAAAAATATTTAATCATGAGAGAGCTATGCTCCATCTCAACCTTTTGATGTGGGTAAAACTACACTCACCTCAACAAACATAAAAGGGTATCATGTTATTGATGCATGAACCGACTAATCTAATACGACAATGAATAAATTTTACTTAAAAGATAATTCTCTAGGCTAATAAATATACATCATTTATTTTAAAATACACATTTAAAATAGCTCACTCATATTTCAGGGCACAGCAACAAAATACAAAATATATGAAAATTAAATAAACGTGAAAATATTGATCTAAAATTATTCCCATAACAATATTTTATAAACCTTTTCACACCCCACACTCCCTTAGCATTTATAATAAAAAAATAAATACGGGCTCAAGCAATATTATAATGAATAAAATTATTTTCAAACTTCAAGCTGGATTTAATATTGGATCAAAACTTTTTTAACTCTTAACTAAAACATTCTAACATAAATATAATATGCAATAATAAATATGATCAAGAAAAATTGTACGTATAGTCTCTTTTGGTACACTGCGATCCTGGCAATTGTTCTCCCGTGAAGTGTAGATTATTCAAAAAGAAAACACATTTTATTTAAAAAAAACAAAACAAATACAGGCTATGGCAAAATGCTATTGAAATGTTCCAAAATATCAATGTTTATTGGTACAAGATCGTAGTTAAAATACACATTTAAAATAGTAGCTATTTTTATGATCCGGATTCTTTCATTTTTATTAATCCACTGGTATAGTAATTTATATATTTATTATAACACTTATTTCCTGATGAAGTTTTATATAATTAATTTATTTTTTCTTGCTTTTAGAACTACGTTATCCACTGAGTTGATTTTCTATTATTTCTGGATTCAATATAGTATAGATGCTCATTATAATATTTCTAAAAAGATGCAGTAAAAAATTATACAAAACTTATTCCATCTGAAGATATTTAACAGGATTAGATGCTCAATATAATACAATATACTTTGAAATTTATTTTCATGAAAGTTTCTTTAATATTTCTTTATTCTCATATTCATTATGTTTTCAACTTCCTTTTACATCTATTCTCTCATGAGAACACAAAAGGTTTACTTTTATAATACTAATTATAGGAAGTATAAATTATAATTTTGACATTATTATATCTTTGATGGAATATAATATAAACATAAAATTACCATTTGTTATTTTTTCAGCATTTTATTATATTTTATAATAAGTTCATCCAAGTATTTAAAAGTAAATATTTGAAACAGAATAAATATTATGAAAGTTTGTAACAAAATTATCCATTCAAATATTAAAAATAAATTATCCCAGATAAAATTAATATTAAGAAAAGTTTGCAGTACAATTATAGATCCAAATTTAATCAGTAAGTTATTAAAGATAAGTTAGCTATCAATAAAAGTCTGTACCTGAAACATTATCTGATGTGTAGATTGAAGTTTCAAAGTTGGACTCATTGAATTAAGCATGTGGTATTCATTTTCTTCTTAGATTGGTAACATTTTGGCACCAATTGATTTTACAAAGGAGACAAGTGTGCCTATTTAATCTTCTAATGCTCCATTTATAAGAAACCAAATATACACTTGTTCAAAAAATAATAAATTTAATCAGACGACAGATTGAGAAACAGAATTAATAATGCTCTCTTGACACAAGATTTTTAGAGAAGACCTAGCTTATTTTTATTCAATTTGCTTGCCAATCATTCTTGTTACATGACTTTTTACTCCTTGACCCTTAATATTAAAATTTAATTAGTCTATCAACCTTAGTCTGGACATTAATTATTCATAAACTTTCCCTTATTACGTGTGCTTGAGAGATTTTCCCGCTTTGACCAAAATAAAATGTAAAAAAAAAAAACCATGGTGGAAATTTTTATAAAAAATCTATTCAATAAAAATAAGTAGTCTAAATTTTGGTTAAAGATTTATGAGCAAAAATAATAACTGATTTATTTAAAAACAAGAAAAAATAATCCCTCTCTGAATATACTATGGGATGGTATATTGTATGATGTATAAGACCTTAAGATTTATTTTATAATTAAAATTATATACATCGTACAGCAACACACACATATATGCACATATAGATAATAATTATTAGTAATGTACTTGTTGGGATTTTCATTAACATTAAACTTATTCCATTTTTTTTTTTTTGAAATTTTAAGAGCTATCTCCATATAATTAAATATTAAGCAATCGCTATAATTAGCAAGTTAAATTTATAATCATAATATTAACTTTCACTTTTAAAATATTTAACCTTTTATAAAATCAATTGTCTTGGAGTTTTACAATGTGTGCAAAACAATCAACCCCCTTCGGCTCTTTAAACTGATACAGTATAAACATTCTATTAATATGGATTTCTAATTAGTTGTCTTTCATTAAACGTAGAGAATGTTTTTCTTGTTACATTTTAATGTTAAGAAATACCCATCGTGCATTACATTGATAGATGATTTTGTATGTAAGTTTTGTTATATAATGTTTATCAAATGGTGCTTTTCGTGGATTATACATCATTACTTTACATTCTATGTATTTAAATTAGTACATTTTAATTATTCATTTGTTGACTTTTTTATAAAGGTAAAATAAACCGTTTTAACAATTTATCTACTTATTTACATATCGATTTATCTTTCCAATTATTTAGACTTCACATCACATTACCATCAATCTTATATATCTACATATCTATTAATCTGAATGTTTTCCTGATGAACCATCCATTGTTTTATTCATCAGTCTATCTACATATCTACCTACGCATTTGTATGTTTAATAATTAGGCATTCAACTTACCTACATAATAACCTATATTTAATTAAATGTTATTTCCAATACATTACGATAATATATTTTTTTTATTGGTTTTTTTTTCCTTTTTTAAAGAATGTAAAATCATAAAACAATGGATTAGTACACTTCCTCGAATATTCATAAAAAAAAGTTAAAAATATGTTTATCTAAAATAATAGTACCATATAATAATTTATTTCCTCAAAGTCTTAATATATTTCAAAAATTATTTAATTATTCTCCAAATATCATGATTTTAATAAATTTATATATATATTTTTTGTTTTATAATTTTTTTCTAGATACTCAAATTTTATGTGATGTGGATTCTGGATGGGAACATATTGGTAGAGGATGTTACAAATATTTCGAAGAAAATATGGAATGGGAAGATTCTTTATTCGAGTGTGAATATTATGGAGGAGATTTAATTGTAATTGATAACAAATTAGAAAACGATTTTGTTATTGAAAAAGCAAAGTTAAATAAGAAAAACATTTGGATAGGATTTACTAACATGGTGAGTAACTATAAGTTAATAAATTATGTAAAGATAGAAAAGGTTAATACCGTAGACAATATGTTATACTTAAAAAAAAACAATAATTATAGTAAATTCTAAAACATAGAAAGAGAAACAATCGGATCGTGCCTTAAGCAAAAATTATGATTTTTTTATGATTCTTTTACCTGAAATATTGTCAAAAACAGCCTGGTCAATTACAGGATGAAAAGTAAATTTTAAATTAGTTGGTATTTCAAATACCTCTTCATAATATCTTGGAGTTAGTTTTTAACAAGATATTATTTATAATGGAGAATTTAATTTTTGTGGATTTAAAAAAAAAGATAATCAAATATTGTGATCTTTAAAAATACACTTGTAAAATAAGTATATCTGTATTCTTTTTTCCCCTGTCGAAAAGAATTAAGGTAATAAGTAACATATATGATTAAAAATTACCAACTTTTTATTGCTAATTTTCCATTGTTTATCAATCTCCTATAACAATTAGTAGCCTTGAGTAACGCAGTTACTGTTACTACTGGGACATGAAAGCTATAAGATCATTGAATTGTTTCTTCCCTAAAAATGAAGAATATGTAATTATTTTAGCTATGTAACAATAGATGCATTACTGTAACTATTTATCCTGATGTGTCAATTTGTAAAGTTCTATATTAATAATCAATAAGATTTTTTTTTAGCAATAATAATTTACATATTTTATAAAGAAAACAAATATATCTTCATTAATAATAATAACATTTATAATAGTAGTATAAAATGATTCCTGAAAGAAAAATGTTTCATTAGTTTTAATATTGACAAATGGGAAATGGTATAATTTGGAATGTATTAGTTCTGGTTACATCTTATTAACACTAATTGATATTCTGTTGTTTTAAAAAGCAAACAATTTGGTATCTTTTTTTTTTAATTATTGTTACAATATATATATCATTATATACAGGTCGATGCCTATATTATATCAATTATTTCTAATTTGTAAATTTTTGCTTAATTTTAAGATTCTTGCCTTAGAGAGCTACTACATTTAGCATATATATTTATATGCGTTGCTATTAATCATTAATTATACACCTGGCTCTTGTTTTACGCGATAGATAGGTTCCTCAGAAAACAAGCGCAAACGAAATCGCGCAAAAATAGATGTAACTTACTTGAAAAAGGGGGGATATGGACTGTGATTTTTCAAAAATCGTGTAAAAGCAAAGCACCAACGTAAAATTACTTTAAAATTCGCGCAAAAAAAAAAAAATAAGGAAATAAAATATGACTAATAAAAAATTTCAAACTTGAAAAAATTGATATAAGACACACTTTTTTTAACTATAATATTTAATTTTATTCAAAACAATATATTTTTATGCATAATTTACAGTAATGTACATTTTTATACACATTTTAATTATTATCACTATTTGTCGATAAACAGGTTCATTTGCAAACTGGTAAAAAATCAGATTCTTCACAAGAGGAAATACAACTAGCACCAACGTCACTCTCACGTTGTGTTAATGGTTTTTTGGTGACAATGTAATTAGTAATTAATCTAACAACTAAAAATTAAATTCTTATTTTTGTCTTTAATTTTTTAATTTTCAATTTTAATTGTGCCCATTGCTATTACTCACCTTTTAAAAATAAACTTGCGGACACTAAATGATTAATAATTGATTATATTCTTTTTTAAAAAGCAAAAACAGAATGTGATTTAAAATGCAAAATTAACATGCACAATGTTTGAACAAATTTACATTATTGGTGATTATTTATCTTTTTGACATATATGTGTTCAGGTGTATCAGTGTTATGAGATAGTGTGAAGAGTGGTGGGTCATATGAAAGTCTGTGCTCATACCCTGTCTATTATTATAATCTTGTAAAATTTAATGTGTGTATAGATAAAATGTGGAAATCATGATTTTAATTTCATTATTGCATAAAATCGTACTATTATAAAGCACTGAAAATATTGAAATTACTAAGATGAAAGTCGAATTCCAATAATGTGCTATTACTTTCAATATACACAAAATTTATTATTTAAAGTAATAGTGCATTATCGGAGTTCGACTTCTGGAGAAACGTGAATCGCGTAACTTCAAAATCGCCTTAAATAAATCCACGTAAAAAGAGACCCAGGTGTATTTAATCTACATGAGAAGTATAATGAGATTGTATGTGGTTATAAAAGAATTTTGAAACCATTTTTTTTTTTCAGATTAGCCAGTGCATAGCTAAACTAATTAATCTTTTATTTTTAAAAACATAAATCTAACTTTTCATAAGTCATATATAAATTGTAATAGATCAGTATCATCCACTGGATAGTTTTCTATCCAAGTAAGTAATGATTTTGTCACTATTCTTTGCTTAAAAAAATAGATGTTTAACTCTCTCAGTGGAAAATGTAAAAGCTGTTTTAAAATTTTACTTTTATGTATAAGTATAAATCAGCTTTTATGTTTATAAATGAATTATTGATATATTACATTACAATGTTAATGATTGAACTCCTACAAAATACATTCTATCTTTCAAAGCAACCTTTCCTACTAAAGATTACATAAAAGTTTTCAGGGTCCAATTAGCCGATTTGATTACAAAGCATTCAATGTACAGAAGAAAAAAAAATATTAATTTTGTTTACAAAAGGACACACTCCAGACAACAATTATGTCCACAAAAGTTTTACTATAATTTTTCCCACTGTGTATATGTGCATGGGTCTACATGGCCCAACCATTGAGTAATCCATAGCCCAATGATCCCACCCCTGGGGCCCTGAAACAAAAACTGAAGCTTCAGCTGAATAGGTGGGCAAGTCCAGCATTGTGCGAAACACCACAACAGGCAACAAGGTCCAAGGCCCAAGTCCACAAGACAACAAACCCTCAACACATGGCCAAGCCATGTAAAGACCTTTCGGGGTACCTCTGTCTCTCAATTTAACAGTCCAAATGTGCAGGGACCAAATTCGGTCTCCCTGTGCAAAATTGGAAAGCCAACAAGGGAAACCTAACAAACCATGAACCCAGATCTGCACTGCTCAAACCAACCCATCAAGGCAGTTCAGCAGACCATCAGAAAGGAAAACAGTGCAGAAAAATTGATCAAGTACCCTTCCAACAGGTTTTCAGGGGATGGCAGCAATTTTCAACAGCCTGCACCATAAACCAGACCTCTAACGACCACCACCAGCCACCCCTGTGGAAGAAAGGAGGAATGCAGATCCATGCCCACAAAATTTTACTACATAATTCCATATATTTTACAAAAATTGGTGATTGCCTAAAGGAGAGCAAACATCTTACAAATGCTCTAACTCTGAAGTTAATTGACAATACCTAATAATAGTAAGCATAAATCAATAGTGAGCTAACAAATGATCCATCAAGGTGTGAAGTAGCCCTTCAGGGTAAAGTCCAACTGAAGGTAGTGACTTTCACATGCCTGACAGGTATTCTCAGGCTAGACAATGATCACCAACTGCCCCTACACATGAACCATGCCCCTCATGACAACCATCATCACAACTGAGAAAAAAAAGGAGGAGTGCAGACTCATGCCCAGCAATACATACTGTTTCTATTGAATTCTTCTAATCCAAGTTGAGTTCTAATTATTGATTCTTAATCAAACTTCCAATTATAAAGTCTAAGAGTTTGTATTTAGTCTTTGGATTTTTCTTCATAATTTGAATCTAAAAGAATTGAATAATTAACCACTTCAGTGTTTCTGTTTAGGCCAATAACATCCTATAAATCCATTTTACCTCTAAGTCATTGTTTTTTATCTTCTATTTCATTTCATCATAACTCTAAGTCAATTTGAAGTGTTTTGAATTTTTATTTTATTTTTTGTGGCACCTCAATCACACCGGAAATGGCCTAATGACTTTTGATATAATCATAACAAATTTTTAATTTTTATGCAGGGAGGTAGTTTAAATCATAATCCATAATTTTTAATTCTTAATTTGAGGTTGAACTAATCTTTAAAATAATTTGTTCTTCCTGCAAAGTTTTGCTGCTTTCGGCCACCTCCGCTTCGGCACCACTATATCATTATTTTTCCTTTAAGAAGAATTTAACATTTGAAAAACATTTTTCCATGGTTTTTGATTAATCTTTGCTTCTGTTATGTTTCTTTAACAGCTTTATGTCCTGCCTGATTGGTTTGTAATTGTTGAAAGTCCTTTTATTTCTTGATAATGGAGGTTAAGCTTGAATTCTCAGGAATATCATTATGAAGCATTTTTTCCTCACTTTTAGTTTTCACAGGTATTGACTTTCTAGTTGTTTCAAATTAGTTCCATCTTCAAAATTAAGATTATTTTTTTTTGTAATTATTTCCTATTTTGAGTTATTAGGTTCCATTTTCAATTCTTTTTCTAGGTTTTATTCGTGTTTTAATGATTCTAGTAATTACTTATATTAGCTTTTGCTCGATTAATGGCAGCCACTTGCATGAAATAAAAATGATTGATAACCAGAGTTATTTGAATTATTACTTATTTAAATTTCTTGAAAAGGTGTAACAGGTTAAACAAGTAATCACTTATGTTTTATTATGTATCTTCTTATCAATTTCAGTTTTGAATATGTGAATCCTCCCATACTTGTGGAGCCAGTGAACAGTGAACTTCTCCTGCTAGCAACCGAAAGTGGACTATACATGTTTCACAGAGAGAGAGGCTCAAATTATAAACAATTAAAATATATTTTAATTGCTTATAATTCGAGTCTCTCTCTCTGTGAAACATATATGACTATTTTATATATACACACACTTTTACACTACTTAGAAAAAATAATTGTTTTCCCAAAACTCATCATAAAGCAAGAAGATCATATAAAAAGCAACAAATTATAATGCATTTTTATGGAAAAAAATTGAGATCGTTCCTGTAAAAAAAAATTCGGTTCGTAAATTGTTATTATTTTATTAACAAACACCTAAACTCTTATACATAGTAGTTAAAAAAACTCAATGTATAATATGTGCATGAGTAAACTTTGAAATAGGTGTATTATGTAGCAGTTATGCATTATATATATATATATGTCCACAGATGGCGTTCTACCAAAAACACCGATCAAGCGTATGTTTTGTTTACATAAACGTCAGAGTAGTATTCACTATCTCTAACTATAATTCCACTTTCAGATCATGATTTCAAGCTATTTGCTATCATCAGTGAAAGACAGGAATAAAGAAACTAGATCTAAACACAAACTCTGAGCGTTTATGAAACAATTTCTATTCAGCTTGCAAGCGTGAATTTTTTAGACACGTAATGTCTTCAAACTCAGCATAGCAAACCAGATAGCTATATGGGTCTGATATCAGTTCAGCATCTCCACATAGTAGAAGCCTCTGCAATCTATATCATTGCGGAGGTCTTTCTTACAATGATATAGATTGCAGAGGCTTCTACTATGTGGAGATGCTGAACTGATATCAGACCCATATAGCTATCTGGTTTGCTATGCTGAGTTTGAAGACATTACGTGTCTAAAAAATTCACGCTTGCAAGCTGAATAGAAATTGTTTCATAAATGCTCAGAGTTTGTGTTTAGATCTAGTTTCTTTATTCCTGTCTTTCACTGATGATAGCAAATAGCTTGAAATCATGATCTGAAAGTGGAATTATAGTTAGAGATAGTGAATACTACTCTGACGTTTATGTAAACAAAACATATGCTTGATCAGTGTTTTTGGTAGAATGCCATCTGTGGACATAAATACAAGCGTTAGCAAGTTTTTTAACTTGCATTTTTGTTTTTCATATATATATAATCCACCTTAAATCTATGTAAAATAAAGCATGGATACTTAGTTTAAAGTTCTTTGTTAATTCATCCATTCAGCACTAGTCATTCAGTTTTCGGAATCATCAGTGGCTCATTCAGAGCATCTATTATTGTTTTTAAATACTTTGAAGATCATGGGTTTTTTGATGGAAAAGACCAAGCAGTAATTGCTCAGAATGTCTAGGGAAAAAAATCAAATTATTGTCTAGATTTTTTTTTTTTTGATTTTCTCTTCATACAGCACATTTAATAAAAAAAAAAACAAAACTATTCATTGAATTAAAGCATTTGTAGATATGATGGAGTCTGATAAGTTAGGATCAAATTCTGAGAAGGTGCTATTCATGGCCTCATGATATAAAATATTTTTTTAGATTTTTGATATCCAGATTTTTCTCTATAGATTTGTTAATTTTCTTTTCTCTTCGTTCAGTTGCATTAATTTCTGGGGAATTAATTATTCAGTGTGTGACTGCAAAATCTCTTCAAAACTGTCATCTCCAATATTTTATAAGTATCTTTATCCAAAATATCATCAAATGTTGCATTACTTATTAAAGTTAGTATGACATAACAATTGTAATAATTCTTTGGTCTATAGATCAATGTAAACCAAATCCAAATTTCATATAGAAGATCCATACTCCAATAAAGGTACAACAAGAGAACAGAATAACATGTAGTTTATACAAGGAGATAAGTCTCTGTCAAATCTCAAAATACATCTCATCCGTCTATATGCTTTACTTATATTATATTTTACATACTCATTAAAATTAAAATCATTACAAAATATAAATCCAAGATCAGAAATAACTTTTCTGTATATAATAACATCTTCATCAATCATATAATGATAAACAGATCTATCTGTTTTATTGGTATAAGAGACAATACATGTTTTACTTATGTTTATTTTTATATTATTAAATTTACACCATTCTTTGAAATAAATAATATCTTTTTGAAGATCAATATGATCATCATATGTACTAATTCTTTTAAATAATTTACAAGCATCTTCATAGGTAAGTATCATACTTTTTTAATATTTTGATCAAGATCAAACATGAAAACATTAAAAAGTAATGATGCTAATATTTCACCCTGTGGTACGCCAATTTTATTTTTGAATAGCTTAGAGTTATTTTTATCCATATAAATGTAGGAGGATCTATTTTCCAAATAATTAATAAACCATACAATCAAATGAGAACTAATTCCCATTAATTTAAGTTTTTATATATTAGATCATTATGTGCCACATTATCAAAAGCTTGTGACATATCAAAATAAATAACATCAAGTTGCTTCTATTCAGAAAGAGAATGTGCAATATGATTACATATTACCATTAAATTAGTATCAACAGACTTCCCAGGTACAAAACCATGTTGATAATTAGGCAAGACCTTAATCATATCTGTAATGCTATTATTATAAATACATCTTTCATAAATTCTAGCAAATGAAGACAGTACTGAGATAGGTCTACAATTACCTGGATCATTTCTATCTCCCTTTTTATAAATAGCCACAATCTTAGAGATTTGAAATATATTAGGAACAATGCATTTTTCAATAGACAAATTAATTATATAATGAAATGGAAATACCAAACAGTCTGCACAACCCTTAATAATAAAATTAGGAATATCATTATATCCCATAGATGATTTAGATTTAAGTTTGTTTATGGCATTAAGCATATCAGTAATATTAATTTTATCTACATCAACATTCCAACTTCTTTTATTATCAAACTCAATATTAATCACATCACTGTCATTAACATTTGAGTACATATTTGCAAAATGACTAACTAATTCATTCATAGAAATTATTTTTGTATTTTTTATTCCCAACAATATTTAAATTTGTAATATAATTCCAAAACATTTGTGGATTGTGTTTAAAACCATTTTCAATGTTATTTAAATGATTATCATAATCACTTTTCATAATAATTTTTGTATAAACACGCAATGCACTAAATTTCTTATATAATTCTTTATCATTGGCTAATTTATATAATCTGTGATACTTATGTTTCCTATTAAGTCACTTACATCATTATTTAGAGAACTATTTAGGATATTTATTATCATGTTGTGAACATCTAACAGGAATATAATAATCCAAACAATTTTGAATTATATCAATAAGCTTACTTACAGCTTCATTCAGATCATTTTCTACAAAAATTATACTCCAGTCAGGAATCTCCAAGGCTTTATATAGACCATAATAATTACCATGTCTATTATCTTTGAACATACTATTAACAAATTTTATATGCGCATATGATCCATCTATTATAAATTCCACATTTTAAAAAATCAGTGGTACTAAATAATAGATCAAGTATTTTATATTTATCATTAGTAAACATACTAAACTTATTTAATGTGATTAATTCAACAAAAATGTTTATTCTAAATAGTTTGTTATTTTTACCAACAGCCTTATTATTAAATATCAAATAATCTGGTTCATTGAAATCACCCACTATAATAACATTATATTTGTATTTCACTAAAATATCTTCAACCTTTGTGAAAAATGTAGTATAATAATAATAATAATAATAATAATAATAATAATAATAATAATAATAATAATAATAATAATAATAATAATAATAATAATAATAATAATAATAATAATAATAATAATAATAATAATAATAATAATAATAATAATAATAATAATAATAATAATAATAATAATAATAATAATAATAATAATAATAATAATAATAATAATAATAATAATAATAATAATAATAATAATAATAATAATAATAATAATAATAATAATAATAATAATAATAATAATAATAATAATAATAATAATAATAATAATAATAATAATAATAATAATAATAATAATAATAATAATAATAATAATAATAATAATAATAATAATAATAATAATAATAATAATAATAATAATAATAATAATAATAATAATAATAATAATAATAATAATAATAATAATAATAATAATAATAATAATAATAATAATAATAATAATAATAATAATAATAATAATAATAATAATAATAATAATAATAATAATAATAATAATAATAATAATAATTCTAGAAAAGATAATAAAAGACATGATAGAGCCATACCTACTAACCATCATCTCAAAAACACAATTTGCAAAAAAAAGCTTCATCAACGCTACAGGCAGGCTTCCTATTTAAAGCTATAATGCTAAATATCCGAGAAAAAAAGAAATATAGTCCAGTGGTGGTGCAAATGGATATTGCATCTGCATTTGACTCAGTAAAAATTCCAGTCCTATTGCAGATGTTCAAACATACAGACATTCCTAGGAGGCTATTATACATAACAGCAAATCCCTTATTGAACCGTGAAATACATATCACGGTTAATGAAAGAAACACCATCTTTTGTCCCCACTCAATCACTATCACAAGGTTCCCCCCTTAGTGCATTGCTGTTTGCCTTCTACATTAACTCTCTCATTGAGAAAATCAATCAAACATTTGAGGGGATCAACATACCAGCAACAATGCAACAAGTGACATCCCTAGCTTACATGGATGATATCATGGTCTTCCTGCTTTCCAAAAAACAGATACCTAAGCTACAAAAGATAATTGATAATTATTCAATAGAATATGGGCTTAAAATTATTACAACAAAAACATCAGCCTGGTCTATATACACAGGAAATCAGTGTGAATCCATATACAAGGGAAAGCCAAGCCCATTCCTAGGGTTTCCATTTTATATGGGAGCCATGGAAATGAGATGCTACATACAGAACAAGTTGAAAGAAAAAACTGAAAACATTACAAAATCCCTAGCAAAAGCATATCTATCAATACATTCAAAAATACAATTGATTAATAGATTAATCACAACTAAGATAGCATATTATATACCAATAATTTCTTTTTCCAATCCATTCAAATCCAAGATAAACTCAATGTGCAATCAACTTATTTTGTCCAGAAAACATTGGCCATTTTCATAAAAAAACTTAGAAGACCAACAGATATAGGTGGACTGGGCCTACATGATATCACCATCTTTCACACGCAAAAACTTAGAAATGTAATAATTACAACAATCAATCAATTTCCCAAACTGAAACCTCTACTACAAATAATCCCCACAGACAGACCACCATCCAAGGTTTCATATATTGAACTAATGATATACCAATGTAAAATAGAAAAGAAAATCCCAGATCAATACATACAAAAATACAAATACTGGGAAATATACAATCTCATACACACAAACAACAATGGAGAAAATAACACAACACCAATAATAGGAATAACCAACAAGAAAATGATAAAGGAATATAAAAAATGGAAATTGGAACCAAATTTTTTTGATTTTGTTCTGAAAATGAACCTGGACACACTACCAACTACCAATTTTCTATTCCACAGAAGGATGTACATATCTATTGATCCTTTCTGTGGATTATGTCATAAACAGAAGAAACATGGAAGCACCTAATGGACCATGGTAGAGGACTAAATCAAATCAGAGACATAATACATAATATATACAGGAAAAATAATACCAGGATAGAACAATTAATGGAGGCTTACAAGGGCAAATCAATACCCACCATCAGAGCAGCAACATTTCTACTGTATACTCTGTGGAGCATCAGGTGCAAGTATCTAATTGGGAAAACACTAAAAGACACCCTTCAACATTTCAAAACAAACTAATGCAGATACAAAATAGGGACAAATTGATCACATCCCCAGACATATATGCAGCAACTTGGTCTCTGATCAAGCAAAGACCAAGGCCATAACAAAGATTCAGATTGCAAAACTATAAACAAAGACTATGCATTTGATTGTAACTATACAAATGAACTCATGTACTATAGTAAGTCTATTTTATCAGTGTACCTTTTCTGGTGATACCACATGTAAGCTACTTTTTGTCCAATAAAGTATATTGTTGAAAGATAATAGTAGTAGTAGTAGTAATAATAATAATAATAATAATAATAATAATAATAATAATAATAATAATAATAATAATAATAATAATAATAATAATAATAATAATAATAATAATAATAATAATAATAATAATAATAATAATAATAATAATAATAATAACAACAACAACAACAACAACAACAACAACAACAACTAAAGATCTTCCCACTTCCCTTAATGAAATATAAACTCAATGTTAATATCACATAGTATGCTCTTCCCACTTCCCTTAATCAAATGTAAACTCAATGTTAATATCACATAATATGCTGTGTGTACATTTATTTCTCTAATTCATGGCTCAAATCTCATATTCTAAAAACATTTTAAATTTTAAAAATAAACATCGGATTCACGCGCATACTCACTTATGGCATATAACATACATTTTTATATTTAATAATTTTTTTCAATTGCAATTAATTATATTTTGTATGTTTATAAATTTAAGCATAATATCAATCAAGAAATAAGTAGAGAAAGGTTATTTAGATCAGTGGTCTTCAACCACCGGGCCGCGGCATGGCACCAGGTCACAGAAGTTTTTTGCCGGGCTGCGCTAGACTGGCAAGAAAGTTAGTAATAACAAAATAATAAGATTTTAAACTTTTAATTAATATAAACAGTTTTTATTAATTTTTTCATCACATTTTTACCCTGTTAAAAAATAAGAAACAGAACAAAAACAAAATCTAATCATTTATACATAAATGAATTTGTTTTGCTATTTATCACAGATGTTTATGGAGAGATAGAATTAAATTTATTATTTTTCTAAAAAAATTCAAAATTAAAAAAAAGTTTTTTATTATACAAACTCCAGTTGTCTTTTGATAGCCAATCACGGTCACAAGACAGCATTGTTTATGTGTTAAAACAAGATCAAAACTTTTGACTTTTTCAAGTTTCGTTTTCCTTTTTTTTTTTTTTGTTTAAAAATACGCCCACTTTTTTTGGTCTATAAGGCAATATTTTTTGGTTTTATTTGTATATTGCTAATATACTAAAACTTTTATTTTTAAAACCAATTTCTGTTAACCTTTTTTTAAAAATAAAAACAAACAAAAAATAACTTTGCGATTTTTTTTTTTTTTTGGCTTTATTTCTATTACGCGATATCTATTTTACCATTTTTTTTAAAAAAAAAAACTTTTTCCTATTAATTACATTTTTTGATCCTTTCAACACGCCAGCACAAAAAAATTACAATAACATCAAAATTTCAGACTTTTACAAGTTTAGTTTTGTTTTTTCAGATTTAAAATACGGCAAATTTTTTTTTGATAGTACGGTGATTAATTATGTGATTTCTATTTTGCCCTTACTATTATCAAAAGACAACCTCCATATATATATATATATATATATATATATATATATATATATAACCATCTTGTATATTTAACATTAAATACAGATATTACATTTATCATAATCATTGCCATGTAATTACACTAGCTATGATATTTCCCAACATTCAGGTGAATAACATTTTATTCTTGAATGTTTTAACAATGAAATAATAAACATAAAAATGCAAGCACGTTAATGACAACGATTGTTATTGTACTGTTTTCTGTGTTCAGCATGTGAAGGTAAGCAACACCAGTGTGCTGTTTTGGTCAGTTATAACAATCATGCTTATCTAAGGCTAAGCAGGTTACATCTTTAAGAAAATTTATCCATAAACTTCTGCCAGTCCACAAAATATTATCCTTATTTTTGCTGGGCCACAGATGTGAAAATGTTAAAGACCACTGATTTAGATCATAGAGATAAGAATATCTAAATAAATTTGCTTCAAATTACGTATCTCAATTTTCATCAATCTAGGTCACTAACTAGTTTAAAATCTTTCTCTTATGATGATAAATTTCTATTCTTATCAATTTACACATCCATATTTAACAAATATAAGTGTGAGCATATGTAAATTACTAGGTGGTTGTGTATATCTATCACTTCTCCGTTATCAAGAAAATGTTTAATTAACCCTTTACATAAATGTAAATAATACATAATAAAAAACATTTTATATAAAAATACATATTTATAAATGGTTACATGTAATGATCATCTAACAATATATAATATCCAAATAGCATCAATATTTATTATTATCAAAAATATTCTCTAATAATTGATTCATATTTTAAACTTATAGAGAAAGAGATAAACAGATTTATAAAAAATAAAGTCATTGAGAAACTATAATTAAAATTCATATTACCTGTTCTTCTTTTATTCCCAATATAGAGACAGTTTCAAAGAATACAACAAATTTCATTTTTGAAGTCAGCTTGTTTACAGTTGAGAATTTGAATTCAGCCACATACCAATGGTTAACATGTGTAGATTTAGCAATTATAGCGATTTACTGGAACAGTTCTATTTTCAGTTTGGGCTGGCAATTCGTTGGTTTTACTGTGAAGATAATGATGAGGCTATAAAATAAATTACTTCTTTAGGGACCATTTTAGCACTAGAATGATTTTTTTCATTTCTTCTCTCGATATGGCTGGTTTCAGATAAATTTCAGCATTTACTGTGTGCTTATATTTGAATTCAGCAATAGCATGGTTTAATATAAATTTCAGCATTTACTGTGTGCTTCTATTTGATCTCTGCATGAGTTGGTTTCTTCTTTCATCTTTGGATATCAGTCATAGGATGTTTCAAACACTTTTTAGATTTACTCCTATGGTGTACACAGTTTTTGGAATAGTCACAGGAACCATCAACAAAATTTGTTTAACATGCCATCAGGCTGTAAAAACCCTCAAATAGATAAAACATAACAATGCATGGTTTCTGAAAAGCAATCAGATTTATTCTTTCCCTAGCTTATTTTTAGACTATATATAGGGGTTGTCCTGTTGATGACATCATACATATTTTGTTACTAAAACACATGGTCATTCATATCAATGTATCTGAGTAAAATATTTTCTTTGAATTGACAATCTTTTAAAAATGTATTATTTAGTATGATCCAAAATGATTTTTTTTTTTTTTTGGTACTTACAATGACTGAACAATGAACCTTTGTCCTTATCCCCCCACATGACCTACATTGACAATGTTAAAATTGACCTTTTTATCTCTCTCATTAACCATTTCACATAAAATAAGATGAATTGATCTTAAATAACATACAAGAAAACAAATCTTTTCCAGAAAATAAAAAAATATTTAAAAACTCTTAATACATCTGTAAATGTTACTGCTTTGTATTTGCACATACAAGCAAATACACAGATATAATCAAGTATGTAAAACCTGCTTATTAAAATGAATAATATAAATGATCTAAGAGCTACAGACTATAAATTATTAATATCATTAGTGTTAAGATGTACAAAATAAATTGGTAATGACAAGTATTAAAAGCAAAGCATTATGAAAAAAAGAATATTATAATCTATTAGATATAAATTAACTTTTTAAAAAAGGTTAATAAGAAAACATAAAAAAATATATTTATAGAGTTTGTGTCTACAAACAATTGTTTATATGTGCTTTAAAATTCTACCTTTTAGGTACAATCACTAAATCATTCATAGTATATTATCTTTTTTACTAATACAACATTAAATAGAGAGAGAAACAAATATTTCGACCACTTTCCTTTTGAGACTTTGGGTACTTAGTCATGTAGAGTTTGAACTCGATGCCCTATAGCTTACCTCCTATAAAAAGAAAAAAAATGTGATTATGATTTTTTATTAATTTTATTTTATGCACACAGTATTGCAATGTAATCACAGGGCTAAAATGGAATTTGTATAAAATATATATATATATATATATATATATATATATATATATATATATATATATATATATATATATATATATATATATATATATATATATATATATATATATATATATATATATAAGCAATAATAATAAGCAATGTCTGAACTAACATTTGGAATTCATGTCAACTGACTGAAAAATTTATAAAGAAAGTTTAATAGCATGTGAAATTTTTGGCACAAAGCAACAATGGACATATTTAAATTATGGTAACCAGTGGACATGATTAATAATGTGAATAAAGTGTGAGAATAGTAATTCTTAATGCATAAAATATTAGCACTTATAATTAATATGCCACTTATGCAAAAATATAAACTGATCATTGCTTTAAGCACATAACTGAGTAAAATACCATACATTTAAAATAATTATTATAAGAGTTGAAATATTCCCTGACTTAAAATAAATGAGAGTTTAATTTAGCCTATCAAGCACATATCAAATATATAATAAATATTATCTGATAATGTGCAGAATATTTAAAACTTTTAATAAAACCATTAAAATTAAAATTACATGAATTAATTACCTGGTACCCTTGTAATACTGGATAGTATTACATTAAATATAACAAAATTTTGAAGAAAATATTGCATAAAATATTTTATCAATAAAAAAACACTTAGTTCATAAGTTAGCTTACTTCATACTAAGCTGTCTGTTAAGCACCTATAACTTTTGTGAAGCTTCTAGTCAAAACTATTATTTCATACATGGCAAAAGAATTTCCAAATCAAAATATATACAACAGTTCTTATATCTAATTTAGTTCTAAAATTATAAGCACTTCTAAGAATAAGCAGCAAAATAAATGAAAATAAAATAATAATGAGTTGTGATGAAAAAATGACAATGTTGTAATACAATAATTCTTTTAGCTGATAGACAATTTCAGGATCTTGCAGATTTATTTAATTCTTACTGTAGGTTCATTTTTTTACTGTTTTAAAGAACACATTTTAAACATTTTAAAACTTATTTGTCGAAAATAATGATGTGTTTACACATTATTACATCATAACATTTGAATAATATTATTTATAAAGTATTTTGTCAGTAGAGAATAATTCATCAGATTAGAACATCTTTAGAAATATTTCTACCAACTTTATAGTATAGATTGGTAAGTTAATATTTTCACATTTATTTTAATAGCCAATTATTTTTCTTCAAAAGTTTGAATTGAAGGGTTCCAGCATAGCAAAACATTTAAAAATACGTTAATGCCTCGAGTATATGTTTCCTTTTTATATACGAAGAACTATTTTTAAAGATGAGTAATTATTTAAACATTTTTCAAATTATTCTATAAACAGTTCAAATGGCAATTAATAATTTTAGATATTAAATAGGTCAATTAATAGAATGCACTTTAAACTTTAAATATATAGCTTAACAAGTCTATACATTTCAATTTCCTTCTTTTAAAATTCCTCCTATTTATGAAATAACTAAATAAAATTAGTACTGGAAAATTGTTCTGCATAAATTTCACTAATTTTCATAATTGAATATAACAACTGCTTTTCTTTTAAACTCATTCTGAAGTGAGACTTATTCAATTGACTTATACTAAAAATAAAATTCCTCCACAGCAATTTTTTATAATTAAAAATGCTTAACTGCAAATTAGTAACAAAAATGGTGCTACCTGAAAGTCGAAGTTCATTATAATCTTCATAATAATTAGGTTTAAATTATATACGTCTAGGAAAAATAATAAAACTATAAAAAATTATTACGTTACAATTTTGTGAGGCCAGACCAAAATAATCAGAAGAGAAGCAATGAGCAAAAATGAACCACTTTAAGCAATCAAACTTCTCTTTTTGTAATATATTTCGTTTTTTTAAAACACAATCATGAGATATGTCAATCAATTGAAAACCAATTTTAACCTTGATATTTCAAAATGACATGTGATTCAATGAATCTAATTTAGAATAAAGTTAATAAAGTATTCTTATAAAAAATAATAACATTATTTATTCATCAACTGACTGAACCATCTCTGGGTATTTAGTCAATAAAATTTAAATTAATAACTATTTTATTTATTAAATTACTTTAACTAGTATTATAATCATTTATTCATTTATATATATATTTAAATGAGCCTAAAAAACTTAAAATAAAATACTTAATTAATTATGAAACAAATTCCCTCAATTCATGCAGGCACACACACATATTCATGAACAACGAAAATGATGTGTCAAATTTTAAACTAGCTTATTAATTACTTCTTAAATAACTAATTGTAATTTATTATAACTACCAAATACAATATTTAGAGATATTAAATATTACAATTATTTTTATAAACCTAAAGCTGCCCTATTATAAACTAATATTTTGACTTCTATACTACTATTCTAAAAATTTATAAAAGCTAATTTTAAGTGAATTTTACATTTTCCACTCTCTTCTGTCTTATAACAAAATTACTATACTATTAGAATACTATTTTCTGCCACACATTTTAATATAATACTGTTATTTTATTAATGAATGAAATTATTGAAAGCAATATAAACTATTATGCTTAGGGTAAACACAAAAAAACACATTTGCTTTGTTATATAGGCTGTGCTAAAATGTTATACAACAAAAATTATTCATTATTTCATATTTTATTTATTAGTTAACTATTTTTTAAATCAAGTAAGCATATATATATATATATTGAACCGTATTCTAATATGTTCATTCGAAACACCAGCCTATTAGGCAGAGAAGAACATACTCGGAGAGTATGTATGCCCAAACGATAGCTATAAAATATATAACTAGAATTACATTCCAGGACATAACTTCTTCTCGACTGTTGAGTTCAACACCAAGTTCAAAGCACTTTTTTTTTGTTTGTGTATAAACACAGGCGCCAGCTGTTTATACTAAAAGAATAGACAACGCACTTTGAACAGTGGCCACTAACTCAATGCCTAAATCCATGACTAGCTCAGTTGTTTGTAATCACTAATAGAGTATACTTAATTAGTGGTTAAAAGACTTGATAAAAAAATTGTAAAAGGAGTTGATAAAAGAATTTGATAAAAGGAATTGATAAAAAGAATTGACCAACAAATAAAGTTTAATTTTAAAGATAATTTATTAACTAACATTTATTTACTAAATTTAAACATTTTATAATTCTAATAAAACACAAGCATATTTTAAATTAACATTTCTAAATGGTTTAAATATTCCTATAGATTTAATAACAGAACACTCTAATTTAACTAATAAATATTGATATAATGATCACGCACATATTAACTCATGTACACACATAATAATAATAAAAAAGTTTATTATAAGATATATAAAATATCTATATATACAACAAAAAACATGAAAATAACAAATTTTCAATAAAAAAGCTTTTTTCGATACATATAATTTGTATCCTTTTCAATATGTCTACTCACGATTACCGTAAAACATACATATAGCGACATCTATTTATAATACAACCAACAAAAAACAATTATTATCATCAATTATTTCATGAATACATACAATACAATATAAAAAATAAAAAATATAAAAATATATAAAAATATATTCCTTCATTAATTATAGTATATTCATATATACTCAAAAACACACAAAAAACACACAAAACATTAAAATATTAACATCCTTCTTATTTATCTATCCAATCATCTAATTTTAGCCAATTATTAGTTAAATTAATTGAACCCTTATAAATGTTCATACAATTATTACTATTATTTTTAATATAACTAGTTTCATATACTTTTCGCCTATTAACATTTTTCAAGTAATTTAATGCTAGTATATTTTTAGTACAATCTATTTTATGACCATATTCTAAATAATGTATAAACAAAGCAGATTTATCATCTCTCCTATTTATTGCAGCGTTATGTTCTTTAGCTCTTATTTCTAACTGTTTACTTGTATGTCCATAGTATACTCTTTTACAAATTCCACATATAATTTTATAAACCATACCTTTCTTATATTTTAAATCATCTAATATTTTATAGTTACCTATTAATTTATCTAAATCTTTACTGTTTGCCCAACCTATATTTGTATCTTTTTTACTATTTACATAATTTTTTAATAATGCATTATATATTTTAGGATGATATGAAATTTTTATCCATTTATTATCAGATTTGTTATATCTATTATATTTATTTTTATAAAAAATATTATCTATACATTTACTTTTATAAACATACTTAATATATAAATTTTTAAATTGCTCTTTATGTAATTTAGCTATATTTCCATATGTATTATATTTGTCGTTTTTAATTGTGAAATGTAAATAAATGGTTAGCAGAGATATTAGGTTATGGTGAATATTGTATTAAAAATACAGATGATATAGTAGATAAATTAGGTAATATACAATTAAATAGATGTCATAGTATTTTTGTAATGGACATTGAACAAATGTATCCTAGTATACCAAGGATAAAAAGTATTGAAATATTAATAAAGAAATTACATGGGAAAATTAAAGATATGAAAATAGTAAAAATAATTGAAGAAAGTTTAATGTTAATACATAGTAATTTATATTTTAAGTATAATAATAAATATTGGTATATAAATAAAGGATGGGTGATGGGCTGTGCAATTAGTGGTCTTATTTCATCAATATTTATTGATGAGTTAGAGATTAATATAGTTAAAAATAAATTGATTAATATGGATATAACACATTATTTTCGTTATGTGGATGATACTCTAATAATTGGTAATAAAAGAATAATAAATAATATGTATAATGATTTTAATAAAAATATATATAATATAAAATTTACAATTTCAGAAATTAAACAAAAAATAAAATATTTAGACATAGAGCTTAGTTTAGATGATAATAAAAAAATTGTATTAAATCATTTTATAAAAGATGATAATATGAGAAAAATAATTGCTGTTGATTTACAACAAGCATGGACCCAAAAAATGGCAGTTATTAAAAATTTCACAATTAAAAACAACAAATATAATACATATGGAAATATAGCTAAATTACATAAAGAGCAATTTAAAAATTTATATATTAAGTATGGTTATAAAAGTAAATGTATAGATAATATTTTTTATAAAAATAAATATAATAGATATAACAAATCTGATAATAAATGGATAAAAATTTCATATCATCCTAAAATATATAATGCATTATTAAAAAAATATGTAAATAGTAAAAAAGATACAAATATAGGTTGGGCAAACAGTAAAGATTTAGATAAATTAATAGGTAACTATAAAATATTAGATGATTTAAAATATAAGAAAGGTATGGTTTATAAAATTATATGTGGAATTTGTAAAAGAGTATACTATGGACATACAAGTAAACAGTTAGAAATAAGAGCTAAAGAACATAACGCTGCAATAAATAGGAGAGATGATAAATCTGCTTTGTTTATACATTATTTAGAATATGATCATAAAATAGATTGTACTAAAAATATACTAGCATTAAATTACTTGAAAAATGTTAATAGGCGAAAAGTATATGAAACTAGTTATATTAAAAATAATAGTAATAATTGTATGAACATTTATAAGGGTTCAATTAATTTGACTAATAATTGGCTAAAATTAGATGATTGGATAGATAAATAAGAAGGATGTTAATATTTTAATGTTTTGTGTGTTTTTTGTGTGTTTTTGAGTATATATGAATATACTATAATTAATGAAGGAATATATTTTTATATTTTTTATTTTTTATATTGTATTGTATGTATTCATGAAATAATTGATGATAATAATTGTTTTTTGTTGGTTGTATTATAAATAGATGTCGCTATATGTATGTTTTACGGTAATCGTGAGTAGACATATTGAAAAGGATACAAATTATATGTATTGAAAAAAGCTTTTTTATTGAAAATTTGTTATTTTCATGTTTTTTGTTGTATATATAGATATTTTATATATCTTATAATAAACTTTTTATATTTTAAAATAACAACATAAAGAAGTATTTTTATATTCTTTCTATATGAAAAATAATAAAGTATTACATAGCATTTGGAATTTAATCACACATATCAATAGTTCATTTATGTATGATATAAAGTTCATATAATTAGACTCTTGAAAGATTCGTATGAATTAATGCAATGCAATGGCTATTACAGTATAAACGAAATAAGCAAATGTTTTACCTAGGCTTTTGAATGTAGACGTAGAATTTTGTTCTCTTTGGTGGCTGCTTTCGGTGAGAATATTTCCATTATGAATGCTTACCAGCCGGCTGAGACTTTTCCTTGATGAGTTTCCTGATTTTCACGATTATTACTATTGGAGACAATTAGACACTGACGTAGATTTTCTAAGTTGTTAAGTTGACATTATTTCATGGGCAGATCTTGCTGTTTTCATTGGACATAGGCTGTGGAGAGGCGTGAATTCCCAAAATCTTCTCAGCACTGCATTTTGTTTCTGGGTATAATTAACTCAACTGATTCAATTAATTTGTGAACTGCACTCACTCAATTAATTTGTGAACTGACTTGTCTCAACTGATTGTCCTATAAAATATTCAGTATTTATACCGATGACATGTTTTCCCTTTCATATCCTCCGGCAAAGATCTGTTGTCGAAATTCCAGTGATAATCATTTGATAAACGTGTTTTGAATGATTGCTTAATTAGTAATAGCCATGCAAAAACGTATTGTTTTATATTAATTAATATCTAATAGCCATTGCCGTGTTTTTAATGATAATCTTCTTTAACTTTCATTTATTTATAATAACATTTATTCTATTGTTGACAATCGCACATATATACACATGTATATTACTAGTTTTACATTTTCCTTAATTCGAATGAAAAGAGATTTTTTTTTTTTTTTTAACTTTAAATTATTTATATTTTACGAATACTAATAAGAAAACTCTTTATTTCCTTTTACAAACCTTTAGTTTAATTTTTTTTACCAAGACTTCCCCTCCCCCCTTTTGATTAATTAATTGTAGCTTTTTATTTCAAAACTAATGCTGGAAAACAATTTGATTAATTTTTTTTTCGAAAACAAACTGAAATAAACTCAACATTTAAATTTATGTTTCTCTTTTATGAAAAATTATTTTAATAATAATTTTAGATAAAATTATATGTACAATATCACTATTGGTACATTACACCACCCTTCCTTTTGAGAGTAAAATGTGTCATTTTTGACCATTTTATCTCTGACAACATTAAATCTTAATTTATTATTCCTTCTAAGTTTGCTTTTTGGTATCTTTTCCTTTCCATACTAAGGGCAATCTCCAATTATGCTTTTCTTCTTTCTATGCTGGCAACATTGTTTATAATATTCGTCCTGGATAGTGACCGTGAGGACAAACTAATTTTGTGGCACAGGGATCTTTTATAAATGAAGCTTCAGCTGCCGATTCTCTTGATCGGACTTTGATTAAGAAAAAGGTCACTGCGAATGGCAGGAATTTCAACTGTCCATTTCCGACTTACGCTTTGGAAAACGATTGCCGATTCTCTTGATCGGACTTTGACTATGAAAAGGTCGCTGCGTATGGCAGGAATTTTCAACTGTCCATTTTCGACTTATGCTTTGGAAAACGAGGTATGATATATGGGGATTCTCCCCTGAAAAAGTGACTTATGACTTACTCTGGTTGTTGCCAGTGCGCTTTTTAAAAGAGGAATGATCCCGACCAATCTGTTACGGGTGCTAAAATCTATCCAGTCGACAGCTTTAAACTTAATCCTTATCTAACTTATTTCAATACAACCCTCATTCCTTAATTTTGAACCCTTATACACTCTTAATACAGCTTAGATTGACTTTCATTTATATTATTTTTAAATTCATTACGAACATTACTTATAACCCTTATGAACATTATTTAAAATATTTATTTACAGTAATCTTATAATATTATCTTTAAACCAGTACGAACATTTTAAATATTAGTTTTACAATACTTATTTTAAACCCATACAAACATTGTCCATATCTTTATTTAATTACACTATTATTTTTAAACAATTACTTTAACTTCTTTATTTACGTGCATATATTCTAAAAAAAAAAAAAAAACTTTTATTTTATTTAATCTTACAATACTATTCTAAACTCTTACGAATATTATTTATATTACAATATTATTTTTTAAACATTTGTTTACCTTATATATTAACGTACGTGTACTCAGAGAAAAAAAAACTGTTTTACTTTATTACAATTCATTACTATACAAATATCTATTTGACTAACTTAATTTTATTCTAGAAATTCCGTTATCTTTTCATTTATTTAAATCTACAACTTTACTTTTATATCATTAATTTGACCCATTTATTTAACTTGATTTTTTATTTATTTGAACTCTTTATTTTGAGCATTTTCTTAATTAATATGTGTGTGGAGAAAAACAATCTTTTATTTTGTGAAGCCTCCGTTATTATTATTTGACAAAACAATCCATCATTTTAAATAGCGAAATTCTAATTCAGGCTTTTCACCTACGTCAAAATAATTATATTAGACTCATAGTCCATTTCTGGTCCTTTTTGTTTATTTCCTTTACGATTCCACCCGATTACTAACTTTTAAACTATGTCAGGCAGTTCCTTCTTTCTTTCTACTAATTTTATAATATAAATCATACTCCATATTCTCACTTCTATTTCTTGATTAAAATCTATTTTATCTCTTTCTCTTTGCATTCTATTTTCTGCCTTGTAAATTAGAAAACTTTTAAGATTTACAGACCTCCATAATTTTCCTAATCGTGAATATTTTTCCTATGCTTCCTCTTTGTTTTAAATCTACATCTACAGCGAATGCAAATGTTTACTTTAAACCTTTTATTTTTAATTATTAGTAAAAACTCTCTTATGCTATCTTCTACCTTTTGATCTATATAAGTTTCTACTTTATTTATCACAATGCTATCTGATTCTAATTCAATTTCTACATCTTTTGTGACCTCAACCTTTTTACTTTTTTTAACTAAATCTACCTTTATAATTTCTTGATTTTTCTCTACCTTTCCTGTAATTTCATATCTTATTTCCCTTACTTCTGCTCTGAGTTCCTTAATTTCTCCTGTAACCTGACTAATTTCTGCATTCAATTCTGCTTTGAATTCTTCTTTGAGCTCTTGTTGGCTTTGCTCAAATTTCTGACACAATTCTTGTTGAATTTGTTTAATTTCTCGAATTATATTCATCATCACTTTCATCATTATCTGCATGTCAGATATTTCTTCTTTCTCCTTTTCTACTAACTGGGGATTTTTAAAATATATTGGGCTTTCTTTCAGATCCATTTTTGAAAATTTCAATTTCAAAGTACTAGCGCTTATGTTAAACTAAATTTACTATACAATTTATTTATTTATTTTTCTTACTAAGACAGAAACTCACGCTTACTCCACCCTTTTAGTTCTTTTCTCTACCTGATCTTAATGCTTTAACTCTGCCCATAACATCTAATTGACTCTAATTTGATAGCATATATGTCAAAATCTCTTTTCATTTCGAAAAAAAAAGTTTTCGGTCAATTCTTTTTTTTACCATTAAAGCACTTTTACATACGTAATTTAACTTTTGTATAAAAAATTTTAAACAAGAAACAAAGTATTTCATTACTATTATTTCTTAGGTTTAGCCCCACAGTTGGGTATAGCCATTTGAACCGTTTTCGAATATGTTCATTTGAAACACCGGCCTCTTAGGCAGAGAAGAACATACTCGGAGAGTATGTATGCCCAAACAATAGCTATAAAATATATAACCAGAGTTACATTTCCAGCACATAACTTCTTCTTGACTGTTGAGTTCAACACCAAGTTCAAAGCACTTTTTTTTTGTTTGTGTATAAACACGGGCACCAGCTGTTTATTCTAAAAGAATACTAAAAGAATAGACAATGCACTTTGAACAGTGGCCACTAACTCAATGCCTAAATCCATGACTAGCTCAGTTGTTTGTAATCACTAATATATTATACTTAATTAGTGGTTAAAAGACTTGATAAAAGAATTGTAAAAGAAGTTGATAAAAGAATTTGATTAAAGGAATTGATAAAAAGAATTGACCGGCAAATAAAGTTTAATTTTAAAGATAATTTATTAACTAACATTTATTTACTAAATTTAAACATTTTATAATTCTAATAAAACACACGCATATTTTAAATTAACATTTCTAAATGGTTTAAATATTCCTATAGATTTAATAACAGAACACTCTAATTTAACTAATAAATATTGATATAATGATCACGCACATATTAACTCATGTAAACACATAATAATAATGAAGTATTACATAGCATTTGGAATTTAATCACACATATCAATAGTTCATTTATGTATGATATAAAGTTCATATAATTAGACTCTTGAAAGATTCGTATAAATTAATGCAATGCAATGGCTATTACAGTATAAATGAAATAAGCAAATGTTTTACCTAGGCTTTTGAATGTAGACGTAGAATTTTGTTTTCTTTGGTGGCTGCTTTCGGTGAGAATATTTCCATTATGAATGCTTACCAGCTGGATGGGACTTTTCCTTGATGAGTTTCCTGATTTTCACGATTATTACTATTGGAGACAATTAGACACTGACGGAGATTTCTAAGTTGTTAAGTTGACATTATTTCACGGGCAGATCTTGTTGTTTTCATCGGAAATAGGCTGTGGAGAGGCGTGAATTCCCAAAATCTTCTCAGCACTGTTTCTGGGTATAATTAACTCAACTGATTCAATTAATTTGTGAACTGCACTCACTCAATGAATTTGTGAACTGACTTGTCTCAACTGATTGTCCAATAAAATATTCAATATTTATACCAACGACATGTTGTCCCTTTCATATCCTCTGGCAAAGATCTGTTGTCGAAATTCCAGTGATAATCATTTGATAAACGTGTTTTGAAAGATTGCTCAATTAGTAATAGCCATGCAAAAATGTATTGTTTTATATTAATTAATATCTAATAGCCATTGCCATGTTTTTTAATAATAATCTTCTTTAACTTTCATTTATTTATAATAACATTTATTCTATTGTTGACAATCGCACATATATATGCATGTATATTACTAGTTTTACATTTTCCTTAATTCGAATGAAAAGAGATTTTTTTTTTTTTTTTTAAACTTTAAATTATTTATATTTTACAAATACTAATAAGAAAACACTTTATTTCCTTTTACAAACCTTTAGTTTAATTTTCCTTACCAAGACTTCCCCTCCCCCCTTTTGATTAATTAATTGTAGCTTTTTATTTCAAAACTAACACTGGAAAACTATTTGATTCATTTTTTTTTTCGAAAACAAACTGAAATAAACTGAACATTTAATTTTTATGTTTCTCTTTTATGAAAAATTATTTTAATAATATAATTTTAGATAAAATTATATGTACAATATCAATATATATATGTGTGTGTGTGTGTGTGTTAAAATTTTTAATCTTTTACCAAATCTGTAATTTTTGATTATCGCCATTTTACTGTGTATTTTTTTTCTTTCTGATGAAAACCAGTCCTCTGGTTGAAATATTATATTATTTATTGGATTTATAAGTCTTTTTTGTTTATATATATATATAATAAATAAAATATCTGTTAATTAAAAACAATTTTGTAATTATAATTGAAATAATATTTTTAACGGTTTAAAAACAATTACAAACAATCCTTAAATCCGCAGAAGTACTTTTGGTTACTTTCTAACCTGCCTCAACTGCCATTAAATTCAAAAACCAAAAGCAGAAGCAAATGTCATCAATTTAAATTCCACGAATCTCGTATTGTAATGTTAGAAGCTTGTCGACTTATTAAATGTGTTTTATTCCTGTTTATAAAAGTTGCCTCTTTAATTTTTCTTTTACTATGGTTTCTCTATTCATGAAGAATTTTCACATTTTCAAAATTAAATTTAAATTTATATTTACATGTTTTTTTGTGATGAAAGAAAACTGAAGGAGATATTAAATCACCATTATTTTTCTTTTTACATGCCTATGTAACAATTCATGTTCCTTCAATCTTTTCTCAATACTGCACCTAGATTCACCTATATATGACAGCATACAATCACAAAAAAATTGATATATGACATTACTTTTTTGCTTGACAGGTATGACATTCTTAGAATTATTGACTAATTTATTGATATTGTTTGCAACATATAATGAAACATTAAAAACATTCTTATATAAATCCTTAAAAAAATTTACTTGTGGATTTGAAATAAATGGAATAGATATCCATTTTTTTTACTATTAATCTTAATTTCTTTTAAATTATAATATTTTTTTTTTTAAATTGACATAAAGTATTGTTTATTTGTTCCATTTTATAACCAACATCAAGCAATTTCTTGGCAAATATCTCAATATTTTTCAGTTTATCACTTTGGTAACAACATAATTTTTTTATTCTGAAACAAAAAAGATTTAAAACTTGCCATCTTATATATCATTGGTACTTTTGATTTACAATTTATATATCCTATTTTATGCAGTGGCTTAATTATTAGTTTATAATTTAATATACTGTTATCTCTTGTCATCACATATTTAAAATACTACTCTCATATGTAGATAAAATGAAATTGCAAACTTGTGCAACTACAGGCAAACCCATAGGCCAACCTTTAGTCATTTTATAATATTGACCTTCAAAAGATGCAACAATGTTATCATTAAAAATTTTTAAAGAATCAATGATAAATTTTATCATATATTTACAAATATTTTTACTTTTTAATGCATGTTCAATTATTTTTATGGAATTCATTCTATCAATAGATCCATACATTTCTGTAACATCCAAAACAACAATAACATCATTTTCATCAATCATTAAATTTTTATTGAGAAATGTATGGATCTATTGATAGAATGAATTTCATAAAAATAATTGAACATGCATTTTTGGAGATATTAAAATTTACAAAAGATATGTGGATGATGTTTTTGTTTGTGGAAATACTAATAGTATAAATTTGCTGATAGAGGAATTAAATAAGTTGAATAGCTTGAAATGGACTATTGAAAACGAACAGGACAATAAGATTAACTATTTAGATTTAATGATCACAAGAGATAACAGTATATTAAATTAATAACTAATAATTAAGCCACTGCAAAAAAGAGGATATATAAATTGTAAATCAAAAGTACCAATGATGCATAAGATGGCAAGTTTTAAATCTTTTTGTTTCAGAATGAAAAATTATGTCATTACCAAAGTGATAAACAAAAAAATATTGAGATATTTGCCAAGGAATTGCTTGATGTTGGTTATAAAATGGAACAAATAAACAATACTTTATGTCAATTTAAAAAAAATGATTATAATTTAAAAGAAATGAAGATTAATAGTAAAAAAACGGATATCTATTCCATTTATTTCAAACCCACAAGTAAAATTTTTTAAGGATTAATATAAGAATGTTTTTAATGTTTCATTCTATGTTCCAAACAATATTAATAAATTAGTCAATAATTCTAAGAATTCCATACCTTTCAAGCAAAAAAGTAATGTCATATATCATTTTTTTGTGATTGTATGCTGTCATATATAGGTGAATCTAGGTGCAGCATTGAGAAAAGATTGAAGGAATAAAAATTGTTATATAAGCGTGTAAAAAATAAAAATAATGGCGATTTAATATCTTCTTCAGTTTTCTTCGATCACGAAAAAAATATGTAAGTATAAATTTAAATTTAATTTTGAAAATGTGAAAATTCTTCACGAAGAGAGAAATCATAGTAAAAGAAAAAATAAAGAGGCAATTTTTATAAACATCAATAAAACACATTTAATAAATCGACAAGCTTCTAACATTAAAATATGAGATTCGTGAAATTTGAATTGATGACGTTTGCTTCCGCTTTTGGTTTTTGAATTTAATGGCAGTTGAGGCAGGTTAGATAGTAACTGGAAGTACTTCTGCCGATTTAAGGATTGTTTGTAATTGTTTTTAAACCGTTAAAAATATTATTTCAAATATATATATACATTTCAGTTTAGCCCTGTGATTACATTGCAATACTGTGTGTATCAGTCATGTTTGTATATTGTCATTGTTAGTTATAGAATTGCTTAGCCTCATAATGAAAGGCTCTACTGATGTTTATTAGTGTGCTTGATGGAATGGATAAGTTACCCATCTTTATTATATTCTGTTCCATGAGGTGATAGTACTTATTTACAATGATTATTATCACATATTTGGAAGATACCTGTTCTTGATGTGTCTTTCCATGTATTCCTGGTGTGCTGTGACAAAAGTGCACGAGTCCTCTTTTGCTTTTAAAGTAGGTATTTGGAAGCCACCATTCTTATGTTGTATTTATTGAATATGCTAGTTTGCTCTGCAGAACCTGTGATAGGACTATTACCAATGGCATATTTAAAGCTACATTTTTTATACTATTGTAGGGGAGATTTTATTGTGTTTTTGATATGTGATGACAAGAAAATCTAGTTTGAAGGATTTAGTGTCTTCAGGTTTGCACTTGGTTATTTTAGTGTTTAAGAATGTAGTAATGTCTGTTTTGTGCTGTTATGATGCTAAAATCATCCAAAAAACAACCAACAACATATGGCCAGTATGTTCAATCCAAACATGCTATGTAATTGCTATATTCATTTAGAACTTTCACCAATGGATGTTTAAGTCATTTACTTTTAAAATATTAGTAATTTATATTATGTGGACAGTAATTTTTTACTTTTGTGTGGGCAAATGACGTCTGATGAGTGTCCCATACATTTCATTCATTTATTTAGTTATTTTTTAGTTCAAAATCATAAACAATAGAAGAGTCTTTATTAGCAATTTGAGAGTTATTTTAGATATGCCAGCTAGTGCTTAATTGTAGTTAGCTTATAATATCAAGCATTAGTAAATAAGTTAATTGATCTTGGTCATTAATTTTTATAATGATTTAATTTAGAGTGAATAAAAAAGAGAAATGATATGTTAATAATCTAATAATTAATCCAATGTAAAGCATGTAAATGTTATAATGATTTATTTTTCAAAGAAAACCTTAGTAGTTTATGTATAATACCAAAACATTTTGTTTAATACTGCCCGTCAAATGACTAAATTAGTTAAGAGTGCTATCTTGGCATTTTTTTCAAGTTGATGTCAAATTTATTTTATTATATTCTGTCTTTTCCCAAAGACTTTATCATGTGTTTGAAGTGTTAGTATTCATTCATTTATAGTTAAAATCTGCAAAGTACATGTGCAACAGCTTAATGCTGTTTAACTATTACAGTTTATAAAACATCGCGCTATATAAAATAATTGATTTATTATATTGTAAATAAACTTATTGAGTATTTATTTAAAATAAATGTAGCTTCTGCTTATTTTTTGTATGTTATTGTCTTGGGTTCACAATATTAATTATTTCTTTTAATTAATGTCATACAGAAAAATTTTATATCCATAGAAATAAGATCAAATTATGCATATAATTGTGATTTCTGGATGAAATCACTGTAACAGACAGTTTCACATTTCCAGATACTAAAGTAATATTTTGCTTAAGAATTATTTTAAATTGTTCTATCTTCTAAGATAGATGATGGTGTAATATAAAATGAAAATGGTTTAACATTTTGGAAGATTATCCATACTATTTTAGACTGCACACTATTGTATTATTTTAATGTCAAGGTCTAGTTTACATTTAGTTGATTATGAAAGTTGTCTGTGGGAAGGTGGAGGGACATAAAAAACATGCTTGCCCTTCTTCCATCTCGAGTGATGTCCTGGGTAAAAGGCTATAATTAGTCCAAATTGTGAATATTTTAATTATACAATTAAATATTTAAGTAAATGTCCTTTTAATAATTTTGATAAATATCGTTGTCTTATAGCAGGAAACGATCACTTCAAGTAAGTGTTTGCCTCCTATAGTCAGCCAGGATATCATTAAGCTATTCACTTACCTATTCATTTATTAGTAGGCATCTTCACATTAGTGTTTTTCAGAAGAGTACAGTAGTAATACTGAGATCATTTACTCTTGTTGTTTTTGCATTGATTTACTTATTTTTTTCTACCTCAATATTAGGTATTACTAGTGTAGGATGTTTGTTCCCTGTGCCAAAAGAATAGCACATTTATTGTATTTTGTTTCATTTAATTTATTACAAATTATGCTATTAGAAGCAGTGGCAGTAATAGTGTTGATTTTGAAATTTCAGATAGGAAGTTTTAGTAGAATACATTTTCTTTTAGTCACAAATCTGTTATGCTCAGAGAATATGATTCAATGAAGGGTTGAGTCTTATAAATATTTGATAAACTAGAAATTTTCATCAATAATATATTCCAAAGTATCATTATTATGCTCTGATTGTTTAGCAATATTGTATAAATTTTCGTCCATCTTGTTATAGATCTCTGTGTACTATCATCTTTGTGAATTTTATTGTAACACTGCTATGTCTAGCTGAGAGTCTCTTATTATTTATTTATTATTTATTTTATTTTCTCTTCTCCTTTCACTTTTGCCCACTCTCATCTCTGATTTGTCTCTCTCTTCATCTCCATTTACTCTCTTTTCTTTTCTTTTCTCTTCTCCATCCTCAACATTCCCTTTCACTTCTCTCCCTTTCCATCCTATCTTTTCACTCCATATCTCTCTTCATTTTGATTACAATTGTCTCATCTTCCTCTTTCTTCATTTCTTCTCTCACATTCTTATTTTTCTTTCTATATATGCAGATAGGTAGATTAATAGATAGATAAACAAAAAGTAGATAATAGATGAATAAATAACATAGATGCAGAAACATATATGTTGATAGAGCAGATATATAGAGACATTGATTGATATATGGGTAATTAAATAAATAGTTAATTTAATACACAAATAGGTAAACATATAAATAGATAGATAGAAAGATGGGTAAATAAACAAATAGATACCATATTTAGATGATAGATTTTTTATTTTTTTTACACAAGCCAAATAAAATATATTTTATATTATTATTATCATCATCATTATTATTTACAAGTAAGTATCCACCATACATTTAATTAAAAGTGAAATTTACCAGCAGGTACTTTAATTTTTAATCATATTTTATATCTGATGTTATATATATTTTAGTGGGATGGTACATATTCTTGGATTTATAAACAGAGTGAAAACTATACTTTCTGGGGTCCTAACGAACCAAGGTAAATAATTTTTTTTTCCTATTTTTAAAATGTTGAGAAATAACTTTTGTTAAAAAAATTATATTTATATATAATGATATGTAGTGTGGCCCATTTAAATGGGGGGGGGTACATTTCACCTGAAATAGATCTGATTTACAAATAAACGAGAAGAGTTGATTAAGCATAGATCATTTAACATAAAATTAACGTTTATTATCTTTAGTGTATAAGAAATTATAATTTATATGTGATACATACATGTAAAATTAACTTTGACATTTTCTTCATTATCTAAGACTATTAATAAAATTATTCAATCTCATGCTCTTCTTATACAATCTGTGTAGCAAACGGTTTGATAATAATGTAATGATTAAGATTGAAATTTATTTTGAGGGTCAATTGTAATTTTTTTTTAATATGACAATTATCATCACCTAGCCTATATCTATATTTCAAGACTATCCTGGCAGTATACCTCATAATTCTAGATTTTTCTTACATGATAATTAGCTGTAACATGTGTAACTAAATGTCATATAAGAAAATTTATGTTGGTTTACTAATATTAAAGAAGTAAACAAAAGAAGAAAGGCGATCATAGATTTTAATTTGTAAACAACACAAAATAATTTTAATAAGATTAAAATAATAATTGTTACTGGTGAGTATTTTAATACGTCATAAATGGATATTTTACTACATAATATATCAATTATGGTGCTAGTTATTGCAATACATATTTTATATCAAGTCCACTTTAGAATTTCAACAAAATAAACAGCTTTCAACTTCGGGTTGCATATTTTTGTCATGTAAGGACCACTATAAGCACCAATTCTATGAATAAAAAAAACATTTAAGTTTATTCCAAACAGTAAATAAAAAGGTATGTTTCTTTCGGATGATTGGCCCAATTACTGACTGCCTTATCATTTAAGTAGAGAAGAAAATTTATTAACATGCCTGAATTAATGATTTCACCAACGAGTAGAAAGTACTGCTAACTATTTTACAATAATTTAAACTATATGATGGCTTAAAATTACACATGGATTAAATTGTTCATTTTCAATTCAGATAATGCGCACTTACAAGTAATCAGTGAATGAAACTCATCACTTCATCGATGAAATCAGGAAATAAAATAATGTCCAGGATTATCATTGTTAGAATGCTTAAACTTTTATTTTATATTTATGTAACTCATTTTGTCAGAAAAGTTGGACAGATTAATGTAAGATTTGTTATTATCATTATTATATTGTTTTACTTTGATTAATCATTAATGTTTACCATCTATTTATTTATACTAATCTTACTACTTTAAAACATCCATGATGTTTAGAATAATCTATACAATTGTATTTATTGTTATTATTATTAAAGTGTATTTTTTAAAGAGGGAAAATCGGTTCATGAACTTATTATTAGTAATAAATATTAAAATGTTACATTACATAGCTATTTTAAACCTTGCTCAGGAATCTGGAGTAATGATATTTTTTCTTGCATTTTATCTAAATTATTAATATCTCTCCAAGTTCAATCCATCTTTTCCTATCTTTAGCTTCTCTTTTCCACATCACCCCTGCACACTTTCTTATTTCATCCAACCATTTCACATGTGGTCTCTTTCTGTATCTTTTACAATCTCTTGGAATCCAGTTTAAGATTTTAATTGTCCATCTATTCTCATCTCTTCTAGCAATATGTCCAGCCCAATTGCACTTCAGTCTTTTAATTTTTTCAATGAGATCAGTAACACCTGTTTGTTCTCTTACCCATACATTGCATTTTCAATCTCTTCTTGTTACTCCCAACATGCAGCTCTCCATACTTCTTTCAGTGGTCTGAAGTCTTTGTATTGCTCTTCTATTATGTGTCCAAGTCTCAGATACACAAGTAAGAACTGGTAAAACACATTTATTAAAAACCTTCCTTTTGTCTATAGTTTCAGGTTGAGTTGGCTGAGCTCTGGCACTTCACTTTTTTGCTTCTTTTTACCATTTCAAATTTATTTCTGGCACTCTTGATGAAAATAAAATAAAAGTTTAAAAAAATGATTAGTATATTAGTTGAGGCTTGATGTGTGGATTATATATATATATATATATATATATATATATCTTTCCTTCTTCTCTTTTTCTTTAAATATGATGATCCTTTAATAAGCCATGAAATGAAAAAGAATTATCACCATTGTAATTTTCAATTTTTTTAGGGACTGAATCTTTATCGATCCTGAAGGAGATTTACTGCCTTCTCCCACTACCCGTTTTTTTCTTTTCTGAACCTTCCCATATATATATATATAGTTATTTCTGGAATAACTTAACTGCAATAATATTAATATATCAGCACATCAATACTATATAAAGCAATACATTAACATTTTGCCTTTACTTCGTCCCTCAAATGCAGAGAAAGAAAAATAAAAAATAATACTACTTCCCAAAAATTGAAAGGAGAAAAAAAATAACACTACTACTGAGCCCCTCTCATTCTCACTAAGCTTTTTATATCTTAGTTTTCTGTAAATTATCTAACTGTAAATAGGTCAAAGTTCTTTCATTGACCATCCCAAAGATTGTTTCAACAATCCAATGTCATATTAGAAAAACAACAGAACTCAAATTGATGATACTTAATGGTCAAGTAACAAAAAAAAATCAATTCCTCCCTCCATTTGTCTAGAGAACTTCTTTTCTTTTTGGACAATTTAAAATTCAGAATACAAAAGGAACAAAATAATTTAAAATCAAAATGTATGTGTAATTAAAAGCAAGTTTCTTTTATTTACACACATCCTTACTTCAGACAACGCATGTGCTTTGCAGGCTATTAATATGTTGAGCTTTAGATTTGACCCCTAAACATCTAGTCTAGCCTGTTTTACTTTAAAGAAAAATAAATTATATAATGAAACTGCTACATTTAATATAAGAGTATAAAGCAATTAACTATCTCGAGTAATATTCATTTTTCTCATTACTACTTACTAATAAATCTTATTCATAAATATTTATAATATGCACACAAGCAAAGATAAAAAATATTTATTTAATAATATATACATATATATGTGGGAATGGGACTCTTCTTACAATATATTGTTTTATACTGTTATATATATAAAAAAAAAAAACATTTATATTTTTCAGAAAAAATTATTCAGATAGCTGTGGAATACTTCCTTATTCTGGAAACAATGCCTGGAAAACTGTTGATTGTTATTTGGAATACCCATTTATATGTGAAAAAGTGGAAGGTATGTTTATCTTAAATAGTTTTAGAAAATATATATATATAATTTAGAAGGAATTATAGTTTAAAAGTAACATTATTCAAGGATAAAAGCATAGTTAAAGTAAGACAGTTATTTAAAAAGGAATAAAATTTAAAAAGTATAATTTAGAAGGGATTTATATTGATGGTTAGATATAATGCTTAATTTTGTGTTTTATAAAGGTTTACTAAAGAATGTATCTGTTTCTTTACAATATAAATAAGAATCGTGGGCACTGAAAATTATTTAAATCTTCCAGACATTTAATTACTTTGAGATTTCAGTTTTTATTATATAAAAATTGTCAGAACAGAATATCAAGTTCATGGTCTATTTCATCTAGGTGTAAAAGATTTGTTTCTTGATTTGCTCAGTGTTAAAAATTGAGTGTCGTATTCAACTAATCAGTAAAGTATGCTTTAGGTTAATAGAAAAATTAAAATATTGTAAAGGAAAATGTAAGAAAATTAATTAGTACAGAAAGTTAGTATATCCCTGAAATATTTTATGGTGGTATTCATCAGGTGGTATAATGGTGTTGTAAATTGCTTATTTGGTATTTTTATACTTCCCTCACATTAGCAATTTATGTTATAGAATATTTAAAGACATAATCATATATGTGTTTTATAAGTATATCACATTTTACATACCAAACATCATAAACTATTACATAATAAATACTTGACAAAAATCAAGTTTGATGTCACATGACTTAATTTAATAAGCTTGTATTTACAATTTTATATATAGAACTCATGAAATAAGCTCTTAACAAGCTTTGAGAATATCCTCAATCCCAGACTGGTTTTGGCTTCTGGCATCATCAGTGAGGTATCATGATATTTTAGCATTAGATTAAAAATACCAGGACCAAACCATCACTTTATCAAATGTATAACTATTGAGTAGAAAATCTGAAATTGTCAGATATCCATATGTCTTCCCATCCAGCTATCTAATTCAAATATCCTTATGGGACTGAACTAAGTTCAGATACACCATAAATTAATAGCTTTAACATTATAAAATCACCAAAGCCTTTAATAGCAAAAAATAAAATGAAAAAAAAAATCAAGTCAGATGTTACATGTCTTAATTTAATATGCTTGTATTTACAAATGTTATATAAGATATATATATATAACATTTGTAAATATTGATAAGAGCTTATTTGATATATATATATATATATATATATATATATATATCAAAATAAGCTCTTATCAAGCTTTGAGGATATCTTCAACCCCAGACCAGTTTCTGCTTCTGGCATTATTAGATTGGAAGACATATGGATGTGTGTCAGTTTTAGATTTTTTACTCAATAGTTATATATTATATAAATTGCTGGGATTGTCCTGGTATTTTTAATCTAATGCTTGAATATCCTGTCACTGCACTGACAAAATTCAAGTTAATATGTCTTCATTCATTTACCCTGTAATTGACTAATGTTACACCCAAAATTCAAATCCAGAAAGGTCTATGCATGGATTCTTCTTTGGAGTATAATTTTATCAAACTTATACACAAATTATACATATATGTTGTGATGTGATGAATTTTAGAGTAGATAAATATCAATGACTTCAATTATGATAGTAACTGTTTAATAAAATCATTAACAATAACAACTTTTGTTTATAATTACATTTCAATATAACATGTGAATTGTGCAATTATTAAATTAAAATTGGATAAGTGTGATCACCTCATCTTTTCAATATCTGGTAATCCAGCCATATTGTATCAGTGTGAAGGATAATTATTCTTTATCTAAACTTATTAAGTTAAACTTTACAATGCAAAAATAAATTTAAATCTTCATCTGAATAATTGCATGTATACACTTACTAATATTCAAATCCTTACTGAGTATATCCAAGGATTATAATTTTATAAGTACAGTATTAATTTATGTTTTGTGAATCTTTTCCTAATGGGATGAGGATATGATAGGAAAGATCGATTTTACAAATGTTTTAATCATATATATCGAATAATAACGATTTAACCAATAACTTCATTGTATTTATTATTTAACATTTAATATTTAACACTGTAATTGTCCTAGTATAGGTATTTAATATTATTAGTCTGTAAACGGTCAAAATTATTATTAAGCAAGCTTGGAGTATCTGTATTTACATTTTATTACTGAATTGAAAATAATATTCATTCCGATCTTCCCCTTTGGATAATTCTCAAGTACGATTGGATGAAATTTAACATATTATCAAAAGAAAGAAGTTAGAATTTAAAAATACCGAGAAAGATTATATAAATAATATTAATCCTGGATAGTCAAGCAAAAGTTTAAATTAGTGACAGTTCATATTAACGAATGAACAAACAATTATTCTTTAGGGAATCATTTCTATTTCTTCATTTAAAATCCACTATATCATGTTCAAATGCCATTATAATATTCATGATGGTGATTCTCTTTCTTTTATCTACAGTATTATTTTCAATCGAATTTTTCTTGGTTTATTGTAATATGTTTTGGTGCTACATCCAGCATGAATAGGTAGATGTTGATTTTCATTAAACTCAAATCTAACATTATGATTGTATGATGACAATGTTATCTCCGCGATGTCTTTTCTCTTTTAGCCAGATATAGCTAGCTATCTGTGTTGATAAATTTACTTGAAGTTCTTGGTTTTATTAAAAATTAATAGTGAAATTATTAGTTTTAAAAGCCTCAAAGTTAGCTTGAGATAATTTGTTACTCTTAATGCTAAAATTTACTATTATTGTGAATAAAATATTTTCCCTATTTGTAAAGTATTTTTTTTACAAAATATTGATGCATACAGCTTTCTTTTAATTTCCTGTTGTTATATTCTTATTTAGGGAAATGATAATCTAATGGCAGTTGTTCTATGCTTTTGAATAGCAGATTCGAATTTAGATTACCCTAATATGCATTTTGAATAAATAGCCAATGTTATTTTCAAATCTTCCTTTTTGTTTTTTGAACAATAAACATCTTTTAACTATCTATTTTCTTCTAATAATTACAAGTCTTACGTTTCACTTCAAAAATAAAACTAGGCTTCAAATTCAGTATTTTTTTATATTTAAAACAGCAGCAATTCGGAAGTAGTTAAAATTTATTAATCATTTTATTGGATTAAATGATTTTGAATTTAAAAAGATGTGTCAAAGTTACTATGATAAATTTTATATTAAAGAAAATAATAAATTTGATAGCAAGATTGATTTTTTATTTAATATAAAGTATTCCAACATGGATTATAATGTAAATTATGTTAATTTGTCCTCATGTGATTTGAAATTAATACAAAAGTATGTGTTGGGATTTGGTTCAAAATATGAGGGTGATATAGTTGATGATTATAAACTGAAGATTATATCATCAGTTCAAAATTATTATGATGGAAGGTTAATGACTACAGATGAGTGTAACAAAATTGTTAAGAATGTTCAATTACAAAACTTTAATAAATACGATAATTCATGGAAAAGAGTTATTGGATTATTTAAAAGGCAATTAATGAAAGTAAATTGATTTGTTTAAAGGAACGTAAAAGGTTTAAGGATGTGTTTAATGTAAAATAATAAATATGTTCAAAGAGATATATTACAAATGGATAAATTACATTTTGAATTGATTGATAAATATAATGTTGATTCAGAGAGAATGAAATTTATTAATAATATTTTATAAAAGGCAAAGAACAAAGAAATAAAGTGATATGTATTATTCATTATATCCTTCAAGTGCTATTTGTCCATGTGTATTTGCTAATGTAAAATTATATAAAGAAGATTATCTGCTTAGAATAATTTTGGATTTTGGAAGGTCTTTTATATATAAGACTAGTAACTATATAGCTAAAATTTTAGAGGATTTACTTTGGTTTGGAGAATATTGTGTAGTGTCATCATTTGATTTTGTTGATAAAATTAAAAATTTAAATTCGGGCTGTGGTAATGTTTTAGTATCATTGGATGTATATGAGAGGTATGACTCTACTGATAGAGTGGATTCAATTAAAATAATTCATGAAGCTTTATTGGAGAAGAAAGTTGATAATAAATTAATATATTTTGTGTTGAAGGCTTTAAATTTTATTGAACAAAATATTGTTGCATCATTTAATGGTAAATTTTATAAAATGTGTAAAGAATGGGCAACGGGATTACCAATGATGGCACAGTTATGTAGTTTTGTTTTGCATTATTATGAAGAAATGATTATAAATAAATTTAATATTTATGAAAAATATTAAGATATATACGAGATAAGGAGATGATGTTTTTATGTGCTACTTCAGAAAAGATTGATAAAATTTTTGAAGAATTTAATGATTTAAAAGGTCTTACGTGGGATATGAAGAAAGAATATAACAATAGTATTAAATATTTACATTTAATGATTTCAAGGGACAATAATATGATTGACTATAAATTGTTTGTTAAACCTATTGAAACGAGAGGGTATGTTCCATATTTATCTAAAGTGCCATATAATTATAAAATGGCTGGTTTAGATGTTTTTATACAGAAATATTATTTTCTATAAATATTTGTGTGATAAAAAGAAAAATATTGAAAGTTATGTAAATAAATTATTAAGTGTTGGTTTTTAGTATAAAATAAATTTATCAGATAATTTGTCAATTTAATAAGAAAATTAATAGAGATGTTGGTGATGAAAAAATTGAGAGTAAGAAATGGATTTCTTTGCGTTTTTATAATAATAATCAAGTGAAATTTATGAAAAAAGTTTATAATGGAATATATAATGTTTCATTTTATGGTTGGGTAATTTAAATAGAATAATTAAAATTCAAGATTTCATCGGATAGGTAAAAGCACAATAAGTTAATAAGAGAGTATTAAAAAATATAGCAACAGAACTGTACTTATTAATAAACAGTTTATGCAATATATTTACACAGACTACTAAATAAAATATTATTCATTGATTGTTATTTTCTCTCAATTTTAAACTTTATTTTTAATTGGAAGTTCAAAGTTTTAAGATATAATTTAAATGTATGGTAAAAAATAACTTTTTTATAGGAAATATAATTGTTTATTTATATACAAAATCATTGATTTATAATGAGTTTTGTGAACCCATTGTTTTTATTATTTGGAGTAAAGATGTATAACTTCTATTTTTTTTTATTGTTTTTTTTTATTTATTTTAAAACTGCTTGCTAAGTTTCACCTTACTAGTTCTCTTAAAAATCACTTAAAACAAAAAGGCTATGCTTTGTGAAAACTCCATTTTTAGTTTGTTTTTATTTATTAAAATTTTTCTTTAAATATAAATATTTATCATAATACAAAGAGACTTCTTTTAAAAAGTCTTATATAAATTAAAAGATAAATTACTCTATTAAATTTCATAATTATCTAAAATAGATAAGTAGATGAATTATTAAATGAGTTTGCTATTGTTTTCTATATAATTATTTTAATTATTAAACTCTAAGAGTTTTATATCATAAACGTTAAGTAATTTTTATTTTATTTATATACAAAAGCTTTTTAAAAATTTAAAACATGTGTTTCCGGTTGGTAGTAGATGATTCCATTTTGGAATTTGAATTGAGTTGATAATGATTATGAATATATTGATAATGATTGTGAATATAATCGAAATATTTCTCTGACTTTTATTTATATTATATTATAAGTTGTTTACCGTTGTTTGGAATATACTTAGTTTTTGTTATTGTTTTATTAATATTAGCGGACGTTTTATTTTGTTTTAATATATATATATATTAATTGTGATATAATTGAATAATAACCCATGCCATATAAAGCTTTAGGGACAGTCCGAACACTAATCATTTATCTACAGTATTTTTGCTTCATTCCCCATAAATTAAAACTGGTTTGAAAAATACCGGCATTTATTATGTAGAGCAGAGAAATAAATTACAGTAATTGAGGTGATATGAATTTAAGATGCAGTTTCAGTTTTTAATTGGTTATTTGCTTAGTTAGTATAGTTCAAATCCAAAAAAATGTTTCAGGGAATATTATATATATATGGCATGGTTTATTATGCATTTTCATTAATCATTTTGGTGAGATCGATTAAGTTCCCTAATTTTTTTCACCTTTACTGGAGATTTTGTCTAATTGCTAAGTGAAATTGATAAATGTGATAATATGCCAGAATTTCTCAGTTTTACTGATGATTATGCATAACTCCCAAACGAATTTGTTAAATTTGATCAATTTAATTGAAGGTATTACTTTTAATGTAGTGTAATTTCTAAAATGTAGTTCATAAATTTGAAACAAATGTCATGAAATTTTTGGTGTTTCATCGTTTTAATAAAGAAACTTTGGTTTCAAATAAATTTTAATAGTGGAATCAAAAATACAATTTGTTTTATTAATATTAGAGAAAATTTATTAAATATAAGGGAAATGTGACAAATCTGTTTAGATTAATGTTAAAATTACATGTTCAAAAATAATAAAAAAATGTTGGGAAAAAATCTATGCATGTTGCTTATTTAAACATCACATTCGATCTTGACATTTTGATTACATTATTTTTATTGTTTTTGCATTTTCTTTGGTAAAATTACATTTTTGTTTATAGGAACACTTTTGATACCCTCGATATTTTGAAACTGATATTATACTTGCACACATCGAAAAGACAGTGATATTCAGTCCATTCTCAAGTCTAACACATTGTTCATCACATAGCATAAACTGGTTTCTGATATACAGTTGTGAAATATATCATGTTTTTGTTCTTGATGAAAAATTGGGAGTTAATATTACTTCTATTATATTGCTTCCCTGTCTTTAACTGATATTTTTATTTTTACAGTAGTTCATACTTTGTTTTATAGCAAATTTCAGCTCTTATATTTTGACAATTTTCTTTATTTGAACTTATAAACCTATCTTTACATTCGATAATGCATTCTTAATGTATTCCTTTCTGTCCTTAACTGTAAGAAGAATGCCACATTCATAGTGTTGTTCTTTGGTTATTGAAACAATTTAAAATATTTCATTGGGGATGTCTAATTGATTTTAATTTTGATGTAATATTCTATTATTTATATTACTTCTTCCTAAACATAGATCATGTCTTAAGCCAAACTTTTAAAACTAAGATTTACATAGATTCATAAGAATTACACACAATTCTTAAAAAAATAAGGTCTATTCTTCATGAGATGCACAAATTGTAATTTCAGAGTTCATTTCTGGGTTTGATATTTTTTTATTCAATAACTTATCACATTAGCAATGGCTAGAATAGTACATTCAGCCAAACCTTAATATAAACTATTTCTTATTTGTCATGTACACTTTTCTGTTTTCTCTACTTGTGTAATCTTATTTTATTACAATATTAATACTTTCATGAGCATTGATATTTTGCAACATGCTTGAGTCTTTAGAAATTATGAAAATATATATCAAAACATGAGCCACTTCCTTTTATTGTTTTGTTTTCAATACCTTTGTAAATTAGTCTTGATATATAATGATGAACTTATAAAATTGTTTTGGTGGAGATGTATATCAAGGACATTTAATTAGCACATGGGTTTTATTTTTGGAATACCTATACATGAATCATTAAACTATTTAGAATATTTTACATTTTTATTGACAACATTTATATATATTTAAATAAGTCATTATTTCTACATATGATATATTTTTATACTTCCTTGTAACTCCTTGATCATTGGATTTCTTTCTCTACCATGAGTTATTGACCAGTGCATTTCTTGAATTTTATTAAAAAGTTCATTATCTCATATTTGATGTTTCTTCATTATTGGGATAACTAAATTTTTCACATTTATTCAACCTCTTGATTCTCAACAATTACCTTTCGACTTGTATTTTTTTTACAATTTTCAAATACTTTATTGTATTTTTCTTTATTCTAAATTTGATTGGTTTCATTTTAATATCAATGATGTTCAACACCTTAAAATTGAAACGATCCTTTATAGTTTCACTTGAATGTGCTTTCCAAAGTGCAATTAGCTCTGTCAATATATTAGAAAAATAGTGTTAATTTTAATAGACCGCATTTCATTTTTTAAACTTTAATTGATTCTATTAGCTTTAATATAAATATAGTAATTATAAATTTAATATGTATATTTTTGAATGTATTTACATATGTCATATGAATTACAATATTTTGCTACATAGAAGGATAAAATAATAACAAATTATTTTATCTTTATAAAATATACAATTATAAAATTTCTTTTCACTAATGAAAATATTTAAAAGAACTTCTATCAAAGTTACTAAATCAATTAGGGAATTGTACATAATCATTGCTATAAGTGATAAATTGCGTCTTGCAAATCGCCATTAAAAGCAGCTAATATTGTAAAATTTATCAAACTCACCAAGGTGATTGGCAATTATGCTCAACAACTGAGGATTATGCTTAATCAATGGATTAATATTTTTCTTTAACATATATCTGTAGTTAGATTGAAATATATTTTTGTGTATATATATTTAATAATAATTTGTCATAATTGGATTATTAATTTGTTATTTTTTTAATACTTTTATTACCAAAGGAAAATGTTCAGTAGGATGGGTACCATATGCTTCTTCCTGTTATCAATATAATCTAAATAGGAAGTTTTCGCGGACGTGGTATGAAGCAAAGGACACTTGTGAAGCTCAAGGAGCCAATCTACTAGTGATTGACGAGTAACGAACTTATTTTAGTCATTATTTTACATTTTATTATTATCAGAGTTTATTACCATTGAGATGTGTATGAATATATATATATATATATATATATATATATATATATATATATATTAATAACATGTGAAAAATATATTATTTATAATATAATCAAATCCTGTTTTATATATATGCTGAATTTCAGATTCTGCAATGAGGTGATAAGATTTTTTTTTCAGCTTTATTTATTCATTTTTGATAGTAGACAATTCTTTTATTATACATTAATTTACCAAGTTACTGTTGATTATAGGGCGTGATAAATAAATTTAATTTATTATTTCGCAATTTTATATACACTATTCTCATAAGTGTACAAAAATGGTTTGTTTTATTCCTCATAATTTAACTTAAATAATAAAATTATTTTATAACTATGTTATATGATAGCTACTATTTTATTATAAATTACTACTATTCAACATATAATCAGCTGTCTAGATGGAATTTATACCAATATTTTCGCTATAAACCTGCAATAAATTTTAACATACATCAATTTACCATTTTACTGAGTATTATGTAAAAATTGAACGTTTTTTTTTTTTTAGATCTCTGCACTATATACTGGTTTGAAATTAAATTGAAAATGAGATGTAACACTACTAAAATTTAGAAGAAAAAAAAATTCATCCAAGAGTAAATATGAGTACTACAAAAATTAAAAATTAAACCCCTTGACAGCAAAGTTCGTTTCTCGCCTACAAATTTAAAAAGAGAATTGAGAATATCTTCCTGCTGGCTATTTATAAAAACCAATTCTGGTTTTCTAATTTACAGATACAAAAAGGATAGAAATAGAATCTTGTAGGAAATTAATGAAATAGCACGAGATGACCATTCACTAGATTATTAACTAGTGATGTCATATTGTCAGCAGGATAGCTTGTGTTGTACCATGTTTAAGGCCATTCATGGTTAATTTGATGTACAAGAAAAAAAAATTACGATCTTATGTCATCTAGCAAGAGTTAGTAATATCAAAGAAAACATTAAACATACAAAATGTACTTGGTATACACTAAGGCTTTAAAACATATAATAAAAGAATAATACATACAAATAATGACAAAATAATACAATTTCTGATTTACTATATAGATTAAGCAGAGACTTAGTACTTGTTCTTGTGCTATTGCTGATGCACTGCACTTTATTGTTCTATGTCTACTTACAAAAACCTGTAACTGAAACCTTTTTAATTAGTGATATGGTATAATATGTACATTGTAACAGCAGGATATATATATATATATATATATATATATGTGTGTGTGTGTGTGTGTGCGTGTTTAGACCAAATGCGATGTTGAACAAGATTGAAATGCACATTATTCTGTAAACAGTAAACTCATACCAATGCAATTTTTATTTGTTTATGCTAAACTACTTGTTAAGACTGGGATCTGAATAAAATAAGATCTTAAGGAATAATAACCATAAGTCATTATCAATAATTCATTTAAGACAAAACCATAAAATATAAGTAACATTTAAAGAAAAATATAATTTATTTGATGTAATTAATGACTAGTTTATTTTGTCATCATTTTCCCTCAAGCCATTTGAGTTATTTTGGGATATTTTCGAGCACAAGTGCGTGTGCGGCGCAACTGCTCCCAAAAGCTGTTAATACAAATACAAATAGCTAACTAAAAATATCAAAACAGCTGAGCGCTTTCAAAGGATCTTGCCTTCATAATCATAGCTTGCTTACGTTTAAATTTATGCAAATATGCTAATTCCATTGGCTAAAGATAGCTTTGTTATATGAGTCTACTTTGGCTACCAACTCCTCTAATCTTATATTAATTTCTGAAGAAGTTATTTCAGCATTTCTTTCTATCCTTTCTGATAAGGATTGGGAGACAAACCCATGGATCTTGTTTGTAATTGCTCATTGTTTTCCTATTTTTTTCAATAGATTGTCCACTTATTTTTTACTGCCTGCAATCATTGACAACATATATGTTTGACAATTTTCATAGATTTACACACTACTTCTATTCTTTTCTAATGATGTAAACATATTCTTGCATCTATATTTGATTTTTCTATCTTATTTTCCAAGGCCATGATCATTCTGCTGTTGCTTTCAATAGATTTATCTATCTTTTCTCCTATATTTTCTGTAGTTCTTTTATTATCTTCTCTTAGATTTTCTAAACTTATTTTATTATCTTTTTTAGACTTTCTAAACTATTTTATTATCTTTTTTTTAGATTTTCTAAAATTTCAAACATAAGCAACATTATTATTTCAATCACTGATAATGTTTTCTTCTCTATCTGAGTCCAACAAACTTCTGGCTGTCCTGCTACTGTTTCCACACATGAGACTGTGTTATTGCTACTAACTCTAGATGCATTTTCCTCAACTTTTTTTTTTACAATTGGTAATCTGCATTAAACATCCACATTCTGTTTTTCAATATAAAATATACTAATTTCAGGGATTGGGGCACTCTCCTCTTACATAGCCCTCTTAGCAGTATCATTCAAATCATTCATTTTCTTAACATTCATTATATTTAATCTGAGCTCCCCAACCACAAAGAACCTGCACATCCATTACTTTTCTGAGGCATATCCCTAATTGACTAACTGACTGACTTGCCTTTCACCTTGCCTCAACATGTTTTTCAGAAATATATATATATATATATATATATATATATATATATATATATATATATATATATATATATATATATATATATATATATATATATATATATATATATATATATATATATATATAGTCCAAACTATATATTCATGAATTTCTTTAGAGATCAGACAGATACTGACAGCCAACAGAATGATTAGCAGTTTACAATCATAATACAAATAAAAAATTCAGTCACAGCACTAAAGCACACAATGCATTTCAAGCACTCAGAAGACCATTCCAATTTCAATCATCTCAAGCTATCACAACCCTTGATAGGATGATGGATGCTCTGTTGTCATGCTCTGCTTCTTTCAAGTCTTATGGGCTGAAATATATAAAATAATGCCTTGCTCTCTCTCTCTCTCTCTCTCTTGGAGACTTACATGGATTATATCAAAATGATGCCTTGCTTATTTCCAGTGTTATTCACTATCAAATACATAAGAAACGTAAGTCTTACTCTCTCTGTTGGAGACTTATAATCTGATATCATGGCATGATTATTGTTAACTGCTTCACGATAAATATTTACAATATATAAATTGGGTTGGAACAGTGAATGAGATTGATCAGTCAAGGGTTTCACAAATACACAGCATTCAAAAGGCAATGACAAAACTCTACATCTAGCGAACCAAACTCCAGCAATTAAATATCCAATCCAATCTTCAAAATAATAAACTTTCTATAACATGGACTCTCCAAACACACATGAACTTATTATCCTGTAATTCACAGCTATCACTATACCTGTCCCTATCTCAGAGCAAGTCAATCATTAATAAACCAAATGTTTCAAAAAAATCCTATTATTAACTTCAAAACTATCACAAGTTGTGATCTACCTCTATTTTAAAAATGAAAAACTAAGACATTTTATGGCTGCACCCATGTATCAACAATGATGCAAAAATAAAACAACAATGAACATCATCATATACAAGTCTAAAATAAAAACATATGGCCAAGACAGATATTTACATGTACATTCTCATCATTACCCAACTCAGATAATTTCTGCAGCCAAAACTCTTTTAAATAAAGCAATTAAACTTTCACATAAGTCACATCTGAAAGAAAAAAATAAATCATATTAATAGTGTTTTATTAAAAAAGAGTTTTAATTATTAATTTATAAAACAAGCCTTATTTGAAGCCCAAAATGGACAAAATAGAAAATAAAAAGATGATAAATCAGCTATTAGGATTTGTGTTCCATATGAAAAAAGAAAATAAAAACAGTATTGGATGTATATTAAAATGCTATAATATAGATACAGCATTTTCTACTCATCAAAAGCTCAGACATATAATAACCAAGCCTAAAGATTCAATTCCTCTTGAATCTCATGGTGTTTATCAAATCTCATGTAAACATTGTAAAGCTTCTTACATAGGTATGAGTAATCATCGCATCAATGTTAGGAGAGATGAGCATGCTAATGCAGTTAAACAACACTCATCATCATCAGCACTCTCACTCCATACTATAGATTCAGGTCATAAAATTGATTTTTCTTGTATCAGAATCATATCTAGATGTGATAATCTCTACCAGTGCAAACTTAGAGAAACCATTGAGATACTTAAAAGACCAGATTGTATCAATAACTGAGATGATACATGCAAAATTATTCCTATTTGGAAAGAATTAAAAAAAAAAAAATTCTTAAATTAACATTTTTGGTATTGGTGGAAATTTAATGTTTCTTTTCAAATTGGTGATTGTGGCACCTCTACAATTGTCTTTATACCTTTTATCACCCAATGGATTGAAATGTTGGTATATCAATTTTTAAAATTTTTTAACATGGATTAACCCACCAAATGTCTTATATATATATATATAAATCATGCAAAAATATTATTATCTATATATATATAAATCATGCAAAAATATTATTTTCTGGAAAGGTTTTATTTTGGAGTAAACATTATATATATATATATATATATATATATATATATGAATGTCCCTGTCTTTAATCAATCTGACATGAGAATTATTCTTTCATCTGATATAAAACCATATATATTGTAAATAAATAAATATTGGTATGTGAAAAGGCTCAAACATATTATTAGCAGGTGGTTTCTGTTTACAAATTAATCAAGCCAGTTTAACATTTCTCATATTGATTTAAATTAAATATTACTAATTTCAACATCACACAAATAAGTTTAATATTATTGTAGATATTGAGAATGTTCTGTCATATGAATATAATCTTAACATGACATATTAAAGCAATAATACAATTTATTTTTGTGATATTGAAATTAATAATATTGAATAAATGTACATTTTTGTGTTTCAATAAATATATATTTTTATGCATGAAAAAATAAAACAGCCGCTGAAAGTAAAACCTAAGCTATCTCTTGGAGCAAAAATTAATATAAGACCAGGTATTTGTTCGTGGCAAACATGGCATTAAATTACAACATATGATTGATGATGGAAAACTTCATTACACAATAAGAAAAGTAGGAAAGTTATGACTTTATATATATTTAGTATCAATTTTTGACTCTCCATAAGAAGAATATTTGCATTTAAAGGGGAATTGTGTTTTAAATGCAAAATTAGCAATTACATTCTATTATTTTCATTCGTCACTATCTATTATCATCTGACTATGAATTATCTAAAATGAAAATATAACAAAAAATTGTATGCTTTAAGAATATTTCAACAATTACATCTGCTAAAAATTATTAAATTATTAAATTTTGTTGTTCATGGATGTAGGAAAAGTTGTGAGACATTGTTTATTTGTGTATATATTTTGTATAACCCTTTGCATCTGTATTAAAACTAAACTTGCATTTAAAGAATAATTTTCTTTTAATATGAAAAAAAAAAAAACATTTACAGTTTACGATTTTTATTGATCAAGACTACTAATATCAGACTGGGAATATTCTAAAATAAAACTATTATAAAAATTTCCAATATATATATATATATATATATATATATATTGGAAATTTTTATAATATATATATATATATATATATATATATATATATTCGGTTTAGTTCCAGAGAACAGTACATAATTGTATATGATTTGAAAGATTTTGAAGATAACAGTGATAATCATTTAAATGTTTGGATTGGTCTTTCAGGTGAGATTTTATGATTTTAGGTTGTTCTATTATTTAAATAAAATATAAATACTTTTTTTCTCTATTATTAAATTAGTCCACCTTCTTTTAATAATATCTTGTAAAATGTATTTAATTTATAAAACAAATTAAGCGTATGTCACGCTTGAATGTGAAGCTATAATAAGATACAGGAATTAATATACGCTAAGCGCTTTCGAGGTCCTTTACCTCATATTCATAGCGGTGTTGTGAGCTGCGAAAATAAAAAATGGGGCGGGAGAAGTTGTATGCAAAGCATATGCAAATGGACTAAATAGTCCAGCGTTTAGAGATGTCGAAGCATGTGTCACGTCTATTGATTGAGTTGTTATTGCTGTTGATGTAGTACGCTTCTCTGATCTTCCGCTTAATGTCGTTTTTCTCGATACAGACTATTTTAGGGTGGGAAGGTTCAAATAAATGTTCAGTCTTCTTGGAGTGTTCCAAAAATATTGATGAGTTATCGTTGTTTTTCATAGCTCTATTATATGTGTATCTGTGTTGTGCTGTCCGGGTGGTTGTGCCTGCCTTGGTTTCTCCAAAATAAATGGCGCGGCAACCGGGTTGTGGGCAAGTGATGCTGTACATGACATGGGGGGTCTGAGAAGGTTCTAATTTGTCCTTGGAGTTATTGATGAGACGGTTAGTGCAAGGGGGTGTATGAAAGCTGATTTTAAATTTATTGTCCAAAATCTTGATTAGTTGGTGGGAGATTTTATGTATGTGGGGAAGAGTGATATATGGAAGTTTAATATTGTTTTTATTAATGGTGATTTTTGTATGAAACTGCTTGATTTTGTTGTTGATAGTGTGAAGTTTATAGCCTGCCTGTAGTAGATCTTTGGTATAGAGGTGTATGTTGTTCTTTCGATCTGCTTCGAACTTGCACAGCTGCATGTTTCTGTGTAGGAATGCTTGTAGTCCTGCTAATTTGTGGGAGTTAGGAACGTTAGAATGTGGATGTATAAAGCCTCTAATTTCAAAAGGCTTTATAATCATTGAATAATTTATACATGGTTCCTCGCGTGTTAACTTAAGATCCAGGTAATTTAGGCTTTGGGATGCATCTTCAGATGTGGAATTAATGGTTAGCTTAGTGCTGTGCATTAGTTCTTGTATAATATTGTTTGTGGTGTGCTGATTGGCTAGAATAAGTATGTCATCTACGTACCGGATGTATAAAATGTGGGGGTTATTTATTTGAACCTTCCCACCCTAAAATAGTCTGTATCGAGAAAAACGACATTAAGCGGAAGATCAGAGAAGCGTACTACATCAACAGCAATAACAACTCAATCAATAGACGTGACACATGCTTCGACATCTCTAAATGCTGGACTATTTAGTCCATTTGCATATGCTTTGCATACAACTTCTCCCGCCCCATTTTTTATTTTCGCAGCTCACAACACCGCTATGAATATGAGGTAAAGGACCTCGAAAGCACTTAGCGTATATTAATTCCTGTATCTTATTATAGCTTCACATTCAAGCGTGACATACGCTTAATTTGTTTTATAAATTAAATTTATCGAATGAGAAGATTTAAAATTATTAAATGTATTATAATTTTTATAATTATATATATATATATATATATTGACATGAAGATTTTCATAGTTTGCATATATAAAAGACATTTTTCAGGCAATATTTAAATTTTTTAACATGGATGAACCCTCAAAATATGTCTTGTTTTATATATATATATATATATATATCAAAAATATATATTTGCTATATATATATATATATATATATATATATATAGCCAAAATATATTTTTGTACAAATGCAAAAATCATTATCTCCTAATATCTTCAATGCACTGACAATTTGTATATTTATATTTTCTTTTGACTATTAACCTAATACAAAAAATGTTAATGATAGTAACAATAACAAATTACATTTCAATAATATATAATTTATACATATGACAATAATTGAGTACAACATATTGTATGCTCATATATATTTTACTTTATACCAAGATATTTTTTTCTCTTTAATATTTTTTTAATTTGATTTTTTTATTTCCCTATAATGTTATACACTTTTCAATTAAATAGACAAATCATAGAATAATGTATAAACATTGTGATATCTTACTCTAGTTTCATATTTATTGCAATAGTTTGAAACAATATATGTTCTCACTTTTTTTTAGATATATTTAAAATGATTTATGTAAATTTTGTGAAAGTATAATAATTTTTTTGTAATTATATATTCAAGAATTTGATTGATTAACATAGTAAATTTGTAATATTAAAAAAGTTTACAAAACTATGAAATGTTATTCCATATCTCTATAAAATTTGCCCATATATAAGCATTTGGATTGGAAAGTATAAGTGGATTCATTTTATTCTTTCATAAATACTATATCTTGTGTTGGGAATGAAAGTATTCATTTATTATTAACACTTATTAAAAGCACATGCACAATAGCTTGAAAAGACTGATCTTTAATGTATTACAATTTATAATGATATATCTAAATATCTGTATAAAACAATAAAACTTTTTAAAGAAAAATATATTTGATTTTGTACAATATTCATATAAAATATCTACATTTATTAATTAATGAATTAATTCTTTGTTTACATTATATTTATACATATATCGTAATCCCAATATATCTAATATAGTTTACTGTTCTACTTTTATATATTTATTATCATTGCATATTACATTATTATCACATGTACAATCATGTGAATGTAAACTTGCTTTAAAATATTTATAACTTATATGAGGTGAATGTACATTTTGTTTTCCTCATAAATTATTCTTTTGAAGTACCAAAAGACAATTTTATTTGTACCTTCTTTATATTCCTTAATATAATGTTTCTTACAATGTTTGTGAAAATCAAAAATAACACTTCCCTATCCATATATATTGAGCCCATTCCAATTTAGCTAGTGGATAAATAGTAGAAATGTGCATAAAATCAATACAGAAAAAATCATAACATTTTCTTATATAGGAAGAGAAGCTGTATGGCACCCAAGTTTAAACCCTACATGATCAAGTTTACAAATGCCTAGAATGGAAAGAGAATGAAGGAAATATTTATGCTATTTGTTTGTTTGTATTAATACAACCAAAAAAAAGAATAGTACATTCCTTTAATTATTTAATAGTTATTTTATATGTTAGAATTGGAGCACATATAAACAGTTGTCTGTGGACACAAGCTATTCAGTAATCAATTTCTGATTTTGATTACTAATTTTCCTCAAAATTGATCTATACTTTATAAACTCTGCTATTTTTTTTATAACAATAATTTAAGTTTTAATAAATTAGTTTGATTATTAAGTTATAGTTTGCAAAAATCATTCAGATTATTTTTAAAAGGTAGGTTTTTCTGAATGTCTGAATATCTGAAGGTGTGCTTGTATTTTACATAAGTAAACTCACAGTTACACATATATTAAAAAAATTTGGTTGAAATCATTTTAAGATTTCAAAAGCTGTACTGTTATAAAGATTTTATTGTTTGTAATGTGTTAATTAAACTCTCAGTTGGGAATTTGAGTTAACCAACTGACATTTTTTTCAGAGCTAATTAAAAATATATATAAAGATTATGATGGCTAGACTTGAGGGAAGAGAGGACTACTCTAAAAGTAATGGATTTCATTACCAGTCAACTTGTTAATTACCACTAATTCATATTAGGCTGGGTTTCTTACTAACAATAACTTTAAAACAGATTATCAGTTTTAAATTATATGGTATAACTAATAAAAATCAGGTTTTCTATATGTGTGGTCAGAAAAAAACTCAGTAATATAAAAGGCTGTCAATCTCTTAGAAAAAAAGAAATATTAAAACTGTGAAGAGGACAAGTCAAATTGGGGATAAGAAATCAGATTGAATTGCTGTCATTTTTATATATAATTTTGTTTGGAAAGTTTTATATAGCCTAATGGCAGGCTGAGTACACATATATTTCATCTGTCTGATCTGGCCATCTGGTAGCCAATGCATATTTAAAGAGTCTGATCCAAAAGTATTACACATCCTGTGACTGATTGTGAAAATAAAAGAAAAGGAATTCATTGTTGACATATATTTTAAATTTAAAAAATAAAAATAAGTTAACTACTAAAAAGTGTTAAACCATACTAGTTCAGTTATGCCAGTGACTGAGTTTAAATCACAGCAAAATAATAAAGTATATGAAAAACATCAAATATCCTGAGTCTATTAAAATAATTATGCTGAAAAGGGATAAAGAATAATTCAGTGCCAAATGGTTCCTATGGAAGCAAAGAATATCACCATCCTCATCATAGTAAAAGAATTAAAAGTCCCAAACCAAAAAAATAGGACTATTCCAGTAAACTGTTGAAATTGGTGAAATTGTTAATATATGCCTATACAGATTTGTGAATGTGATTGCTGCCAAATTTATAAACATTCAAAAGCTGAATTGGAAACCCTAGAAAATGCATACCTTAAGAAAGTAAAAGGATTGGTAATATAAATGTTAATTATATATTTTTGTTTTTTTATTATATCAGGGACGATTAACAAAATTTTTAATAACAAATTCTTTATGGAAACATAAAAGCAAGCTGATTTAGAATTAAACATATTGATTTCTAAACACAAAATTATAATCTGTACCTTTCTTTCAAGAAAAAAAAATTAATATAATTTTGTGTTTATAGGGATATTTGAAAGAAAATATTCATATTTTACTTTAGGTTCATTACCTAACATTTATGATGATCACTTTGTTTTAATAAATTCTTAGAAAATATATTTTGTTCCTTTGCATAAAAGTGTAGTGGTAGTAGTAGTAGTAGTAGTAGTAGTAGTAGTAGTAGTAGTAGTAATAGTAGTAGTAGTAGTTGTAGTAGTAGTAGTAGTAATAGTAGTAGTAGCAGTAGTAGTAGTGGTTATAGTAGTAGTAGCAGTAGCAGTAACAGTAGCAGTAGTAGCAGTAGTAGTAGGAGTAGTAATAGTAGTAGCAGTAGAAGCAGCAGAAGTAGCAGTAGCAGCAGTAGCAATAGTAGTAGTAATAGTGGTGGTGGTAGTAGTAGTAGTATTAGTGATAGAGGTGGTGGTGGTACTCATAATAGTGGTGGTAATGATGGTAGTATGTGGTATTAGTAATAGTAGTAATAATAATAGCACCAGCAGCAGTAGCAGCAATAGCAGAAATATAAGTAGTACTATTTGTAGTAGTGGTAGTAGCAGCAGAATCAGCAGAAGCAGCAGACGCAGCAAAAGCAGCAGCGGTAGCAGTAGCAACAGTGGCATTAGTAGTAGCAGAAGTAGTAGTAGTACTAGAAAGTAGCAGCAGCAATAATAATAATAATAATAATAATAATAATAATTTTATTTTAATTTATGAATTCAATAACATAATTATTTTATATTAATATATTCTTATTTAGCTTTAATAAATAAATTAAATTAAATTTTAGATGTCTCCAGAATACCTCTCAACTATGTATGGGTTGATGGCAAAACCCCTGACCAAAAACCATTTACAAATTGGATTGGTGGTAATGTTCCTGGATTATCAAATTCTACCAACTGCATTAATATACGAGCAGGTAAGTAATTTATATAATAGATAAAATATTAAATATTAAACAAAACCATGAAATCAACTGTATGTTAAAAATGTAATGTTTTTTTTTTAATTTTATTTAAGTAAAATTTTTATTAACACTTAAAAATTGTATATATATATATATATATATATATATATATATGTGAATATATAAATTATTGTTGTATATATATATATATATATATATATATATATATTACAACAATAATTTACATATTCAATTCAAATTATAAATCTTCACAATTATTTACATACTTTTATATATATCTTCTTTAATAAAATAATAAATCTTTTATTGTTTAATTATGCTTTTATCACAGATAGTGAAGGAAATTGTTCCCCTCAAAACTCATTGTTAAGCAATAATATTATATAGAGAATAAGCAGTTATAATGGTTGTCTATGGGAGAAAAGTGGCTGTTTACTCCATGTAAAAAAATAGACTATAAATTGAAAATATTACATTAAAAATAACTTAGCGAATATATATAAAATTAAAATACACCATAATGTATATTATATACTTGAGTTAACTGTGCTGTGTATATTATGCACATACTCACTTAAAATATGTATATCTGTATATATGATAATGCAACTTAAATCTATGTAAAAAAAGACATAAATTAAAGTTGTGATTCATCCACCCTTTAATTATCATTATCCAGTTTAGTTTCCAAGCTCAGAAATGTTCTTGATTTTTATAGTAATATTACTTACTATGATGACTTTAAACTGAATCTCTAAAAAATGTTTAATATCTTGGAAGAAAAAGTTCATGTTGTCACTATTCAAAAAAAAAAAAAAACAAACTGTAAACTAGCATTTAACATATTTTTGTGTTTTTCAGCACAATATTACCATAAAAATTCATACTAAAGTTTAAATTTTATAATGTGTCTTACTTATATGAAATTATTCAAATTTTATAGATTATAAGTACTTATTATTTTACATTAGTGTAACAAGATCCAAATAAGTATATGAAACATTATAAAAACTTAATTACAGTCAACTTTGAAAAAAATCAACATATTGAAAAAAAATCTAATGAATTCTGAGTATGCATGTTGTAACCGATATTTAAAGCTTTTGGTACAAAGTGTAGTGTGCTGATCTGAATAAGCAAATATGACAGATGTTGCAGGTTTTTGGGGGGCAGGATATATCTTTTTTTTTATCAAATGTGGTATCCATAATTTGTACAATGACTTATAAATATGTTGAAAAGTGCAATTCATTATGATGACAGTGTTATAGCTATTTAAGTAAAAATTAAGGCATTAATCGTATTCATTTCATTGGTATTATATTTTAATAATACACAATTTATTATTAATTGCACAAAATCATTCTCACATTTTTTTATTCAAAAATATAATTCAAATATGACAAATAGCAGTTTCAATTTGAATGAAGTTAGCATTCATAAAGATTTAAATCCAAAATTGACTGTATGAAATCTAAGGTAATATTTAACTGTACATAATTTGAAATTTAATATTGATACTACATATGACAAATAATTATTTTTAGTTCTATACCGAATGAAATTTATATATTTTTCCTTGTTATTGCATTTTTTACACGTGAGATAATATCTCCATTGCTTTGAATATCAGAAAAGAATTATGAGTTGATTTAAAATCAAAGAAGCAGAGTGTTATTTTTAAATTACATTTAGTAATTTTTGATATTAATTATATAAACATGAAACCATTTTACCCTCTTTGCTTTTTTTTTACTGAAAATATTTTAGGTTAGCGATGGTAGCAGTTTCTGTATGACAGAAAAAATTTAATTCAAATTAATCGTCTGAATATTTTAGGTAATATGTGTAGGGTACATTTTTAATTTTATACTGAACGAACTTGTTACTTTTACACTACTGCGTTAATTTATATTCATGTACTGAATGAACCTTTTTATTTTATGCTTGGGTTGTCATTAAAAATAAAAATCTTTCACTTGGATTTGTTATTAATGAAGCAGTAATTGTCTTATAGAAATACTGGATGAAAATTAAATAAAATACTGTACATTCATTAATCATATTTTAAACTTATAATAAAAATATTGAATGCAGCTCTATAACGTTGTGTTTTATGGATAAAATATGTGCAGTATAATTTCAGCATGAAAGTGACAATTTTGCTTTTGGATGAGATGACTTTAATAACTATTCTACGATATAATCATTGTTACAAAATGGTTGCCAAATTAAACAATGACCACCATTTTTTTATTGTTTTTACAATCGTTATAGTGAACAATTGACTGTAAATCAAAATAGTGAGTACAAATTGATGATCATTATTGTGAATCCTGCATAAAGGCCAAGAAGTGTATGTTATTTCCATAAGTACCATGAAGACAGATCAGTGAGTGACAAAATTGTTTATAATATCTTTTGGAAATTATATGTACAATTATTAAAATATTTTACCCAATCATTATCAATTTTTAAAAAACAATTATTTTTATTAACAAAAATCAGATCATATTGTGCATATTGCGGATAGAGCACATAGCAAAACCATTGCTTAATGGGTATTGAAACAGTATGATTTGATCGTCATACGTTTCACCTATTCTAGAAATCAATAGCCTTCATTTCCCTAGTTCAAACCCTAAAGGTACACATATATATAATAATATACTTGGGAATTTAACATGTATAAAAACGTATATTTACACGTATATGTGTGTAATTGTATATGCACACACGTTTGCTATAATTGTATATATTTTGTAATAATTTTATTTGCTAAGGAAATGGTATATTCATATCTGAATATTATCATTATATAACGTACACACCTTATAATTTTATAAATATTCATCTTATGATTTTAAATAATTGAATTGGTTCCAAGCTGGAAAAATTGTAATAGATAAGAACAGAATTCTCTAAAGTATTTCAAACTGGCTTTAAAGTACTCAATTACTTAACCATGTAGAGCAACTAAAAACAAAGGTAGATGTCTCATGTCTAGGATAAAACGCTAGCAGCTTAAATCTCTTTCAGTAAAAGAAAAGGAGAAGCAATCCAATGTTTAAAAAAAGAACTTTACCAATCTCATGAGACACTGCCGGTACAAATTCAGATTTTAGGATTCTTAATAAAATAAAAGTTGGACAATTAAACTTGCACTGAAATCCAGATTGGAACTAGAATCTGAGAAAAATAAAAGGAATAATGAATAAACCTGAAATCAATCAACCGATTCGTCTGAAGCTGATGCAATTAAGACTTCTTAGATTTTAAAGTCTAAAAATAAAGATTTTGAATGAACTGTAAGAGGGGGGGTTAAAAGAGTATAAAAAAGGCAGTTGAAAGAAAATTGTCATCCATTTTGCTTGACTCGTGTTTCAATTTATATCCAGGCAGCAGGCCCAGTTTCTACCATGCAAATAAGTGGCTAGAAAAGCTAAGGCCATCTTCCCGATGGTCAAGAACCGTTTATGGAGCCCGGAGATCCAAACCACAGCCCTACTTAAAGAATAGCCCAACGATGAACCAGCAGATAAATCAGTCCATGCGTGTATTTCATACTTTCAAGCTGCAAGCCTCCAGATAAATAACCGGTAACCACTTCTCAATCAAACTAAATCTAAAAGCTATAGCCATCTATAAATCTTTCCTAAAGCTAGCTATATAATAAGTAATGTGCACAAACTCTTCCATTCAAATTTTATAAATTAATCATACTATGTTTAAAAGGTGTATTCTCTCTTAACCCTTTAACTGTCCAATTGTTCATTCGCTGCAGATGGTATCACTCAAAGCTTTTAATTAGCCGATGCACAAAATAATGTATCAATTTTTCAAAAGTTATTGACCGTTTTTTTAAATATATTCACTTTAGTTTCGTTTTTAAAAAGTATATTAGTAATTTCTCACATTATAAAAATAAACGAAAGTTTGTTCAAAAATAAATTTTGATTTTTAATTTTAAAAATATTTGTTACGGTTGACATGAAAAGAAACGGCAATCATAATTTCACGTTATGATTTTTTTTTCCCGACTTTGCAATAAATAAATAATTCTTGCTAAAATCGTAACTATTTTTGTAAAATAATATTTATTTTTGACATATTATATGAAAATAATTTGTATTTTATTTGTATTTCATCAAAAAATATTTTTAAAATGCTCTAAAACATTCGTTTATCATTTTCAAAATAAAACAAAAGCGTTCAGTAAATTTTTAATTTTTGGCAGCCATATAAAAATTTTAACAGCCAATAAGATTCAAGAAAAGATGATGAGAAGGCGGAGCTTTTCCATTTTCTTTTGTTTACAAAATTTCAACAGCCAATAAGATTCAAGAAAAGATGTGAAAAGGCAGTGCTTAGTTTTTGTTTGACATAAATCATCAATTAATTGATTTTTTACTTGTAAAATAATTCAATAGATGGCAGTATATTATAAAACTTTTTGCGTTCTAAAAAATGACGTCAAAACCGTAAACGTAGTCCAAAAACTAAGCAATTTACAGCGATGTCAAATTTACTCGATTAAAAACGAATTTAACGAATATGTATCAAAAATTGCCTCGATTAAGAACGAGTCAAACAGTTAAAAGGTCGGTATTAGATAAACGTATCTCAACCTGTATAATTTAAAATATGTTAAAAGTTAAATGTAAATCTTGCCTGATTACAAATTCTTAAATCTCTTTTTTAAATTCAACGTATAAAAGCTTATTTGTCCTATTATTTTCTCTATTTGCGTCTATACGTTTGCATCTATATATATATTTTGTTAAAATGCATTTATTGATTTATGCTTTGCCTTCGGAGCAGAGACTATTAATTATTATAACTTAAAGAGACGTTTTGTTCTCAAGTAAAGTAATTATGCTGTTTGGCATATCTATAGATTGTCTCTGGTCCGAAACCTACTTTGATATATTATTTGAACGGCTATGCGTAGCTTAAATTCACATATGTTGCTTATTAAAAGGTTTGTTTGGTTAAATAAGAGAGAGTGATAATTTAAGGCATATTCAGTAGTTAGCCAAGTTTAAGCCCCAGATATGCTTTAGACCCCCTTAATGTAATTGCATATAATATGTAGTTAGTTAATAAACTAGATCAATTTTAATAAAGTCCTCTTTAGCACAATTTCAATGTTTATTTAACTAACTGGTGTAGGGTAGTTTGCAGAAGAAACTATAGATTTCGCGCTTTACTAGTTGTTATAATTAAGATTCCAAAAGCGTTGTGAATGAGTTTTTACGAAGCACTGAGGTGCATTCCGTCTTGCTATCATATAATTATTAAGATAAGATTAGGTTTTAAGGGCTATCTTATCATCCTTAGTTCGGGCAGCCTCCTCTTGAATGGGATAATGATTTTAAGGGTCATTCCCATGTCCTCCTTTAAAAACTGGAACACCGGAATCCAGCATCTTATATCGTGGCTGTTCAAGCATCCGAACTAAAAGTTCATGTATAGCAGGCAAGCGGTATCTGAGAACCGAGCAAACGCTGCTGAATCTCATGAGTAAAAGCATATTCAAGCCGCATCTGATGTAATTTGCATAGCGCCATAGCCTCAGAAGTTATGCTACAAAACGCCAGTTCATCTGTTGTATATTAATTGTTCAGCATTGATCTGAACCTAAGATCTAGTTTATCTAAGAATATCTACATAAAGAGCACATTGACTGCTCCTCACGTATTGATAAATTTAAGTACACATTGTATAAATTTGCCACTCTCTTAGAGTTTAACCCTTAACATACTGAGTAGGAATGGCAGACATAATCTAGACATCAGTATAGATGTAAAATAATTATTAATGTATAAACGATATAATAGAATAATGATCGTTAAGTAATTGATTACAGAACATGTAGTTCGTATTTTCACCATCCCACCTGCGAGTGGAATATTCAGTATATTTAATTGTTATTGTTTGTTTGTCAAATTAAATAATTTTAAAATCTATTAACGTCTGCAGTATTATTCACTTTGTTTATATTAAACCACCATCCATAATGATTTTATATGCATGAGATAATCAGCCATAGGTTGTGTGAGTGTGTTTGGTTAAGCTATAAATATTTAGTTAAATATCCCCGAGTCTCTCGTTTTACCCTTTGCTATTGCCGGCGCGGAAATTGAGAGATTACGAGTGTAACCTCATATATGTCATTCATAAGGTAGTAAGTCAGGGAGTGTTGGTGAAGGAGCTGAGGTGCGGTCAGATTTGGTCTCAAACCCTCATCTAGATCAGCCTTGGTATAATTTACCAAAACTCTGGATTTTGTTGCGTGGATGTTCAAATATGACTGTTACAGTATGGAATCTTTTAATATTATTCCTTATTTTCCTTATGAAATTTATGTATGGTGCATGAAATAAAAAAGTTTAAATGCTACACTTTCTTCAAACAAGTGAAAAAAAAATGTTTTACAAAAATAATGAAGTTTCCAAATTTATATTTAACAGATCGCATAAATAATCTTGCTTTAAGAGGAATACATTTAATAACTTGGAATAGAATTTGATGTATGATTGTGCAATATATAATTTATGAAGATTTATGGTAACCTTAATCATGGACACTTCTGTTTAAGTATTGTGGAATTTTTTTATTTGTTGTTGTTTTTTAAATCATCACATTCAATGTTAAGCATGCTATGTAAGTTTAAGTCATTAATGTAAGTCTTTATATGCTGTTAATAATTTACTATAAAATGGCTTGCTATCTTTTTCAATTTTGTTAATTAAATTAGCATCTGGTTTAGATGGATTAAACATTTGCATTATATTAATATACATTCACGTTTTTATATGTGAAACATATACTCTTGAATCATCCGAAACCTTCTTGACCAATTGTTAAGTGTAATATTGAAAATAGTAATAAGAGTTAAGATTTTCTCCAAATATAATCCATTTCTATCTGATTTAATTTATTGTCATATTGAAAACACTTACCCATTTTGCATAAAAACCTAGGACTTCCTAGACAATGACATTAAAATTATTGTTTTAGTAATTTCAAAAAGTTTAACTCACAAGAAAGATGTAATATTTTTTACTGATTTGATCAGTTTTTATTTTGTTTAAGTATTGATCCATGCCTGTTTTGATATATAAAGTGGGATTCTGTAAAATACTGGTGGAGTTGTTTGGTATTGAGATGATTTTTTTTACTTGTATCAATTTGTCAAGCTGCAAATTTTAATGATTATGTAGAGAACCATCTTTTTTTAAAAAAACTATTCACGATATTTATAATACTTTGAATATTATATATATATATTGAAAAAACATATTATTACATATCAATCAAAACTCTTGCCAAAATTGTAACCCCTAAATAAAAGAAACTAATGACCTGCCATCAGATTTTCAATATATTTGACCATCTTATCTATGTATACTGCAAAGAGCAGTGCATGCAATGGTGAACATTATGACTTTACTTTTTCTAACACAAAAAAATCTGAATATCACATATAGTTCTTAATTGACATTTTACTGTTTTAAATATAACTCTCTTTTTCCCATACTCAAATACGTGTGTTCTATAAAAAAATGTTTTAGAGCTTTCAATAAGTATGTGCAATTTTCGAAATCAAAAGTTTATTTTAAATGATTTTTTATTGCAAAATATTCTGTCAGTTTTAATTCTGGGATATATTCAATTACTTTGTGAATTTTCAAAACTGCATTCACTTCTTACTTTTATAGCATGATGTCAGCTGATATTTTTTTATTTATCAACTAATGAAATAATTTCAGTAATATTCTATTTAATATTTTGAAATAAATATCTTCAATTGTGATATGTGTTTTGATGTTGGAATCTGTTTAATGTTTTCTTTTATTACAGTAAACATTACTCTTCTATTAATGTGTGATAAATCAATTTTTGGACACACATATCATTATAAAACTTCCATATTGCTGGTATAAGAGCATAATCAAACTTTTACCAAAAAGAATGAAACTATTGCATCATTTGCAAGAGTTATTTTCATTTTTAATGCATTAATTTCTTTCTATATTTCTTCGTTAATTATATATTATTTATGGTGACCTTTAATGATGTTTTTATATGTTTTGTATTTCATTTTCACTGTCACCAAACATTATTTATAACATCTTAAAATATATTTGTCAACATACATATTAGATAGAAGTTTGTTTTGAGTTTTTAGCATTGTATGAATGTCTTTTGTATGAGACATGTACATTTTGGCTTAGTTAATCAGAGGGTTTAATAGGAATTGTATTTTAGAAACTAGTTTTCTTATTATTTTTTAGGTTCTTCTGATACATTTTGTGATATTAATTTATCATATTCCTTTTGTAGATTACGAATCAGTTCATAACTTGGCATTTTTTGTATATCCAACAATCCTGTTTCATTTGATTTTGTGGCAATATGTCTCCTGCTCTCTTTCGGCATAATCTATTTAGTTCATTTTCTATCATATACCATGCTATACAAGATAATAGATTTTAACTTCTTGTATAATAATTAATATATATCTAAAGTATTAGCTAATTGATCTACTGAAAATATCATCATATGTAATACGTTTTTTTTGTTAGTAATAATTTCTTCGTAGTCATCAATTATTACTTGTATATATAAATGATCAGTAATTCCACTAATGATGTATTTATTTTAGTATTATTTAATTTATACCCTGAAATAAAAACAAAACAAATGAATGAGTGATGAGAATCCACTATTGAAAAAAAGGGCATGCATTACCTTGATACTTATTTTACAATGAAAAGATAAATACCGTTTAATCATTTTATACTGGAATTTTTTTTTTAATTTTCTATATATTTCATCATAGAAAAACTCATGCACATACACTTTCAACCGCAATGTCAAACTCTATTTTTCTAGTTAAACGAAGTATTGGTTTGTCAATTGTCACAATATAACTATTAGATTAAAGCTTTAAATGTTATGTTTTATTATAGTTGATCAAGTGGATCCTATCTTGTATAGTTTCTGTACTATTTACTTTGTGCATTAAAAAAAAAAACAACTGTGCTTTTTGAGGACGAAAAAAAAAATAAGATGCATGAATTTTGCTACGCTTTAGATAATAAAAACTATTTGGAAAACATTTTGTGTAACTTTCTTCTACTTATTATAATAGGTAGTACTACTATAAATAATTTTTAAAATTCACTTTTAACCAAATCACCTTTCATTTTATCAATAATATTGATGATTTACTTAATTTAACATGAGATCAATAATATTTTTTCACAGATTGTTTATGCATGCTTATTAATTCATATATATACCCGTTATAAAAAATATTCTATGTATTATATAAATAAACAATTTAATGGTAAGAAATGTTATACTTTAAATTCTTTTGTAGCACTTTCAATTATGTTGTAATCCTCGTCAGCTTTAAATAAATTTCAAATTTTAATATTATGTAAATTTCCATAAGCTTTGTATGACCATATTTGTAACATTCCTATTCCTATTAATAACATTATATTTATATTTATCAATTAAAATTGCCTCTTTAATTTTCCACTTTTTATGATTCCCTTCTTCCATTAATATTTTATTTCATTAATATTAAATGTAAACCTATAAATACGAATCTTTTCATGGTCAAAGAATACTGAATCTGCATTAAATTAACTATTTACATTATTTGTAATCTGATTATATAATAACTGATACCCCTTTAATTTTTTTTCCCACAGAACATCTCGATTCACTGATTTATAATTTATTACATCCACATGAAATCTGATAAATTATATTACTTCTTTGCATGTTAAAAATTATGCTCTTAGAATTATTAATCAATCGATTAACATTATGAGGAACACAAAATGAAATATACTTTTTTTTAAATATATTCTTAATTAATTTAGAATGCATGTTATATACAAATGGCAGACATCCATTTTTTATTATCTATGGTGACATTGTAAACTCTCTTCTTATTATGAAATGAATTTACTGTACACAGAATTTGTTTTTATCATAACCAACATTTAAAAGTTCATTAGCAAAGGGTTCAATATTTAAAATTTTATCATTCTTATATTTACATAATTTATCATTTGGATGCAAAAACGATGCCTTTTTATGTTTCATTGGATCACTTGATTTTAAATGAATATATAATCATTCTCCAATAGGTTTAATAATTAATTTATAATAGATATATATATATTTAAATCCAAACATTTTCTTTTTCCATTTTGTTCATTCTCAATAGTTCATTTTCAATTATTTAAATTATTCAGTTTATCTAAGAGAACATCGATAATGTCTTGAGGACCACAAACAAAATCATTATCAACATAACTAGTATAAATTTTAATATTTTCTCATTATAAGAAGTAAATATAATATATTCATATATTGATAGTGTAAAATTACAAATTTGTACAATAATAGGAAATTCCATTGGCCATGCTTTATTCATTTTATACAATTTATTATTACATGTTGCATAATATTATCACTTATAATTTTAGTGATTCAATAACATACCGAAAGCGATATGTAATTTTACATTATCAAAATATGAAGATATTATATTTATTTCCTGTAATTTTGAAAGTATTAAAATTTATATTAGATATGTTGATGATGTTTTTTTGTTTGTGGTCCTCAAGGCATTATCGATGTTCTCTTTTATAAACTGAATAATTTAAATAATTTAAAATGGACTATTGAGAATGAACAAAATGGAAAAAATCAAATTTTTGGATTTACACATTTATGGAGATGCTACTGATTTAAATTATAAATTATTATTTAAAGCTATTGAAGAAAAAGTATATATTCATTTCAAATCATGTTTTCCAATGATACATAAAATGGAAAGTCTGAAATCGTTTTTGCATCACAATGATAAATTATGTAAATATAGGAGTGATAAAATGTTAAATATTGAACTCTTTGCTAATGAACTTTTAAAGGGTAGTTATGATAAAAACCAGATTCTGTATACAGTAAATTCATTTAATAATAAGAAGAGAGTTTGCAGTGTTACTTTAGATAATAAAAATGGATATCTACGCTGTCTATAAATAACATGCGATTTAAATTAATAAGGAATATATTTAAAGAAAAGTATAATATTTCATTTCATGTTCCTCTGAATGTTAATCGATTGATTAATAATTCTAAGAATATAATTCCTAAAATGCAAAGAAGTAATATAATTTATCAGATTTCATGTGGATGTAATACATTATAAATCAGTGAATTGAGATGTTCTGTGGAAAAAAGATTAAAAGAGCATCCGTTATTATATAAGCGGATTAAAAATAATGTAAATAGTCAATTTAATATAGCTTTCGGATTCCTTAACCATGAAAAGACTTGTAATTATAGGGTTACAATTATTATTAATAAAATAAAAATATAAATAGAAGAAAGGAATCATAAAAAGACTAAAGTTAAAGACACCATTCTAATAGAAATTTATGTGTAACATTAAAATTTGAAATTTATTTAAAGCTGACCAGGATTACTATGTAATTGAAAGCGCTAATAAAGAATTTAAAATATAATATTTTTTACTGTTAAATTGTTTATTTATATATATATATATATATATTGTACCATACAGATCCTTCTACCCTACCATGATCATTTCTCACATAATCATAAATGTAATTAGCTTAATAGCCCAATCATGCAATATGATGAGAAGTCTGAGATACATTGGCAGCGAAAAGCCTATTGCTGACAATGTTAACATCAAACTGTAATATTTCCTACTCATCCTATGGACATAAACTAAGCTATATAAGGTCACTATAATATTTATTAGTTATGGCCTGTTATATTGTTAGAGATCCAGAATGTCAATACTAATAAATAGTTTTTTAACTTGTACTCTTTAAAAAAATCCTGTCAGTACTGAATCATACGTTTGGGGATTTACAGATCTTACTTGTGATGTTGCACTATTTAATTAACTTGATGAAATGCATAAGCGAATAGTAAGTAAGGCAAAACAGTTATTCCAATAACAATTTTATTTCAGTATTAATATGCAAGTTGTCTTTACATTTTCTTAAATACTTAATATTGCACCCTTGCTAAGATATTGTCATCACTAGATAACAATAATATTTAATGACTATTTTTTAAATATACATCACATACTAAAAATGATAGATATTATATAATAATTATATTATATAATAATAGGTACTTGTGTTCCCCTTGTAATGCGGCCACAAGAGGCGCTGTTTTCCGTGGCCACCACAGAAATATTCAGATTAGGGGCCCAAAAGCAGATGACGCAAGTTCCAGTTGCTAGATGAATTGTTATATATGTGTGTAAAAAGTAAAAATAATAGTGATATAATGTTTCATTCTGTTTTCTTTAATCATGAAAAAACATGTAAATATAAATTTAAATTTTATTTTGAAGATGTGAAAATTCTTCATGAAGAGAGAAACCATAATAAAAAAAAAATTAAGGAGACAATTTTTATAAATAGGAATAAATATTTGAAAACCAGACTAGATTTGTGGGATTTGAATTGATGACATTTGCTTCCACTTTGTTTTTTTTAATTTAATGGCAGTTGAGGAATTTTTAGGAAATTAACCAAAATTACTTCTGTGGATTTAAGGATTATTTATAATAGTTTGTTCCCGTTCAATTTATTATTTTTATTATAATTACAATTTTGTTTTAATTAACTAGACATTTTATTTATATAAATCATATTAGAAATAAATATTGCACACTTATCAAAAATAGAAAGTATAATTACATTTGCATTAAAGTAAACAAATATGTAATATTTAGAATAGGTGGATAAATATAAAGAAGAAATGATGTTGGTTAATAATTAACAACTAAGAGAAAGAGAAAAGGATTTATATTTGTTTACACATATAGTGACAAATAGTAATATATTTTTTTTAGTCTGCATAATTTATTCTTTTGTATTTTGAATCTTCTCTTTTGTCTTTATCCTGAAAAAATATTGTTATGCAAACAAAAAAAAATCTAATACTTTATCCAATATTAATAATCATTGTGAATTTTTTTCTTGATGTTTTGAGATATATTTCTCATTTGTTCATGAGATTAAAATGAGTGCATATTTATGTGTTTTTTTTTTAGAAAAACTGTGGGTATTGCCATTAACAAAATGGCTTTTAGTATTTTTTCAATGATCAGTTCAGGTTTTAGTAGTCATTCTTAGTAGATTTTCTTTTTTTTTCTACTGGTAAAGCACATTTAAGTATTCATGTAGATATAGGAGGAGCAGATCATTTAATTTTTTTTTCATATTAGGTTATACAGAGTAAACCTTTCACTTTCTTCCATAAAATACTGTAAAGTCAAGCCATTGAATACAATATTTTTTAGGATGCCATTTGTTTAACATTTAACTTATATATGTACAAAAATATTACATATTTTATTTATAATGCATTCTTTTTGATTTTTCAACAATCAGAGTGTTTATATACATTACAATGGTTTTAACACATTGAAAGTAATTGATTGACTCATTTTTTATTGCAAGCTTTTTATATAGTCTATCAATTCATTCTGAAACAGTATAATAAAATATCTAAATTAAAATCATTATTAAGGCTTGCTTTTTAAAAAGCACAGAAAGGACATCATGATTGCTAATCACAAACAGAGAAAGGAAAAACAGAGAAAATAAATACTATTTTTTAGTTTTACAAACTTATTCTGAAATACTGCACTTTGATATTTTTTTTTTAAATTAGTCAAAACTTTTATCTAAAATTGATAAATTTAATAAAACTGTTTCTCTTTCTCTCTCTCTTTTCCAAACTAATTTTTACAATCAGTAAACAATATATTTTTTCATTTATTTTTTCTGTAAAAATATTTGATTGGGAAAATATCTGATGAAACCTATATGCAAACACTCAAATAAAATAGATCACTTTAAGAAAAAAAAAATGTTATTAATTATTACTGATGTATTCGAATGTTAACTATATATGCTGAGTGTTAGAATTAAAATGCAGTTGTTTATTAGATTTCATATTTGATATTTATATTAAATGTTTGATGTAGTTCTGCATAGTTGCAATATATATGCACATGACCATTTATTTTAACAATAAATACATTTTGTTCTGCAACTAATAACATATTTTATTTGTTTGTTGACACTTTTCTGCAATGTTTTTATCTTAGAGTGAAGGGCAATAATAATTTTAAATTTTGATTCATTTAAAAATAATAATAAGTAAGTATATTTAGAAGTAAAAATATTAATATTCTGGATTCATGATCTATATTTACCATTATATGCAAAAGTGACACAATATATAGTTTTGCTGTTCGTATATTCATGCTTAATTTTCAATTTTGACAAATGTTAATAACATTATAATTAGAAATATACTTTTTTATATATAAGCTGCAAACTAAAACTATATGTATTTTTTAAATAAAACATTTTAGGTGATAATCGTGGTTATTGGTCCGCTGAAAGATGTAACACTATAATGTCCTTTATATGTGAAGCTCCACTAGGCACAATAATTAAACCCATATCACCTACACATGGTAAGAATATATATATATATACATATATATATATATATAAATAATAAAAATATATATATATATATATATATATATATATATATATATCTTTTATTCTTTTTATTTTTTATGTATTTATTTAACAATTTATTTTTCTATCTAACTATGCTACAAATAATAACAGATTCAATAACATCAAGGTGTTATTTTAATTTAATATGATCTAGTGGAAAGTATTCCGGTCTGCAAGCAAACAGGAATTGGAGTCTCTTTTTTTTTATTTATCTAAAATCATATTTAGATTGAGATTTATATTTATAATTTATTAGAGGGAAATAGATAAGAAAACAAAAACATTTAATCATCATAAACTGTTTGAAGAAATTCTGCATAATCATAGAACTAAATAAATATGTTTAGAAAATATTTAGAATATAATAGCATGCTGGAGAAAAAATGATGGTAGTATATATAAAGTCGGTATGGAAGAGATCAGAAATTAAATTATTCACTTTTACATATAGTTGTGATTAGAATTAATATTAACTTGTTAATTAATAGGTCTGACAATTAATATTCTTGTTTTAATCCAAAGTAATATGGTAGGTCTATTATTTTAGACAACTAATTGACAACAATATGTAATGATATTTATGTAGAATATTTTTAAAATATTCAAACAGTGATCTAGAAAATATAAAAAAAATATGAAAAAAGTATTTTTCAGATAGTCAAAAAAACATCAAAGTTACTATTTAATCTTTTGTCCCATTTTTGGTCCTGCCTCCAAGGTATTGATTATTTCGACATTTTGTAATCTGGTTTCCACAACATTCACATGATTATTTTGGGAAAAAAATGTTTGAATAAAAATGTTTTTTTCAAAATTTATTAAATAATTCTGATTATTTTTACAGAATTGTTTAATTATTATTTAAATCGAAAACAATACATATATAAGCTTTGTTTTATTTGCATATGGTTTGTATTTAAAAATAGATATTAATAAATTTCACCATAAGGTTAACAAAAAAAAATCAAGCTTGTGAGATGATCATGACTTGAGGTACAATTTTGTAAATTCATTACCTGTTAGAATCAATCCTGTGATAAAATTTTTGAGATATTCTGAGTATTTCAAAGTGATTTTAATATTTTAAAGCTGAATTTAACAGACTTATCAATAATTATCATTTATTCATAACATTTTTTTTTTTTCAAAATATTCTTTATTTGCACAAAAAGTTAAATATACAGTGTAATATAGAGTTCTTGTGTACATTCAGAGGTGATCAGTCTTGTACTATTGGTAAGTATGAATCATGAAGAATTAAACATATTAAATAAGCAGTGGACTAATAATGAGATTGAACACCAGAGCATTGTATAAATTAAATTGTAAAATCATGTTTCTTTAACAAATAGAATAAGTGATAAGCAATGTATATTAACAAGTGATAATATGAAGTGAGTAGCTTTCAATATGTCACATTTTTAATGATTAAAAACTCATTTAATCCATAGTATAACATCATATTTTAAAACTAAACATTCATTGTACAAATACCATATCATTGTAAACCAAAAACCATTAGACATAATTGTGGCATGAATGGGGATTACATCAAGACATGTTAAAGACTGAGTTGTTGCTAAATTAGATGATGGGTATAGGAATAAAAGTAAAATTTTATGTTATGTTACTTATCAGCCATGATCTAAATTGGCATATAAATCCCATGGTGTGTAAAGTTTGAGTGTCATGAATAAATTATGCACATGACCGGTCATTGCCAAATATTTAAATAACTCCATTTTTGTTCAGCGAGGCTAGACAAGCAGGTTCTTAGGTCACTTTCTTTAGCTTTATATAATAACTTTAGGAAAAGATCTTCAATAGAACCGACCAACTCTCTATCAAATAATACCTTACATCCAATATTACATATGAGAAAATTTGTGAAAGTGGCCAGGCAGATGGAGCCAAAATTTCCATTTTTGAATGCATCACTAAGGTGGACATTTGTAGAGTTGTACCCTGTAATCCTCTGTAGGGCAATATTCCATAACCGAGTCCACAATTCACATTGATAGAGTATGTGTTCAATGGACTCATCAAATCTTCTTCAAAGGGTACATATGGTATCAATGTTGTGTCCCCTCTTGTTACAAAGAAATACCCTAGTAGGCAAGGTTCCAAGGTTGACCTTAACCAAAAAATCTACAAAATTTGGTTCCAATTTCAGGAACTTGTTCAGCCTTATGAGACAAGGTATTCCAACTGGGAGAAGATTCTCTGTTATAGATTTACCAGAGTGAACTAATTGATAAGAACTCCAGTAAGATATTTTTTCATCAAACATGGAGTTAGAGCTTTTGATGCTATTGAAGACAATAGTTAATTGTTGCATCCAGATGTTACTTTTATGAGGGGATGGGTAATCAGTGGAGATTATTTTTTCTAAGGGTATGGGACTTTCTATGTTTGCATTGTCTTTAAAAATTTCAACAAGGACATTGTAAATCCTCTGTATCAGAAAAATTTTAATCGAGTGCAGTCCTAATCCATTGAGATGTCTTTGTTTTTTTTTAAAAATATTAAGGCTTATTGCGAGTGTCTTTCTTCACCAGCACAGCTTTCTAAATAAAGATTCAATCTTGCAGATGAAGCAAATTGTTGGTGAAAATCCAGCTAGATAATATATATTTTTGTTAAAATCACAGTATTGAGGAGTGCAACCTTTCCAAACAGGAAAAGGTAAATTTTAGATAATGAATTCATGGTGTTTTCAATCTTTTATAATTAATGAATTTTCAAGTTCTTTTCTCATGGCTTGTGGAGAAGAAGCAATACTGAAAACAAGAAATTTCTGTGGAGGGAGGGTTTAGTCTACCATATATTTGCTTACCTGTTAGTGTGGACCACATTTTTTACTTCTCCTCATTAATTTCCAGGCCAAGTTTTCATGCAAACTGGTCTAGGAATTCCTCAAGTCTAGTGAACTCATCCTGAAATGAGAGAAACACAACCACATCATCCATATAGTAAATGTGGCATATGTTCTCTCTCAGTAAAGGAATGCAAATCCCTAAAAGGATAGACTCAGTGCAATGGGTTCACGTAGACTGTCAAGAGTAGTGTGCTTAGTGGTGAGCCCTGAAGGATGGATAGCCAGGGTCAAATGCCAGGAGCAACTCTTCCATCTGGTAAAAAAAAACACTTCTCTGTTAAAGAGAAGTTTATCGATTATCTGAAGGTATGCCAGAGGGACTTGGAGTTCCTCCCATACACCAAGCAGCACATTGATCCTGACACAGTAAAAGGTTCTGGAAAAGTCAATTTCAATTTCAACTGTCCATGACATAATTTTCCTGTGAACTTGATCAAATAGGGGTCAAAATTGACTGACAGCATCAGCAGTAGAGCTCCTTTTCTTTGCAAACTGATAGGTTGATAAAATTTCAATAATGTTTGTGTGTATATTCTCTCTAATAAGACCTTCAGTTGTTTTTACAAGAAGTGGCACCATAGAGATAGGCCGAAGATTATCAAGTTTTTTTTGACCCTCAGGTTTTTTAACAAGCGGGACCATGCCTATTGGGCAAAGCCTATTTATTTCTTAGCTGCCTCTAGCCAAGAAGTTTACCATTTTTATAATGGGGACTAAGAAGGCACATAAGTAAAGTAATAATAATTTTGGTATTCCATGCAATCCAGGGTGTGTTCTGTCAGGGAATGATGAAATGTTTGAATGGATTCTTGCTTCAATAATTTTGTATTGTTCACAGTGTTCATAAACAAAACATTTTCAGACAAATGAAATGCCAAGTGGTTGAAATATTTTTGCATAATATTCTCGAATTCTGAGAAGCATGGATGAGCCAGTGTAGCAGTTGCCTTGTATCTCAATGGACCAATGTGCCTTTGATTCTCTGCTAGAGCCAAGGGCCCATCTCAGGTACCCCTTGTTCCAGTAATGTTGGTGATGGAGATATTGTCTGGCTTTTTTATTGATAGGTACTCAGCAATGTCCTTTTGTTTAGCCTTGTATTTGGATTTTAAATTTAAAATGTTAAAAATATTTTGTGCTTCATATGAAAGGTTTTTGAGATCATATGCTATTGAGTCCAGCTCATTGAGTAGGATAACTGGACCTTTAGTTTTAAAAGTACAAAATGTATTAACCTAGTTAGTGTCTTAGTAAAAGTCTTCCATGCTTCTGTTGCAGGTAGAGTTAACATTTCTGTTCTATGGAAATTGATATAAGATTCGTAGATCAGTATAATAGTGGCATTAAACTTTGTAAGCATGCGAATAGTCTTTGGCAACTTAATGATAGGTTGTAGAGTGTTTCTTGAGATTATTTTAATGCTCAGAGAATGTAATGGGACACAGACATGCTTTTATTTGTTATGATAATGAAGGTGAAAAAAAGTAGATCAATTAGTGAACATGATGATTTTGTATAAAAAGAGAATGCTTCATCATCAAAGAATAATTTTCCACTGCACAGAGACTGATTTATGTTTCCAATATATTTTTTTGAAAGACTTGATATGTATTGTTAAAATCTCCAATAATAATCATTTCAAAAGGGCTAGTCCTTAGTGTAGAATTAATTGCTTTAATCAGTCTTGAAACAGTGTCTGGAGATTTAGGGATATATACATTTATCATATTACAGTACCTGCTTTGATATTGTATGATCACAATTAGGCAATTAGAGCCAATGAATAGTATTTTGAGCAATGTGATTTGTGAATTCTTGCTGATTATAACTGCCACCCCTCCAGAAGCTGAATAAGAGAAGGAGTAAAGAAAATATCCAAAACTATGTATCATATCAATTATGTTTGGGTCTGACTGCAAATGCCGTTTAGTCTCACTAAGACATAAAATATCAGGGCTATGAGAATGAAACCAATGTGACAAAGCATATGCCCTGTCACAAGAATTTAATCATAGTATGTTGTCAGATACAATATTATTCATTCTCTGATTTATTTGAATTACTAGTGTCCTGACAATACACTTCAACTTGGAGTTGGCTATCGAAGCTCCAGTCACTCTTATAACTGGGGATATCTTTTTCTGAGTCATGATTAACAAAAGAGGAAGTTAAACTGAAATTTTCCAGCTGTAATACTTCTTCAGAATTATTATGGTTATACTGATCTGTGGATACAGTCTTCAAAAAGGTTACAGTCATGCTCAGATCAGTTAGTGTTTCTGAGAGACTAGGGCTTTCACATTTTAATTTTTTTGTCCCAGAAGTATGCCCCAAATGAGATAAAATAAATTAACTGAAATGAAATATTTTATCTCTGTATATAATTTTCAAACTTCAAAATATATTATGATTGATTTTACTTTCCTGCCTATTTATTTATCTTATTTCAAAATAATTTTGCATTGATTTTCATTTTTAAATTATAAAATTTAATAAAATAAATAGTTAATTAATTTTATTTTGGAAAAAAAAAATATTAGAACTAACTTGATAACTCAACTGAACATTTTTTTTTTAAATTTAGAAGTCATTTTTAAATTAATATGTTATTATAATTATGTTAAAATAAACAACAAAGTATCAGCATATTAAGAAATATTATATTAAGACTGGCATTTATAATATAAGCTATTTTAGTTGAGAAAAAATGTTATTTGAACACAGTTTAAATGAATTCTACCAAAACAGTGCTTAAAGATAATCAGGATATATATATATATATATATATATATATATATATATATATATATATATATATATATATATATATATATATATATATATATATATATATATATATATTTCTGCCCTTGTCATCGTGTGTAGCTCCACTACACATCAGGCCAATCACGTTGAGGGCCATAATCTAATCACTCCGTTCCCGCATCTCCACTTCCCCCAAAATAAATATATTATAGTGAAAATCACCTAACCGGGTTCTAGCTCTAATAATTAATGAAATATTCAATTAAATGCTTTACTAGCTCAAGTTTCTTAAAATTAACTTAGATTCTGTTTTAAACTAACTCAAATAAATATTCAGGAATTCATGAGACTAGAAGTGGAAATACGGGTGACAAGGTAGATTACATTGAGACAATATCCCACAGGATACCACCTCAATGGCATAAGAACACTATCCCCCCTTATACTACTATTACACATAATAACTACATAGTATTCTTATGACTTCCACAACTTCTAATCACTAAGACTCATTTAACAATTAAGGTATTAATCTTTTATCTCTAATAATAATAATAGTAATCATCTAGCTCAAATTAAATAATCTCAGGTTCTTAAATTTATTCATATGTTAATAAACATATGGTAGCAAAATATGATAAGGGATTTTATGTCATTATCTACTACTCTGCAATTAGATTAATAATAAAACAATAATAATCACAATCTTCATTGCTTAATCCAACTAGTACAGCTTTTCTTTCATCACAAATTTATAACCATAATAAATTAGTTAATAATCTAATATCCCCTTTTTTATCTTTAAGTAATAAAATAAATTAATAAGTGGCAGTGTTTAGATAATCTGATAGATAAAGCAAGTGGCAACTAATAGCATATAATTTAGCAAAATATTATGATAATGGATTGATGACCAGTAACGCAATGCAATTTTATAATTATTTAATTACAAGAACATCAATAAATAATTAAGATTAAACATACCTCTCTATTTATCTTTTGTACAAACAATCATATACTTAGTTTAATGGTTGTGAACATACCCTGTGAATTCATGCAATGATGTAGAGAAAACAAAACTCAGACACAAGTTTTAATAAACAAATTTTAAAATTTTATTAACATCAATAAAAATAAATAAACAAACAAATCCATCTACATCTATTTACAAGGGATATCCTCATTTTTCTTTACACTACAATAGCTGAATTATACACATTTATATTTCTTTTATCGTTAATTAAACTTATTATGCCTTTTAAAAGTTATTTATTTATTTCTCATTAGGTTTATCATATCACTTATTTTAACTATTTTATGGGTAACACCATTCTTTACCTTTTAATATTAAAGTTACTGTATTATAAATTATCTATGTGGATAAACATCATTTATAACATCATAATTTTACAATCAATATGGTTTTTAAAAAAAAATTACATTTTTTTGTAACTTTATATAAGTCACTCCGCATATTATTCAAATATTATTATTACTTTTAATGTTTGTTCTCCAATGCTCGTAAACTATAATACGTTTATTCCATAAGCCATAATCATGTATAATACTATAACACAGGTTTAATTATCACCTGTTACAGTTTCACATATACTATAATTATCGAATGTTATTGTATTTTTTTTTTAAATATGCAATACTTATATTTTTTAAAATATAATTAACATTAAGAAAACGTGAAATTATATTTAATATTTTTTTTTATATTTCTATTCGGATATACTTTTATAAAATTATAGTTCATTTCTTAAAAGGAATTAAAATAATTCTCTAACTCATTCCCTTCTTAGGATATCTGCATCTTTTTTTCAATAATCATAATCTACTCTTCGTTAATACTTAACTATTTTTATTCCAAATAATAGCATGACATACATTCTAAAATATCTATTGTTTCCCTTTTAATAGACTTATCATATAATGATGTAGTTGCAAGAAATACAGATAAAGATAGCGAAAGATGTATAGGATATCGGGAAAATAGATAGATAACTTATCCACAATATACTTCAAAAAATGTATGGAACAGAGTGAATAGGTCTGACATTCATTGTCTAATAACCTTGGCGATAAGCATGATGTGGCATCTATTTACTCAGCTTTACCAAACATCTAGTACGACTCACAAGAAATATATAAAATACCACTGTCCAAGACAATCTGTGTACCAGTCATAGAGCTTTGTTAACTATGCTGATTAACATCTAAAACTACCTATTATTTCACTCCCTGTAGCATCCTAGTTTTTAATACATCCTCTTGGTTTCCGTATCACCACATACTTCCAAGTCACTACCCAAACTATCTCTCAAGATTTTTACTGTATCCAACATCGATAAAATACCAACTACTTTTTTAAACAATAAACAAAATTCGCTAATATAAAAACATTTCCCTATTCCATAAGAACAATTGGTCTTGCTTTATTACACTGTAGGTTCAACATCTACGTTTTGTTAAAATAACATTTAAATATCCCAATCGGAAAATTAACAGCAAATATCACATAACCATCTGTTATATTGAACTATATTAATAACACATAAAATGATTATCGTATGCATATTTTTAAAAATCTAATCACATCTCAAAGTGTTTTAGAGTGTTGTTTTCAAAAATGCGTTTTACAACAATAATAACAATAAAACTTTTGTGCTACATTCATTCAATTCTCAGCTGATCTAAATAAATAAAACATACATTATATATCATTAATAATTATAAATGTTACCAAAAACAATATTTATCTTTCTATCAGAATTCGTAGTGGGTTTCTTTCTCTTCGAGCATCGCAAATATACAAATTTCCACATACATACAATTTTATTTTAAAATTCAAAATCAAAACATATTATTTCATATAATTTTATATTACGAATTAATGTATTTTGTTTTCCCTATCACTATCTAAAACTTAATGTTTAACTTAGATTAGTAAAGAAAATAATTCAAACCATAATCACGTATTTTTCTGACGGTAAATCTTGGTTAGTCCCATAATATTTATTATTTCTTCTTTTGTCCGAATGGTCTCTTTTATGCTTATTAAAGTTTTAAATAAATTAGTTCATTTAATAAACTGTTTAGACAATCTTTAGTTTTAGTGTTTAATCCAAAATTATTAGAAAACATTTTATTTAGTTATCCCACGAAGCTTTTTAATGTTCTGGCGAATATTACCTCAGCACGTTGATGCATCTTTATTTCTAGTTAAACTACAATTATTTAATAATTACGGTACCAATTGCATTTTCCATGGATCCAATATTTTATATTTCTCTTCTATAAAATATTTTTTTTTCTTTAGGCAAGTGTTTTCCTTGGTAAACTTCACTTTCATTCATTATTATTTTATATACACTACTTTCGATCTTTAACTATTTTCTAGAGTATTTTCTCAAGTCATCTTAAAGAAAGCAATTCAAACTATTTCAATATTAAAATTCCTTTTGTCCATTTATTCTTATACGAATAATAATTATTTTTATTTTCCATTATCTTCATTAACTTTGCGCACAACGTCCTTTCATTGATTTTATACGCACGAAAGCAGCTTTCATAGTGATACGCTATATAAACTATATCAACGAATAACATTAACATATTTGGAACATTATAAAATTTACAACTTGGTTTTAAGAATCTATCCATTTTCTATTGAAAACTCCGATTATATTTCGATAGAATCCACTGGCAGGTTACTGTAAAGTTAGTGAAACATTACTATGAAAAACTTTTTTTTAAAACATATTATTCGAAGATTCTCTTCGGATGATTTTTAAATTGTCAGTTGGTTTCTTTCAAAGATATTATTAAAATTATAATAAAATTGACTAATAAATTGAAGAAAAAAAAATGTAGAGAGCTTAAAATTTTACCTCTGCTCTGGAGTCAACACATTTTTGTTCTCCCCCGTTTATACAATTAGTTGGCGCGATTTTGGTTGTCTGCCAAGATCTATTTTTTTATTGGTCAATCCCTACTTGGATTTATTAACAATTTCTAAAGTTTTAAAATCATGATGTAATAGACTTAAATGTTAACTCATTATTATTTTTAAATCAATTATTATCTATTACAATTTAACTACCTTTAAAACAATTTGGAAACAATAATTAATAAAGGTGTATACTACTTATTTTTATTATGATGTGTGACAATTCCATCCACTTCTATAATATACTATTTAAATATTTTAATTATTAGTATTAATTTAAACTGGTGCTTATACATAGAATATTTCAGACAGTCACATAGTCATTTCCGGTGTTTAGTCTAATTTTATCTGTCTTAATAAATTTGCTACTTATATTATATAAAATAATTATATAAAATTTTGAAAAACAATTTAGAAAAATATAGAATTAGATACAATTCTCACCATCACAATACTTATTATTAAATATATCATATTAATCTTTTACTGCTTAATATAATCTATAATATTAATTACTATATAATATTAATTTTAAAATTTTTTAGTAATTGACCATTTATAACTATCATTGACCTATAGAAAAGGGCACAATATATATATATATATATATATATATTGCATTTTATATCATTGCATATATATATATATATATATATATATATATATATTGCAATGATATAAAATGCAGATGCTTTTACTATGTGGTGAAACTGAACTGATATCAGACCCATATAGCTATCTGGATTTTTAGGCTGGGTTTGAAGACATTATGTGTCTGAAAAATTCATGCTTGCAAACTGATAGAAACTTGTTTCATAAATGCTGAGAATTAGTGTTTAAATCTAGTTTCTGGTCCCTACCCTTCACAGCTTGAAATCAGCTGATCTAAAGGTGGAGCCAATGAAAGTGATAATGAATTCTGACTCTTTTGACATTTATGTAAACATATGCTTGTATAGAGATTTTGGTAAAGCTCCATCTATTGATCATAAATTTAAGCTATAGCAAGTTACGTGATTTATAACTTGTTTTGTTTTTCATATATATATATATATATTATTGTGCTGGACACCCTATGAGTGACAACACCCAAGGTGGCTGTAAAATGAGCTACAGCTCAGTTATATATATTTAGAAATATTAATTTTATTTAGTTTTTATATAAACTGTATAAAATGAATGAAATATCTGTGTATATATTTCTTACTCACACACACACTCGAAAATATTAAAACTGTAAATTGACGCATAATTTCATATTATATATGCATACAATATTTTTTGATTCATTTTATTTTATTTCAATAAATGTAAATGTACTTCATTTATAATATTATAATATATATATATATATATATATATATATATATATATATATATATATATATATATATATATATATATATATATATATATATATATATATATATATATATATATATATTATTTCTCTCTGTCAAAAGTTGTTTATGTGTTGGGACAAGTTTTAAAGGGAGTAAAAATAGTTAAAATAAATAAAAAGTAATTGTAAATATTCCAACATGTCTGATATATATTTTTTAAATTAGCAGATTTTTTTTAATTAGCAGATTTTAAAAAAAAAATGCATTAAGGAAAGTCAAATGGCCATTCTGCTTTGTACTTTTATTTTTACAAACAAAAGAGTGCAAAGAATTGGATGCCAAGACAGATAGAAAGTCTTGTTTAATTTTAATTCATAGCAAAATAATTTTTCTTTGTATGAAAATTTGAACAATGATGTTATCAGTATATTTGTCTGAGTCTCCCAGATAAAGTTAAATTAAAAATATTATAAAATTAATTAAAGATAACATGCTTTGAAAAAGAGGCTATGTAAATTATTTTAAAATCAATTAGCTACCAAAATAGAAGCTTGGGGCAATTATTCACGGGGGGGGAGGAGTAAACAAATTAATTTTGTAAAGAGATGCTATGTATACTGTTCACCAGGTTCTGGGGATTATTCTTTTTCTGATTATTCCTCTTATAATTACTGTTAGAGAGACTTCAATAAATTATTCTTCTTCTACTTGTTCTTATTTGTTTTTCCAGAGAGACTTCAAGAGATATTTATTCTTATTAGGCTTTGTCCCAGAGAGACTTCACGAGATATAACCAGAGAGATTTGAAAAGCAAGCAAAGCTTTTTAGAAGATATCTTGTGTGAACATTGCAGCCCGAATAGTATTATATTTTTAGTCTCTGCCAATATTTCATGACCTCCCAACTAAAGCAGAGGTTATTTACACAGAATACCACAGCTATGGGGTATGGACCTAAATTTGAATGGTCATAGCTACGGACAGTGTGGAGGAGTGTTAAGTTGCTGAAATTTTGTGGTGCTAAAATGATCCTCTCTTCTCCAGTTTCATGCTGCACTAGCCTTACATCTAAGTTGCAATTTGAAAACATAAACTGTCAAGAAAGAGCCTAGAACCGAGTCTTTACAGAATCATTTCCAAGAAAGTAAATAGCAGTGTTCATCAGATTGCCACAGTGATAATAATCACACGATGAATACCCTATCTACACTGACCAGCAAAAAGATTATGTGGTAGAAGAAGCTTCAGTGCATCTGTCCAGCTCCAGCCAAAGCTGTTAAAATGTAGCCATCTAGATCCAGCAGATATTGATGGTGAAGATTGCCAAACCAACATAGTGAAAGAAAGAAGTTCTTGCCACTATAGTGAACATAGGTTTATAGCACATTCAAAGACCCCAATTCTGGATGATGTCTCAAGACACCAGAGAGCAAAATTTGTTTTAAACTTTTAATAATATTATGTTGTTTGTAAAATTTGTTCAACATTTTTAATACTTTTTTTTCTACTTATAAGTTTACATTAGATAAAATGTTTATAAATGTAATTATGCCAGAAATGTAATTTATATTTCAGTAGTGCATGTATGTAAGTCATTTATCCACTACATGCAGGATTCCCTAAGTTAAGTTATTCTTTCACATTTGTTTTAAAATGTATATAAAATGTAAGTCGAGTATGTGCATCTTACATCACATTGTAATTATTCTCAAACCATTTAAATGTGTGTACATTAAACCAAGTCAAAGTATGTAAAATGATGGTTTAATACATTGTTTCCATATGTGTTAAAGTGTATAATAATGCACTATTTTAAAATATTATTAACCTGTGGAAGGAAGGCAGAAATGGGCATGCATGCATGACCAGCATACTATTTGTTGTTATTGCCTAATATCTATGTCTGGGCATAGAACTCATACCACTTCATCAAAAAAATTTATGAATTAATTAAGGAAAACAGATTAAATGATTTATTTTCTTTTATTTATGTAATTGGTGATGGGATAAGGGGATTTAAAACATTAATTGATACGGTTAATAAATACTTTATAATTTGTTTAGTTGTATGCATTATAACTATTATATTTCATTTCTGAAAATAAAATAAAAGTAAATATGTTTCCGAGAGTGGTTTTTTTCTTTTATATCACCTGAGATAACAGGACTGAGTCTAGCATATGGGATAAGACTTTATCGGACCTTAGAAAATTATTATATGTTAGGTAATGGGTTGGGGGTTGTATATGCATGCTCTTTAAAATGAATACAGCCATTAACCTTCTGATTTTCATTGGCATGGTAATGAAATAACCATGCTCAAAATCTTGCTTAATTTATAATCTGTTAATATCGCTTAAATTATTGAATGTATATTTTTTTATTAAAATTAGTATTTATACTTCACCTTAAGAGCTACAGTCACTTCATGCCTGATATTTATGCTAAAAGTTAGAATGGGGTTGAGGTGTGCCCAGTACAATATAGTCACATGACATATATAGCTTGCATTACCAATATGTAATATATAAAGAGCCTAACAATAGCTCTAAACAAGCTTAATTATTTATTTTTTTTAATTTAGTCAGGGGATAGGGACCATCATAGATAAAGGCTTCAGGTATTTTCCATTGTAACATTTATCATTAAAAAATAAATAAATACGCTTGTGTAGAACTATTAGCAGGCTCTTATATATATATATATATATATATATATATATATATATATATATATATATATATATATATATATATATATATATATATATATATATATATATAACTGTCACTTAGGAGTGTTTTTAACTATCCTTGTAGTTTTTGTCAACTAATACTTTTAACAGGTCAACGTTGTCATAATTCCATGATGTCAGCATTCCCATAATTCCATGATCTTAATGTCTGCAGCTTGCCTATTGATTAAGATCGGAAGAGCGTATATATATATATATATATATATATATATAATAGAAATATAAGTGATGTTATATATATATATATATATATATATATTAACATCACTTCCTTAATTTCTTTTTTATTATTATTTCTTTCAGTTCCCAATATTTTTACATTACTATATTTATATCAAAACCATATATACATGATTTATTATGGTCATAAAAGACAGAGGCAGATAAATTATCATTATTTTTATAATTTTGTTTTATATTTTGAACCCTTTTTAGTAATAACAAGTGCTCTTTTATTCTTTTTTTCAATGTGCACCTACATTCACCTATATATCCACTGCTCCACTTACAAATTTATTTGTAAATAATATAATTTTTATTTGTCAATAATGTTTTACCTTTTGAATTATTTATTAATTTATTTAATGTAGGTGGTGCATAAAATGCAATATCACACTTTTATAAATTTTTTTAATGAAAGTTGCCTGTTGATTTGAAGTATATGGTATTGATATCAATTTTTTTATCACAATAATAATAATAATAATAATAATAATAATAATAATAATAATAATAATAATAATAATAATAATAATAATAATAATAATAATAATTATTATTATTATTATTATTATTATTATTATTATTATTTCATTCCAATATCAGACTTGCAAGCTAATTGAGCATGTGCCTTTTGAGAGTGTTTGAAAGGGTGATATTGGAATGAAATATAATTGCAAGCATGGCCACTAGATAAAATATTTGCTTATTATTATTATTATTATTATTATTATTATTATTATTATTATTATTATTATTATTATTATTATTATTATTATTATTATTATTATTATTATTATTATTATTATTATATTTAGAATTAAAATATTTAATAGTATAATAAACATAATCATAATTATATCGAATGTTTAAAAATTCATTATAATAAATTTCAATATTTTTGGTTTTATCAGACACATATTTTCATATTTGCAAAGGTTATCATTTCTAAATAAGAAATATATATATATATATATATATATATATATTAGAGCGAACTTGAACTCAGACTTTTAAACTTCCCACAGCTATCCACTCCATCTTATACAACTAATACACTAAACCACAGTGTGTATGTGAAAAAGATAAATGAAGTTCAATATATGTATTTATTACTAATATATTACTCATCAATTGGTACAGATCACCACCTGCCACACATATGTACAACAAATGCAACTGAACTCTGATTGTGTTAATATATATATATATATATATATATATATATATATATATACACATATATATATATATATATATATATGGGAGATGGTGATCTCTACTAACTTATAAGTGTATTTCAGCATGTAATTTGCATATTGGAGTTCATTTATCTTTTCCACATGAATGTGTGGTCAAATATATTGTTTGTATAAGATGGAGTGGATAACTGTAGGAGGAGATATATATATATATATATATAATATATATATATATATATATATATATATATATATATATATATATATATATATATATATATATTAGCTCCTCTATATTGTTCAACTGGATGGATGCAATTTGGTGACAATTGTTATTTGCCTGTAAAAAAAGTAATGAAATGGCCAGAAGCCCAAAGATCTTGTGAAGAAAAGGGTGCCAACTTAGCCAGTATTACCAGCAGATCAGAAAACACGTGGATAGCAAGTATGTCTTGGCATATTTATATAAATACACACACTCCACACTTTTAAATTTTAGGTAAATCTACATATATTGTATGAATACATAATTAAGTCTCAGTTAAATTTATTTTTAAACATAACATAATAATTAAATGAACTAAATTACAGTAATTATTATGAAAAATACTAGATTTATTTCAAGTGTGTATGTTCTTCATAAAGATTGACTTTCAGTAATTTACTATGTACTAATTGTTACTTAATATTTAAAATTAACAATTACCGTTTCTTTTTTAGTTATTATATATTTTGTTATTATTTACATTGATGTTAAGTACACACCTACACAACCATATATATATATATGTTGATACAAAGATTTTCATAGGTTGCATATATAAAAGACATATTTTGCGGGTTCATCCGTGATAAAAAAAAATTAATGTTGATATACTGATATTTCAACTAGATTAGACAAGTCATCTACTGGGTGATAATTGATAGAAATGCAGCTGTAGAGGCTCTACAACCATTTATTTGAAAAAAAAAACATGTTAAGTTCAACCAAGAGCTAAAATGTTAAATTAAGAATGTTTTTTTTTTTTTTTTTTTTTAAAAAATCTCTCCAAATAAAAGGAAGTTTGCATTATCATCTCATTTATTGATATAATCTGGCCTTTTAAGTTTCTCAATGGCTTCTCTAATTTTGCACTAGTAGAGATTATCACATCTGGATATGATCTCGGTACTAGAAAAATCACTTTTAAATTATTTAAATTATTCAGTTTATATAAGAGCACATTGATAATGTCTTTAAGACCACAAACTAAAACATCATCAACATATCTAGTAGAAATTTTAATACTTTCAAAATTATAAGAAGTAAATATAATATTTTCATATTTTCATAATGTAAAATTACAAATTTGTGCAATCATAGGAAATCCCATTTGCGATGCTTTACCCATTTTATACAATTTATTATTACATGTTGCAATAATATTATCACTTATAAATGTTAGTGATTCAATAACATACCCAAAGCGATTATCAATAGTTGCACAAATTTGTAATTTTACAATATCAAAATATGAATATATTATATTAACTTCTTATAATTTTGAAATTATTAAAATTTATACTAAATATGTTGATGATGTTTTTGTTTGTGTAATTTTGATTTAAAGTCAAAGCTAATTCTTTGAAGGCAAATTTTGTGAAAGTAAGCAGTGAGATGAGGGAAGAAAATCAAGGAATTATAGCAATATAATTCAGCTTTCAAAACACACACATTAATAGGTTACATGATATAGATGAATGGATGGATGTAATAAGTAATGTTACCTTCAATCATATCCAGGAAGTAGATGAAGAATAGTATCATGGGATATCTTAGGCACTGAATTAGTTTTCCATCATTCAAAACATTTTAGTTCTCATAGCTAACTGGCGCCTAGGTTTTTTTCTAAAACAAAAAAGTGTTTTGAATGATAGGTCTTGAATTTTGCAGCTGAGAATATATGTGCCTTTCAAGCTTGGGCACAATTATATATTTTATACATAGCTCTGGCTTGGGCACAGGTGCCCTCTGGGCATTCTTCTTCTTTACCTAAGGGGCCGTGGTGGAGCAATAATTTAATTACATTGGTGTAGATAAAATATATTAAGAATAAATAATTGTTTCATATTTTGGTATAAGAGTTTTACAATATTGTTTCACAAATTATTTTATTAAGGAGTCAAAGTTGCACGTTAGATTTTGTTTCCTCCCCCAAGTGATCTATAAATATCTCACCCAGTTCAATATATATATATATATATATATATATATATATATATATATATATATATATATATATATATATATATATATATATATATATATATATATATATATATATATATATATATATATATATGCACATTTATTTAGTTAATTATTAAGAATGTGTATTAGTATTTATAATATGTGTTGCATTGTATCCTTATAAAACATTTATAGTGCATAATGTCTTTGTATGGAGTAATGGGATAGCAGTGGAGCATGTTTCTGTGCATCTCTTTTCTGGTTTAGGCCACCAGGCAAGTTACTGAATTTATGGATATTACATCTGAATGGTCAATATGAGTCTTCAAACTTAATGCTTCTCATTAATGTTGCACGCTATTCAGTTTTAAGGCCCTGCGTATGTTGTACTAAAGCCCATGAGTAATGATACATTAGCACTGAAATTCCTTAGTTTAGTCTTAGCATTGTGATTAGAGATGCCAGGCTAAAAACACCAGTTTCTCCCTCCATAATTTTATTCAGTTCATTATTGATGTGAACAACAGATCTAGTTTAGTTAAACACTCTGTTTAGAGATAATATGTATTGTTCATTATGTAATATTATTAAATAAGTTATATTTGTCAGTTGTCATTTTTATAAGATATATAACTCTTAGAAAACCTCATAAAAATGTCACAGCATAATTGAGGCATGAGTATAAGCTGTAGATAAAAATATTAATTTATAATAACTTAAATTTAAATGATTTAGCTGCATAAAGTATGAACTCTTTTATTCAGCCACCTCATCATTGTAACTCCTGCAAATGTAAATTCCAATGTACTTCCATTTGTATTAACTTCTTCACTGAAATTTTTTTTATTGGCCTAGTGAATTAAAGTTTTAAACTTTTTATTGGTCACTTACAGAATCAGCAGTGAAATATATATTTATCTTTTAATATTAGTTTCATTTGTAAAATGCAAAGTAATATTTTGTTAGATTATGAAAGTGAATGAATGTTTTTTCAAAAATATAATTCTATTTGTAATTATAAAAAAAATATTGTATTGCAGAGACTCTCAAAAGAATGTTTGTAACCTATTAAAAATATTGAGTACATCAGTGATTTTGTTTATAAATTTAAATTCACATAAAAGTAAATATTTTTCATTAAAATCTTTGGTATTTTTAAAATAATTATATTTTCAGCATATTTTTTCAAATAATTTATAATATGTAAAAAAGTACTGAAAAGTACTTTAAAACTTTCATGTTCATTTGTGAATCAAATAAAGAGCTTGGGGTGATGAAATATTATTTGCAAGTGTGAAAATAGTTGGCAAGTGCTGATGTCTTTTTCAATTTATGTTCATGAAAAAAAAAATATTTTTTACTAAAATCTTAACTATTTTTCTAAAATAATTATAATTTCAGCATATTTTATCAAAATAATTTATAATATGTAAAAAATACTTTAAAAATACTAAAAAAAACACTCTAAAACGTTCATGTACATTTGGAAAATCAAAACAAAGAAGTTGAAGTGGTAAAAATTATTGACAGGTGTTCTTCTTTTGTTTGAAATGATAACCAACCAATCAACATCTAGGAAAGTTGGCCTTTTCTCACTGATGTAGCGCCAAATTGAAATATTATTGATTTTTTTTACTTGTAAAATAATTCTAGAAAGGTCAGCATGTTACAGTAATTTTTAAGATTTAAAATGAGTGTAAATTCCCTATGATAATGTAAAAAATGCTGGTTTTAGAGTGACATGAAGCTGTGAACAATGACTTGTGGTTCTTTCTGGGAAAGAGTAATAAACTTATAATTTAATTATTAAATATCTTAAAATTTATAATAAATGATTAGTGTGTCATTAGCAAGTGATCCTAAATCTTATCCTAATCTATTTTAACTTAATTTTTGTTATTAATATATACATAATCTATCCAAACATATGTGTGTGTGTTTGGTTAAATTATTAATTTATTCATAATTCCCTGAGTCTCATGTTCCACCCTTTGCTACTTCTGGCACATGAACTAAAAGAGGCCACATATAACCTTATATCTGTCATCCATATGGTAGTAAATCAAGGAACGTTAATGAATGAACTGAGGTGCAATCTGATTTGAGGTCTCAACTTCTCATCTAGATCAGCTTTGGGATAATTTTTCAATACTCTGGATTTTGTTGTATGAATGTATAATATGATCAATATGACCATTACTGTATATAATAAAATTGGTCAAATTGGTATATTTATATATTACTATTGCTAAACTAATAATTGTAATCAAAATACATAATAAAATGTCAACTGCTTCATTTAATATTTTTATAAAAAAATTTATCATTATTATAAATTTAGAATAAATCAATATGTATTTAAATATAAAATAGAAATTTAATGTTTAATTGGTACATTGCAATATATATATATATATATATATATATATATATATATATATATATATATATATATATATATATATATATATATATATATATATATATATATATATATATTTATTATTGTAGATAATTTTATGGCTGATTTCTGGATTGGTTACAATGATAGAAACCAAGAAAATGTCTTCACTTGGACTGATGGCACCATTGTTAGTATTATATATTTAATATAACTTATTAATTAAAGTTAATCATTAGGCTTATAATAAATTAAAATACTTAATTGATAAATGGAAAATTTTCCAATTTGTTCTATTTATAAATCAGAAATTTATAACTATAAATTAAAAATATTCCTTGAATTTTGATAAAAGAGAGATAGATCTCCATTCATTAAAAACAACATATCAATTTTTTCATGTATGAACAAAAATAGCAAACAATAATTCCTGTATATTTGTATTATATATATATATATATATATATATATATATATATATATAATTTTAATACTAACAAACTATTATAACCAATCCTTAAATCTGCGGAAGTACTTTCTGTTAATTTCTGCAACCTGCCATTAAATTAAAAAAAAAAAAAAGTGGAAGCAAACATCATCAATTCAAATTTCACAAATCTTATACTTTAATGTTAGCAACTTGTCTATTTATTAAATGCATTTTATTCCTATTTATAAAAATTGCCTCCTCAATTTTTCTTTTATTACAGTTTCTCTCTTCATGAAGAATTTTCACATTTTCAAAATCAAATTTAAATTTATATTTACATGTTTTTTTCATGATTAAACAAAAATGAAGGAGACATTAAATCACCATTATTTTTACTTTTTACACACTTATATAACAATTCATGCTCCATCAATCACTTGTCAATACTGCACCTAGATTCACCTATATATGATAGCATACACTCACAAAAAATTTGATATATGACATTACTTTTTTGCATCAGATGTATGACATCCTTAGAATTATTGACTAATTTATTAATATTGTTTGAAAAGTAGATTGAAACATTAAAAACATTCTTATATATATATATATATATATATATATAAGAATGTTTTTAATGTTTTTATATATATATATATATATATATATATATATATCCTTAAAAAATTGTGATTGTATGCTATCATATATAGGTGAATCTAGGTGCAGTATTGAGCAGAGATTGAGGGTGCGTTTATTGTTATATAAGTGTGTAAAATTAAAAATAATGGTGATTTAATGTCTCCTTCAGTTTTCTTTGATCATGAAAAAACATGTAAATATAAATTTAAATTCAATTTTGATAATGTGAAAATTCTTCATGAAGAGAGAAACCATAATAAAAGAAAAATTAAGAAGGCAATTTTTATAAATAGGAATAAAATGCATTTAATAAATATACAAGTTGCTAACATTAAAATACGAGATTTGTGGAATTTGAATTGATGATGTTTACTTCCACCCTTTTTTTTTTAATTTAATGGCAGTTGAGGCTGATGTAAGCAATTAACCAAAAGTACTTATGTGGATTTAAGTATTATTTATAATAGTTTGTTACCGTTAAAATTATTATTTTTATTGTAATTACAATTTTGTTTTAATTAAGGGACATTTTATTTATATTATATATACAGGGCATTGTACATATCTGTTAGTAATTCTTAAAAGTTGAATTTACTCCCAACATCGTGTTAAATGTTAAAGTTGCAGGGATGTTACAACTTATTTTAAATATGTTAATTTTTTTTTTTAATTTTTAATGTAAATAATACTCATAGAGAGATTAAATATAAAATTTTAACAATATTTATTGTAACGATTATACTTTTGACTTTATTTACAAATAAATTAATAATATGATTTTATTTTAAATTTATCATGAGTGACATTTATATGGTAACTTTGAAAAAGTAATATTCAATTAAAATGTCACAGTTACCATTAAAATATTTATTATGTGCTGATAAATTTAATTAATGTATTGTTCTAAATCTTGTTATTTATAAAACCATATATTGAAATAATTCCATGAGATAGTCAATATATTTTGTTTCCAATGGAATCTCAGACTCCCTTATCATTTGTACCATATTATTTACAGATTGATATTCTATAAAATGGAGCAAAACTATTTTTGTTCATTTATAAGATTGTTTTATAGTACATCTTTCTCATAATGTTTATTAGAAGTAACTTATTTTATCCTTAGTAAAAATGGCAGGATTTGATTTTTTATCCATTATTAAGACAATGATTGTTCTCCTCTTTAAATTCATGAGAACACATTATACTAAAACATTTTTTTTCACTCCCATATTTTTTTTATATTAGCTTTAGTTACAAGTTCAAAATTCTTCTCTCAGAAATTAGCTAAATAGATACCAATAGTTTTTTTTTTAAAACAAAACAACTGTTTGTTAGGTATTTATTTACACAGTAAACAAAAATCAGCCAATGAGAATAAATTGATTTCTTTTGAATTTAAGACTAAAAATGCTACAGACCACTTTGTAGCCAGACAACTCTTAATTGAATCAACATTTGAATTCACTTGAAGGAAAAATGAAAATATTAATTTATGTATAATTTAGTCAACATTTGGATTTACTTGAAAGCAAAATAAAAGTGTTAATATAATCAAATTATTATTTCACTTTTATTTTTTTAGAAAAGGCCGTCAAACTTAAATTATGAACCATATTTACTAGAGACAATAAAGTTCAAAATATAGAAAATATTATTAAACTTTCTGATTGGTGTGTCTACCTTTTCTTTATCTATCTCCAATTGTAGCTATATTTCAAATGAATAACACTTATAAATTGGAAGAACAGTTTAATAGTAATATATATATATATATATATATATATATATATATATATATATATATATATATATATATATATATATATATCTAGGCAATGAAAACGAAAAACAAATATGAAGAGGCGAATAATTTAAAATGTAGACACGTGTTTTAGTGAAAAGATAAAAATTGCAGAGAGATAAAATTAGTCTTTATGTTAATGGAAGATCCATTATGTAGATAATTGAGATTTATGGCTGCAATATTTGTCATTGGGATGAAGTTGATGACATTTATATAGGTGAAAAAATATTTTTGACATCGCCAAACAACAATTTAAAATTGTCATTAATACTAGAATCTAAAAAAATTACAAGGCGAAATTTCTTTAGTTAACAATGTTTTTGGAAATAAAAATGAAATTGTACTCAAATTTGTTAAATTGGGAGAAAAAAACTATTATGGTTTGCTTAATTGGATAAAATGTCAAACGGAAAAAGGCATGAAAATACATAAATGGCAACAAATCTGAAATGGATAATATATTTTGACTAAGTTTTAAGATTAGAGTATAATTATCAGATTTATCCTAAAAATTGATCATCAGTATTAAAATGTAAGATATGCGTTAAAACAAAATTAGAATTAAAAAAAACATAATTCAATAAATTAACATTGGCAATTTGTTTTAAAACATTATTAGCTGACTTGAATAATGATTATTTTGAATGAGATCAATAAGTGCATAACTGATATTCTATTTTTATTTGTTCAGAGATAATTTGTAAAAAAAAAAAAATTAACAGACTCAAGACAATATGTGTGTAAAAGAAGAAGCAATAAAATATTGTAAAATGATCAATGAAAATATGTAATATTTGAAACTTTATTATTTAATATATAGAACAGCTACGAATTAGACAAAACATATCGCTGTCAAGAGGAAATGAACGTATAGAAAAAAATAGAACTCTTTATTATTTCTTTTTATTAATGGAGGAAAGTTGTTTCTGTAAACCAAAACCAGAAGCTGTAATTATTAAAAATAGAAGATAACAACATGAAATCTGTAGACGAGTTATAACTATACATATTGTTATGATATCTTCTGAAATTGTCATGCATTTTAAATTTGAAAAAAAAAAAAGAAATATGCAATTATATATATGTGCCAAATAGAAAAAGTTCCAGAAAAATAGTAATTACTATTATTGAAGCCTTAATACAAATATTTAAAAATATGGATATAATTAGCAAAACTATATGCATAATTAACAACATGATAAAAATTATTCAAAAATATCGAGTAATAATATTACTTAAAAATGGTGTAAAATATCAAAAAACTATAAGATTTTTAACAGTTCAATATACTATCTTTATTAAAATAATTTCAAATACCTGTACAGCCAACATTGTATTTAAATCAATCAAAATAACAATCAGAATTTAGATATGTTTTTAAAATAGCTGATGTCATCAAATGATTTACTAAAGTTACAGCAAACATCAATGGCAATCACTCTAGTAATATAGTGTAGTGATAAGATTACCCATGCCAATTTTACATAATCATATTTCCAAAAATATAATTAAAAATATTTACTTTAATAATCTCCCCTTTTCTTATAAATAAATACATTAAGTTTATTGTGGAGATATTCCCAAAAATATTTATGAAGAGACATTCAAAACATTGATATGCAAATTAAGTGAAAGAAATATTGGAATGAGAAAGATTTTTTTCTTTCATTCTTCATATGTTTTTCTATCACCCCCCCGCCATTCTTCTTCAAAACAATAAGAAGAAAAGCAAAACAAATTCACTTTGGTTATTGAAAAAAAATATTACTATTCCTTTTACTACACAGTGAATAGCTTTAACTTAAAGATATATTCTGCTGTGAGTTTTTTTCAAAGTTGAATATTTATGTATCATTAGATCATTCCAAAGACTTTTACAAAAGCCATGTGTTGTAAACATCACAAGTTGTTCATGTACAGGGGAAAGAATCTGCGAGCAATAAAAAAAGATGAAATACGTCTTCCATTAATTCCAATCATAATGTAATATTTAGAATACATTCTTTTTCAACTATTATTAATGAATGAAACTCTAAAAACAGACCACTCAAGAAAAATAAGGGCATGAATGCCCTTGATAAATATTATTAACATCTTTCTTCAAAATATTAAAAATAATACAAGTTTTTATTTTTAAGCTTGCAGTAAGACAATTATAAAGTCAGAAATGTTAATGTTTTACAACTGTTTTGTAATTTATGAATATTCAGAAAATAATAGATATTCACAACTTCTTTTAAAGCAATATTAATGATTGGAAAATTATTTACAAGCTTTTTTGAGATAATACTATTTTCTTATTCATTAACATAGGTTATAAATATCATATAGGAACATGAACTATTTGAAGTCTAAACTGTGCAATATTATTATAATGAAGTATTTAGAATTATTTCTAAAAAATCCACATAAATAATTGAATCTAAAGTCTTTTGTATATAAAATGTTATTAAAAAGTTAAAGCAAAAAAAATATATATATTTAAAGTTTTTCTTGTAGTCTTTCAATAAAAAAGTACTCAAGAAAAGAAATTCATGAAGGAGATTATAATAACTTATTTCAGAATAATTAGTTGAATTACTTTATTTTATTTTCCTCATTAATAACACACACTGTGATATTAAAAAAAAATAAAACTATTTTATTAATGACTGAAAGTGCATCCTTTAAGGCTATTACTTAAAGATACCATTAAATTATGCTATCTTATATATAATACTGGTTGACAAAATAAAGCAAATAAATATTAACACAACCCAGAGAATAGTTCCTCATAGCTCTGAGAACATGCTTTTCTTGTATTATGACTGGAGACAGTGAACAACAATAAGCATGCAGTCACTAGATACAGAAGAAAGTCAACCAATAATGGCTGAGTTGGTAATAGAATAGGAGAGCTTAGATGTGCAAATTGCTGAAGGGCAGTGACCAGTGGAGTTTGAATGTACTTTGGAAATGCTTTTAACAGCAATAAAGAAAAATCAGAAAGATAATAAAAGAATAGATAAAAATACTAGAAGTATGTCTTCAAATCAAAGAAGGTATGAAAAATAAATTACTAGAAGTAGAAAATTGCATAATAACTTTGAAATAAGAGATGACAAAATGAGTGGATGAACAAATTCAGGAAAATATGAATTTCATAGAGAAAACATTGTCTGAAGGTATTCAGAGTATGGTACACCAAATTGTTAGAACATACAAAGATCATATACAAGAAATAGTTTTAAGCCTGGGAGAATGACTACAGAAGCTGTAGGTGAAAGAAAAAGAAATGGTAAAGACTCTTCCAAAGGAGTACTTTTTATTAAAAGAAATTGTTGTTACTATTAATGACATGAAAGCAGTATATAATAAACTGAAGGTGTCTGTGCAACAACATGAAAAAAAATCAAAGTTATACTACATATATAATTGTACAAGGAAAATGAGGAAGTTAAAAATATTAAAAATGAGATGGTTCAAACTAAAATAAATATAAAGGATGAAATAGGAAAAGAATTGGTAGAGAAATTTAGGGATCTGGGTATTCAGAAAGTAGATGAGCATAAATAAACATCCAAAATGGGTGAAATGTGATGCAATTACAAAAGGACATGAAAGAACAAGCAAGTCTATTAAAAATAATAGCGATGAATGTAAGGAGATAGGTCAAAATTTAGATAAGTTTAGAAGTAAACAAAAACTATATGTTGAACAAGTACTTGTACAGAAAAATTTTGAGAAAAAAATTCAGCAGATATATGATCATATGGAAGAAATCAAAT